>JAOXNO010000006.1:4439361-4465329 GCA_028565335.1 Limnodromus scolopaceus
TCTGTGAAATAGTTCCCCCCCCCCCCCAAGGAAAAAAAGCTTTTAAACACGTTACCTCGCAGCCAGCCCATGCTTGAGTCCCCTGGACCGTAGGCTGGCTTTCTCCACCCAAAAAGCCCACCCCGCCAAGAGAAAGATGCTCTGAGCCAGCTCCTTCCCCTCGCCCCAAAAAGCTGTGGTGAGGAAGAGGGTGGTGCCTCCTCCTGATGCTGGCTGACGCCCCCCACCCCCCAGCTCATGGGGTGGCCGTGGGGGCTTGCTGAGCCTCTTCGAATTGCAGCCCCTCGGAGGGGGGAGAAGGGTGCAGTTTGCATCTCACCATGGGGGGGCCTAAAGCCTGGGGGTTTTGGCTGGAGCCGGGGTGCAGGGGGGAGCCTGAAGGCTGGCTGCCATCCCGGGCCAGGAGCCGAGCAGCCGGAGTTGCCACGGGGAATTGCTTTGGAGAGCGATTCAAGAGCGGTTTGCAAGCGCAGTGGTGACCCCACGTGCTCCTTCCGAGGCGCTGATGTCTCTCCATCTCTCTCCCCCTCCTCTCCATCCCCCTTTTCCCCTCTCTCCCTTCCTAATCCAGCGAGGTTGGTCCGGACAGAGTCGGTGCCCTGCGACATCAACAACCCCTTGCGGAAACCCCCCAGGTACTCGGACCTGCACGTCAGCCAGACGCTCCCCAAAACCAACAAACTCAACAAGGTGAGCACCCTCTTTGTGCCCACCCCTGATGGAAGGTATCACCCCCCCAAATATCAGTGGCTTTTGCTGGTTCTTCACGTGCAGCTACTGCTCTTGCAGACCAGGGGGTGAAAACCGGTGGCATTTTCAAATGTCACCCAAGTTGGGTCGCTTGAGCCACCCTGTTGGCCTTGGGTCTCCCAGTAGGGATGCTCCTGGTGTGAGCTCCTTCCCAGGGCATGTCCTTTGGGAGCATCAACCCTATTTGCTGGGCTGGGAGCACAGTTTGGAGAGTAATTTCTAAGAGAAAGAATTTAAGAGCAAGAGGGACCATGCCCTGACCTTGTGTTTGGGGCAGGAGGGGACCAGTGGGTTGTCCCTCCCTAGGATGGAGCATCTCCCAGCCCTGCAGCCACCTGCCAGGACCAAGCCTGTGGGTCTCCAGGCCCGTCCACCACTACGGGACTGATGTGTGTGGGTAGGAGCTGCCTAGAAACCTGCTTGGGGGCTTAAATTAAAAAGGAATAACCCCATGGATCAGTGCTAATTCAAAGGCAGAGCGAGGGTGAGCCTGGTGTTGAGGTAGGATGAACCGAGCTGTGAACCCCTTGGGTTTCCCAGTGTGTGTTTGCATCCGCCCAGGTTATTTCTTTTAAAATTAAAACGAGCTCAGCACTTTCAAAATCGCCAGCGTCCCACCGGTCCTGCTCCACGGTGGCCTCTCAGTCTCCAGATCTAAGCTGAATTTGGGGTGGTTTGAGGTCTCCGCTGCCACCCGAGGCTTCCATAAATAATGAATTTATTGTTACAAATAAAACAAGCCCAGAACTTGATTGTGTCCCTGGCAAAGCTGGTCAAGCCAGACCTGAGAGCGCACCTGGCTTGCTTGCTTGCTTCTGCCCTGCATTAATAGCAATAAAACGGCAAGGGGTTGTTTTTGATGAAATTCAGAGCCCGTTGCCTTCGGTGGAAAATTTCTGACGGGCAGCAGGAGCTAGGGCAGGTCTGCGGGCCCTGCACGGGTGTGCTGGGGTAGGCAGGGGGAGGAGTTTGCAGGCTGGAAGAGCTCGAAGCGAGGGAAACTCTGGGTTTGATGGGGAACAGGTTGTCAAAACCCAGGTTTCCCAAAGCCTGGCAGGACCCCCCAGCTTCTCCCAGGCCTCGGCATCTTCTGGCTCTCAGCAAAGGCTGGGTACCGACTGATGCTCTCCAGGATGCAGATTTTACGCCTAAATCTTTCAGGAGATGCAATGATCTGCTCTGTTGCTGTTGTTACGGGGTGGTGAAAATGGCTTCTTGAATCTGGAGAGCTGCTGCAGGTATCTGAAAGAAATAGAGAAGTGTTTTCCTTTTTAGTGCCCGTCCTTCCAGTGATTTGCTTCATTTTATTAGAGGGCAGGGGGGAGGTGACTCAGCTCACTGAGAAAGGCTTTGGGTGTGAAGGGCATCAGCCCTGTTTCTCCTTCTGCCTCCGCCACGCCGTTCTTTTCACCTTTCCTAGCTTTTCTCTAACCAGAGCACAAAGCACAATGTGTACGAGTGTGTATATATATATATATATATATTTGGCTTTGACCTGAGCACTCCCATTCTGGTGAAAGTTTCCTCTATAAATGTGCTTTATGCACTTCTTCCTCTGACAGTTCTAAAAGCATTTCTTTAGAGGTAGAGGTACCCTCTTCTCCGTGAATACCGTTGAAATCTTATCGTTAGGGGGCTTCAGTGTTGGTTTAAAAAACAATTTACCTATCCGAGGTAGTTGTTGTGTGTCAGGATGGTCTACATAAAATGTATGTGGATTTCCTGGAGAGCCCAGCTCGTTTAAAAATTAATCAGTTTGGACCAAAGTACCTGCTGGGGGAGGCTCATGGAGATTTTCTAACCTTGGAGGGATCTTGCCATGGGTTCACCTGTCTGGAAACGGGAGTGCTCAGTTCTGATGAAGTTCAGACCCTGTTGAGTGTCTCCAGGTTGGGCAGGAAGGTCATGGCCAACGTGAGAAATCCTGGCCTCAATTTTCCTTTTCAGAGCTAAGATAACCAGGCAGGTTCTCCTCCCCTCTGTTTGCTCCCGGTGGTCCTTTCTTGCCCATTGCAGCGTGCCCCAGAGAGGAGCAGCAGAAGCTGCAGTCCTTGCCTTGATTAAGAAGGGTCAATGAAGGGCAAGGGATGTCTTGGGATGTGTTGGCTGATCCTTCAAATCAGCCCCCTGTTCCCAGCGAGGCACTGGGCTTTTGGTTCTAAGGAGGTCAGCAGAAGTTCCCAAGTCCCAAGTCTCTAAGGACCAAGCTCCACAGATGTGGCCTCCACCTCTGGTCTTGGTGGCCGTGGTTCTCCCAAATGGGAAGCCCTCAGCCATGGAGGGGCTGGCAAAGGAGTCCCGTTTCCGGTGTGAAATGGCCTTGGTGCAAACTGTGAATACAAACGGCTTTGGGAAAGGCCAGGCTGGGGCTTTGGTGGTTTTCTAGGGCTTCTGGAAACGGGTGACTGGGATGGCCTGTGTAGTTCTCACCTGTCACCGGGAGTCCTCTGCATTGGAGTACCTTGGGGTGGCACCATCCGGCTCTGCTCTCACCAGCTCCTCTTTTCTCTCTTTCTCCGTATCCCACAGGACCACATCCCGGTGCCCTACCAGCCAGACTCCAGCAGCAACCCTTCCTCTACCACCTCCTCCACACCCTCCTCGCCGGCCCCACCGCTGCCGCCCAGCGCGACGCCGCCGTCCCCCCTGCACCCCTCCCCGCAGTGCCCGCGCCAGCAGAAGCAGTTCAACTTGCCAGGTACCATGAGCTCCCCACCTCCACATCTCCCCAAGGGGAGGGGCTCATGCCCCGTGGTCTCCTCAGGGTAAGGATCTGCTCCAGTTGCTCACCTGCCTGGACTTACACTGGGATGGGGAAAAGTAGGAAGCAGAAATGAGCAGCAAAGATGAGTTTGGGATAATTGAGGTTGGGAGGGAGCTTGTGAGTCTCTAGTCAAACCTCCTGCTTGAAGCAGGGTCAGAGCTTAAGGCTTGATCCAGTTTGGTCTTGAAAACCTCCAAGGATGGAGCCAACAGAACCTCTGTGGGCAACCTGCTGTGCTTGAGGCTACAAAAACCCTTCCAGGCATGACTTCTTCATGGTGTGTCCCCACTGAATTGCCTCAACAGCGAATGGGAAACAAGGTCTTACCCCTCTACAGGGGTAACTTCAGTTGACTTCACTGTGTCTTTGGGTTGACAGGCCTCCAACAAGCTTTTTGGCAATGTACATGTGGTGATAGTGGGGAGTAGCTGATGCTCAGGGTATCTGAGGTAGCTTATCCCACCAAGTTTTGTCTGGGTACCTGGGACCTATCTGCTCCTGGAGCTCAGTTTTTTCAGGGATGGTGGAAGAGCCAATTTGGTCACGGTGGCTGCAGGACACAGGAGTTTCACTAAATGGCTATTAAAGCTTCTCCTGGTTCAAGGATATGCCGAAGCCTGTCCCAGAGTGGCTTCTTTCAGGATGTCCCTGGGGAAGTGTCTCTGCTCTATGGGAGGTACCTTCTTGGAGGGGAACAGCTCAGCATCTCTCCTGTCAGCACGGAGGGGCTCAATTGTCCCCAAACACCCACCTGCCTCTTCAGCTGCTCCCAAAAAGGGCCTGGCAATGGGGAGCCATGGCTCTGACCCACCTCTGAGATGCTGGAGCACTCACAGCTGCCCCAGGGCTGGTGACCCCCATTTGGTCTGTGGCCTCTAACCTCTTTGATGGGGCAGCAGCCGGGAGGTTGGGGTCCCTCCTGCATCCCCACACCCCCAGGGTTTATGAACTGATAGAAAGGAGGGTCAGGACTGCTTCTCCAGAGGAACCAGACAGTTCTGCTGATCCTGCTGCGCCATGGTGATTCCTCCCTTCTGTCTTGACAAGCCTTCAGCGAGGAGGATGAGGAGGAAGAGGGAGGCGAGGAGGGATTTGACTGGCAGGATCCATCGCCACAATAGCAAACATTTCCAAAAGCTGGGGAAAAAAACCCAAACCACCAACCAAACAACACAGGTCCTCATGTGCTTGGAGAGGCTGCAGCCATGCACAAGTCTCACTTTGCTGGAGTGTCTGAGGCTCAGGCAAGATATCAGAGGGGTGTGAAGAAGACAGCGGAGGAGGTGCGAGGAAGCACTGAGCACCCCAAGGAGTGGCCCATCCTTCAAGGAGGGCCTGGGCTCCCTCTGCTGCTCCCCGGGTTGGGATCTCACCAGCTGCAGCCTTCAAGCAGGTGCTTGGGAGGATAGTCCACAGCGTCAGTTTCCGTGCTGGTATAGTTGAGATCATGGTGGTCCACACAGAGATGAAGCATCCTGGCATCTCAGCAGCTCTATAGCTTGGCTTACAGCGGTTAACAGACCCAAAACACCTGCTGGGCAAGCCCTGGACCCCGCCTGGGACTGGGCAGAAGGGACAAAGGGTCCAGCAATAGGTGACCCCATCATAGAATACCCTACACTAGAAGAGACCTTTCAGATCATCGAGTCCAACCATCAACCTAACACTGACAAAAACCACATCATGCATCACTGCTGGAGCAGAGACCTGCCTGCAGGTCTTTTGAGATGTTATTTCGTATTGTTTAAAGTAGAAACCACAGAAGTCACCCCCATAGTGGGCAGCAGCATCTTCTTATGGGGACGTGGGACATCCTGTCACTGCCACCGCGGCTGAGCCAGCGCAAGGAGCCTCTGGCACGCTTGCCCAGCTGGCAGGGATGGAGTGGGACAGGATCAGACCCTGGCAGCTCGGTGGGGGGTGATTGCTCTCTCCTTTCATGCCCATGATGAGCAGAGCCCTGTGGCGAAGGAGCCAGTCCGACACAAAGCAGGACTTACTGTCCTTTCATCTTCCTGCGCAGGAAGTTCTCCATGGTTCATCCCATCAAGATGGTCATCTTGGGGATTAGGATTTGAGCTTGGAAACTGCAACACGGTGACCTTTTTCAGCCAGAATTACCTTCAAGTCTCCTTTGATCTTGACTCAGGTGCCCTCAGATCCTGCTGCAGAGCTGAGGTTGATCTTCGGGGTCTCGAAGCTGGAGAGGAGAAGCTGAGGGACAGTCTTTGGGGTCTTGAAGCTTAAGGAGAAGGTGCCTTGTGAACTGGTGCCAACCTCTGGTGGCCTCAGCAGCTTTGTTTTGCTTCATACCCATGACCTGCCTGCCTGCATGGAGGGTACCAGCCGATGGAGGGTACCACCACCCAGAGTCCTTCTGCAGCGCTGGCTTTGGGCAGTGATTCCTGGGGCTTCCAAGAGCCACTGGCTCCTTTCAGTGCACCAGGAGGCAGGCAGGGAGCACAGGAACGACACCTCTCCAAAGCATGGCAGAAATGCACGGTTAGATGGACTGGATTGGGCCAAAACAGGCAGCAGCTGGAAATCCACCACTCAGCGTCTCCATGATGCCAAGCCCATGGGCTTTTGCTGGGAACCAGGTGTCCAAATCCCACTGGCGGCTTTGCGGATGACATCAACACTCTCCGAATGGTATAGAGTAGTAGCTGACGGTGGCAAAAATGAAGTTATAATCCAGCCAGATCATTAGGGGGCTAAGGTCTTAAATTTTTGGCCTGGGCCCCCTACATGGCATCCTAGGTGGCATCCTCCAGAGAGTAGGAGGTACAAGAGGTTGGGTCGTGCAGGGGGATACCCAGACCAGGGGCTGGCGTTTCATGGTGCAGAATTGGGTGCAGGTTCCAGCATCTGGCTCTGCAGGTTGGTGTTTAATCCCCCCCCCCCCTTTCTCTTTTCCAGCTTCCCATTACTACAAGTACAAGCAGCAGTTCATTTTCCCAGGTAAGTCTCTCCTGTAACACGGGGTGCTGAGATATCCCTCAGGGGAGGGGGTGCACGGCCGGCTCTCCCAACCCCTGGATTTGTGTGTGGGGGGGTTGTTCTGAGGTGGGATTTCTCCCTAAGGCCAGTATATTGTTGCAGGACTGTGCCCTACTAAGAGGCTGCAGGGCTGGGTGGCCCTAAGTCATCCCCAGCTGTAGCTCAGGGGGTAACTAAATTGGACCTGCGTGTGACTAAATGGGACGAGGGAGGATGTTCAGTGGGATGAAGCTGGAAGGGGCTCCTGATGCCTCCCAGCCCGTTCTCACTCCGCTCTCTTCTCCCCAGACGTGGTGCCCGAGACGCCGACCCGAGCCCCGCAGGTGGTCCTCCACCCTGTCAATTCCAACCCCATGTGAGTCCTCCTCCTTCTCCTCCTCCTCTTCTTCTTCCTCCTGCCGGCTAGCGTCACCTTTCCCTCCCCAGGCAGCACGTCCCCTGCACCCCACCTCCTCTGGGCACCCATGGGTGCTCCCCTGGCTTTGCAGGACCAGTTTGGGGCTCAGGGGATGCCTTTTGGGCAGGTTGGGGTGGATGGTCGGGATGACCTCCCCGGTGCTCCTGCTGCCCTAACCCAGCTCCTGGCTCTGGCTTGTGTCTCGGGGAGGAGAAAGGTTGAAAGGAGAGAGCAGGGGAGTGATTTATAACCCTCAGCAATGCCCAGCACTTCGCCATCAGAAAATAAAATGACATTCGGAAGGAGACGTCAAAGCCCAGGTGATTAATCTCTTACTAAATTATAAGCAGAGAACCAGGGGCTTTGAGACAGTTTTAATAAAGGTGGCTCTCGCAGCCCCACCTGTAATATTTTCAAGGCCAATAAACTTTGCACTGAAATTGGTTTTGAAACTCAGTATCTAATTAGCCTTAGGGCCGGCTCTCCCCAGCAGGTCGGGTCTGAGCTGCTCTGCCGAATCTGGGGTTCACCGAGGTGCTCCTGCCTGCGCCCCCCCCGCCAGCGACGTTACATTTCAGGGTTGCTTGCCAAGCTTGCTTTTTTTTTTTTTTTTTTTTTTCCATAAATGCCATTTTTGAAGGATGTTACAAGCCAGGGGTTTAACAGATTTGGGCTCGCTCTGGGCTGCGATGTGCTTTGTGTCCGGCTCACCCACGCTCTCCAAACTCCATCGGCAACTGCTGGGGGGTCTGGCAGATCTGGGGGAGGCGATGGGAGGGACAGGGACAGAGCTGCCGTCCCCACCGGTGGCTGACGGCTGGGAAATTAATGGCAAAGTGGTGAAGTCAAAGCCTTTTATATTTATTTTTTTCCTAAAGCAAGGTATCGGGGGTAGGGCTGGCTGGCTCCCGGGGGAAAAAGAGCTTTCAATATGCAAAAAAATCTGCGATTCTCTTCTTGCTTGCCCTACTGGAAAGAGCAGCAGGAGCCACTGAGGTTACCACGGGCTCGGCTGGGTTAAACATCAGGCTCCGCTTCGGATCCTCGGGAGACAGGAGTCCGTGCCTGGGTTAAAGAGCAGGCAGGAGGAGACGGCTGCTCCTGCATCATGATGGGCAGCAGAAGGCATCTGCTTCCACCTGGGCTTTCCACGCCGCTTAAAATATCAGGGTCGGCTCCTTTTGGGGATGGTCTTGTGTCTCCCCTCGATTCGTAGCTCTTTAGCGGCAACTGAATGGGACAGGAAGCAGGGGACCACAGCATCCGAGGGGCTTGGGGAGGGTTATGACTCCTGTCATCCTTGCTGCCTCTGGGAGAGGATGCTGTTATGGCTGTTATTGATAATAGTAATTTATAATATAAATTTATAATATATTTACATTATGCTCCAAACCACCCGAGCTGCTCCAGCAGATCGTCCCCACAGAATTTCCCTAACTGTCTATTAATTATCAGGTGTCATGGACCTGGTGGTGGGAGGTGCTGTGTAAACAGAGAAGAAAAAGGGGAGCTCCTGGCCCAGGGAGCTGAGAAACTAGACGAATTTGGGTGCTCTTACTGCAGGGAGGGTCTTTGAAACCTCCACTTCTCAAAAATAATTGAAAAACACAATTTCTTCTCTGGCCCTTGCCCTGGGTGAGCTGTGGGTGACACCTCCTGTGGCGCATGACGATGGGGCATCCTCCGCACCGTGCACTTTGGGGGATGGGATGGAGACCTGGTCGTGTGCTCCCACATCACCAAATCCATCCTGGACCTTCACAGATCCGATGTTAATGAATGCATTAATTAATAGTGCTCATCCTCGCTATTCTCCCCCGTCCCATGTGAGCGCCCAGGGCTGTCCTCAGGGATGGAGGCAGCCAGGACGTGGGCGGGAAGGGGTCGTTCTCCCAAATTAGCAGTGACCTTGGTACTTCTCCTCCCCAATCCCTTCAGTCCTGGTGCAGAACAATGCTGTGGGACACAGGACTCGGTTCCCCGTGTGTGCTCCCCACCTGACTGTGTTTTTACCTGGCGGTAATTCAGTAATTCTTTTAACAGCCTGGAAGGAAACCCATTGCTTCAAATTGAAGTGGAGCCCACCTCAGAGGTGAGATGGCTGGACTCGCTGCTCTGCTTAATAGACCTTTATTTTATATACATCTTGGGGCACATTTCACAGGAACCAGCTAAGTTTAGCATCTGTGCAGTGAAATTGCCAATAATTGAATTAACGGCCAGGCCTGATCCTGCCCAGGCATCCATGTCCCCACCCCACGAAGAGGGACCCTGCTGGGCTTCGTGTCTGCCCTCAAATTTATAACTCGATGAGCTTTTCTGAGATGCATTAAAATGTGGTGGAGAGGAAGGGGTGGAGGGTGAGGGCGGGGATGTAGCTTCTAATCCTGTAGAAAGCGGATACAGAACATCAAGGGAAAAGCCAGACCCATCCCGGAGGGTTGGGGGCTGCAGACCAGGGGGTGCTGGGTTGGGAGAAGTTGCTGGTAGTGGAGTAGAGCTCGGCAGGGGTAGGATGAAACACTGCTTTCAGGCAAATTAATTAAATGCTCGGGTGTGTCACACTCTTATATTTAAGGTCCCATCCCTGGAGGGGTTCAAGGCCAGGTTGGACAAGGCTTTGAGCAACCTGATCTGGTGGGAGGTGTCCCTGCCCAGGGCAGGGGGAGGGACTAGGTGGGCTTTAAGGTCCCTTCCAAACCACTCCATGATTAACCCTGGGGTAAGTAAATGCCTCCCTGCAAAATCAGGGTTTCTGTTGGCTTTGCATAAAACGAAGCTGCCCCGTTGCCGTTGGGAGATACCTGCCCGGTTCCTCTGGGTCTGAGCAAGTAGTAGGTGCATTAGTGGGGTTTTGTCCACGTTCTCTTCCTTGGCCAGACTTTCCCCCCCTGTTTCATTGTTCTCACCTCCCTTTGTCCCCTCCACAGAACGAGGAAGGCATGGAGGAAGTGCAGGAGTCCGAGGATGACTTTGAAGAGATGAACCTCTCGCTCCTCTCCGCGCGCAACTTTCCCCGCAAGGCCAGCCAGACCAGCATCTTCCTCCAGGAGTGGGACATCCCCTTCGAGCAGCTCGAGATCGGTGAGCTCATTGGCAAGGGCCGCTTCGGGCAGGTCTTTCATGGGCGCTGGCATGGGGAGGTGGCCATCCGCCTCATCGACATCGAGCGGGACAATGAGGACCAGCTGAAGGCCTTCAAGAGGGAGGTGATGGCTTACCGGCAGACCCGGCATGAGAACGTGGTGCTCTTCATGGGAGCTTGCATGAGCCCTCCCCACCTCGCCATCATCACCAGGTAAGCTCTGACGCCTTGTGCTCAGCCAGAATCATTTTTTTCTTTCCAAAACACCTTCCTGCAGTCAAATGTTACTGGGAAGAAAGGCTGGCCGTGCCTCTCTGCCCTGGCAAAGGGATGTTCTTCATCTGCTGTGGAGGGTTTTATACTGATGGAGAGCTCTGTGGTCTTCAGTCCACTCGTTCCTCTCCTATGGGGAAAGGCTGAGAGAGTTGGGGGTGTTCATCCTGGAGAAGAGAAAGCTCCAGGGAGACCTTAGAGCCCCTTCCAGTCCCTAAAGGGACTTAAAAGAAAGATGGGGACAGACTTTTTAGCAGGGCCTGTTGCTATAGGATGAGGGGTAATGGCTTTAAACTCAATGAGGGTAGACTTATACTAGATCTAAGGAAGAAATTTTTTACACTGAGGGTGGTGAGACCCTGGCCCAGGTTGCCCAGAGAGGTGGTGGATGCCCCATCCCTTGAAGGATTCCAGGTCAGGCTGGACGTGGCTCTGAGCAACCTGGTCTGGTTGAAGACGTCCCTGCCCATGGCAGGGGGCTTGGACTAGAAGGTCTTTAAATGTTCCCTTTCAACCCAAACCGTTCTATAATTCTATGCTGTGATTTATGCTGCGAAGCAGACAGCAAACCCGTGTGAGTGAGTCCAGGCAGATTCATCTCCTGTAGAAGTGGAGCTTGAGACAGGAATGATTTGTTTTAACCAGGGACAGGAATGATTTGTTTTACCAGGAGGGATATGACCTGGCAGGATCAGCAGCTTCTGTTCTGGCTTTGGTTTGGTGCTTTTTCTTTTTTTATTATTTTTGCATGGTGCCCTGATCAGGTCCCTGGATGGGTGATGGGGTCTGGACCCTGCTCAAGCACTGCCACAGTGTGGAAAAGCCTCTAATTGCGTAAAGCTACTGGCCACATGCAGACACCAGGTTTCATAAATACCTTGGTGCTGTGAAAACAGCTCGAGTGTGTGAAGGCTCAGCAGGATGCAGGTGTTAGGTCCAATGGTCTGTGAAATGGCCAGAAGGGCAGCAGAAGTGGGAGAAACTGGGTGTGGGCAAGGAGAGCTGGTGCTCCAGGAGACCAGAGCCTGTCCATGGGGGTCTCCTCACTCCCAAGGAGGTGGGAAACCTTGTGAGATAAGTCATGGTCTCCTGGAGACCTCCCTTTCCCAAAGCTGTTGTCTCTATTACACCCAAAATTGAGGGTGGGACTGGGACTGTAGCCTTGTTTGGGATGGGGCTAGGGGACTGGGGGCTTGAAGAGCTGCTCGTGATGCTCGGGGACATCGCAGCAGGGTGCGGGGATGAGACTGCTGGAGGAGACTTCTTGCAGCTGGTGGGGAAATGAGCTGGGATCTGGGGTCTCCCAGACCATCTCAAACAGTTCCAGAGCTGCCTTGGTCTCAAGGAATTGCCATGTACCCGCTGTCACCCGTGTGCCTGGTGGGAAACACAGCACTGAGCATCCCGGCATGCTCCTTGCACGGGTGGGCAATCACAAAATCCCTGCTGGCCTCGAGGTGGGGAGGCTGCAGGCGTTCCCAGAGCAGTTCTCGTCATGTGAAATATGTTTATTTTTGAATATTCAGTAATTTCCCTCACCACTAGACCACGTAGTCAGCCGCGGGGCTTGATGTGGTGCCGCGTTGCATCCCGCCACGCGTTACCTTCCCTTGCAGAAGTTTCCCCAAGGTGAGGTTGAATTTCCAGCCTCCTCCTGGCAGCGTTTCAAAAAGCCTGTGCTGAAATGGCAACGCTTCTGACAGCTGTTAGCGGTGAAATATTGCATCTTCCCTTCCTAATGTCCCCTCAAAAGTGGCACCTCCCAGCCCCCCGGTCCCAGCTGGGGTGGTTCTATGGGTGTCGGGGAGGGGGCTTTCTTCTGCTCCCCTTCTTGCTCAATAGCAAAGGATTTCCACCCAAATTTGTGGCTCCTCATGCCATCGCTTGCTCCCTGCCCCGGTGGGTTCATGAGCTGCATTTGGCTTGGGTGTTGCATCCTCCGGAGCCGAGGTGACTCCAAACCAGGGCTGGCTCTCTCCAGCTGGCGACTGGAAAAAAAAAAAAACCTTTTTAATTTTGGACCAAAAACCAGTCATCTGGGAAAATCCAGCAGCGTTTCAGATCTCCATCTATTAGCTAGCTTCGGGCCAAAAGCTTTTTGAAAAGTGTGCAAACACGGGTATTGATCGATGCGTCAGAAGCTCCATCCGTGTATTACACCAGGCAGGAAAAATGCAGCTTCTCCGTCCCGCTCTGCAATCCCTTCGCAGCCACTGTTTGCTCAGCTTTTCAATCCTATTCACCAGCAAAACCTGGGCAATATATTCTGATTTTTTATTTATTTATTTTTTTTTTTTTACCTCCAAAGCGTTTTCTATTCTAATGCCTCTTTATATAAAACCGTAAAGGTGCCATTTTTGACAGTTTGACACAGTAAATATGTGCGCTGCAGTAGCTTGATGCATTGCCATGAGGCCTGGGGAGCGCGCCGCTCGCTTTGCTTTCCTTCCCAGCTGCGCTCGGTCCTTTCTTTAAGGTCAAAGTACAGCTTTATTGGATTGCCCTAAATATAACCCGTGCTCAGAAAATTCAGTGAAATTCAGTGAAATTCCCCGCTCTTTGCCTACAACCGGCGACCCGCTTTTATCCCTATTCTTCAAGGGCAGAATCAACATCGCGGTAGTTTTTCAACTTTTCAGCTGGAAACCAGTTTGGGTTCCTCCTGTTGGGATTTCTGGGGTGTGACCGGCTTGTGGCCGGTGCCGGTGGTGGACTGGCCACGAGGATGCAGGAAAACCCAGGGGGGATGCTGGAAGGGGGCTCGGGGAATTTTTGGGAAGCCCAAAAATTTGCATGTGTGCGCAACCCTTAGCCCTGAGGTCATTTCCAGACACAAATTATTCCCCTTTGAGGCTTCCCAAGGGGCTCTGTCCTGCTGGTGCTTCCCCAGGAGGCAGCTCCGGGGCTCTCAGGACAAAGCATCCCTTCCATTTCCCGGGGCGACAGCTCAGGGATGCTCCCTTGCCCTTGTGCCTCCAGTCCTTGGTTCCTCCGTTGAACGTTTTGGGGGGGCTTCTTGGGACATCTCTGATCATCTCCTATGGGGAAAAGCCTTCTTGCCATGTGGAGGTCTCCATCCCGTGCGTGTTTCCTCATCTGGCCCTGCTTCTTGGAATAGGCAGGTCTTTCCTAAGGGATACGGCAGCCCTGGGGACTCTTCTGCCACGGCACACCTTCCCAGCTTCCCACTCTGCTGCTTGGGAATTGTAGGGAATGAGTCTGGGAAGAGGACAGTGTGGCATGAGCTGGACGGGGAATGGTCAAGGAAACTGGGAATGGTGGAGGATACTGGGAATGGTCCTGAATGTCCAGTGGGGGAAGAGGGAGGCTGGTGACCCCATGCAGAGAAAACATCGCTCTTCAAACAGGATTTTTCTGGAGGAACTCAAGTTCTCCCCGTGGATTTGGGGAAATAACTTTAAACCAGGCTTTGGTTGGTTTATTTAAAAATCAGTCCCAGGTGTCTGATGGGGCCAGTTACAGATACAGACCCAGAACTTCCTCACCGTCTCCTCCCCACACACATCCCCGGGGCTGAACTGACTGTGTGCAGAAGAGGCCCCTTTTCTTCTGGGTGCCCAGCGGTTGTCGCTCGAGGACACTTCTTCCACCAAGAAAAAAAGAGCAACTTCTTGTAGCTGTTAAAGAAATCTCCCTTTTCCTGCTGGCAGGCTGGAAGCAGCTGCCCGTCCCTGGAAGGGGCTTTACCGCGCCATGCCGCCCGGCGCTGCCGGAGAGGGGTTATTTATAGATGAGTTTATTTTTACTTTTCCACATCCCGATGTTTTCCTTCCTGCTTGCTTGTGTTGCTCAAGGATGCTCTCATTAGCAGAAAGAATTCTCCCCTTCCAAATACAGGGGCAAAAGCTGGGAGGGGAAACTGAGCTTTGCTGTCAGCGTGATGCTCTTGGTTAACGCTCCGATTTTCTTTGCGTTAACCGTTGGTCTGGCCACAAGATTGATTGGGAACATCACTGCCCTGGGGAGACCCACCCCCCCACCTCCAATGCTGCCTCCAGCTCTGGGGCCACCAACAGCAGAAGGACATGGAGCTGTTGGAGCGGGGCCAGAGGAGGCCACGGAGATGCTGGGAGGGCTGGAGCCCCTCTGCTGGGAGGACGGGCTGAGAGAGTTGGGGGTTCAGAAGAGGAGGCTCCGGGGAGACCTTACTGTGGCCTTTTAGTACCTAATGGGGCTTATAAGAAAAGTGAAGACAGACTTTTTAGCAGGGCCTGATGCAATAGGACAAGAGGTAGTGACTTGAAACTCAAAGGTTTAGACTAGATCTAAGGAAGAAATTTTTGTCACTGAAGGTGGTGAGACCCTGGCCCAGGTCGCCCAGAGAGGTGGTGGATGCCCCATCCCTGGCAACACTCAAGGCCAAGTTGGACGGGGCTCTGAGCAACCTGAAGATGTCTCAGGGAGTTTGGGACTAGATGACCTTTAAAGGTCTCTTCCAACCCAAACTATGATTCTTGAGTTTTCTCTTAATGCTACCGTCTGGGTCAGAAAGGAAGGAATTTTCAGCATCTTTTGGCAATGGGAGGTGGTGACTCTAAAGAGCGCTTCCATCAGAGCCACTAATAGATTTTCTCTTGGGTAATGAGCGGTGGGGACAGTTAACATTCATCTTAATTAGTCTTGAGCAAGAGCGAATGTGAGTCTCGGCGCTTTGAGCGCTGCATAATGGATAGCACGACACGGCATCAAAGTCCTCAGCCCGGTGGAAATGTGAAAGGACTGAAAAAAATGGCATTTGTGCTGCATACGGGCAAATGACAAGTTGTTTTTGCTGTCATTGAAGGAGACAAAGCCCGGCCTGGGTAAGCTCACGTCAGCTCCTTGGGGCTTCTGGTCCCAGCCCCCGTTGGTGGCAGCATGGGGAGGGGAGGTAAAGCCTCAACCACCCAGGAGGTCCTTCAGAAGATAAAGTCTAACAGTTTTCTAATTCTTTTAAAATGGCTTGAGCCACCCACAGAGGTAAGGGATTGCAGAAACTACCAGGTTTTAGGATTCTGGGTGTTCTTTCTGGGGAAATTAAAAGAACATAAAAGGGAGGTGTGTGGAATTTTAATGCTTCTTGATCCTTCCTAAGGCTCCTGGATCTCATCAAGTCTGAGGTGGAGGGATCAGCACGCTGGGTGCAGCTTTCTGGGGGGGCACCAAGGGCTCTTGTTGGGTGGGAACGTTGTTGGCAAGAAGGGAGCGAGGTTAGAAGGTCTGAAAAGCTGTGGAGAGGAGGTTTGAGCTGGAGTTTACCCGGGTTTTGAGCTCCTGCTGACTCGCGTGGGGGATTTGGTGCAGCTTTTCTAAGAAGATTACTTGGGTTTTATTGAACAGCTCAAACGTGGCACTAGGACCCCATGCAAAGAGCCTGGGGTTTGCACTCTGAGATGCTTCTGGCTGGATTTTGGCCCCTTTCTCATCACAGTGTGATGCCAAAGCAACTCTGGCATCACATCTGCAGATGTACAAGGTGCAACCAGGAGCCAACTCGATGGCTGCTGCCCATCCCACCCAGGGCCGCGTGGCCATGATTTGTGGCCCTGCCGTGATGCATTGGGAGGACCAAGGAGAACACTGAAGAACATTAGGAATTAAACTTGACCATGGCAGGACTATATAAAGAGAATTAATTTGTCAAAGGTGCCCTTCAACCAGAGGAACTTGGTGTATTTCTGCCGGAGAGGGAGCATCTCCCAAACCCTTCCCTGGAGCTGAGTGCCGAGAAGGAACATGAACCCAGGCCCTCTTCTCACGTGAGACACCAAAGATGAAAACAGAGTTTTCAAGCAATTCAAACAAAGCAAATAGGCTTTAATAACAGGGAACACATTACCTGCCACAAATTAATGGGGAAGGTGTGAGGGCGAGGGATGGGAAGAATACCTGAGATGCTACAGCTGGACTTTACAGGATCACTCTCTCGCGCCTAAACGTTGGGGGTTTATTTTGATTTTATAATTTATTTCTTTGCTGGCTTTTGGCAATGTCTAACGTTCGGCTCCGCTGCCGGGAGGAACAAGCCTGATTCCTGGCAGGGGATCCTCTCCCGTCCCTGGACCCTCTTCCCCGCGGGCACGGGGAGCCCTGGACAAAGCTGGGCTTTAAATGCTCGGCTCTTCCAAGCCTCTCCTCACGCCAAACCTCCTGACATTTACAGTGTCCCGGCTCAGCTGCGAAGGATTTGGGGCTTGTATATCTTAATGCTTAGGGAGCTGGGGGCCGGCTGGATATTTAATATGGTTTGAAGGAGGGGAGGAAAAGGCCAAAGCAGATGGGGCTGCTTGGTTTTCCCCCACGGGTGCTCCATGGGGCCAGGACGGGCTGTGCAAGCTGGTGAATGCCGCTTTGCAGGCAGCCAGTTGTTCTCCGTGGGGAGCAATGTTGGCTGTTTGGTCTTTAATGAACAGCAAATTAGCTTCTTCCCCCCCTTCCTCCCTCACTGCAACCCAATGATCTCAAAATATGGCTGTCAGCCACCTTTCCTGCCTTGGAAAGTCAAGCAGGAGCTCTGATTCCTGCTCAACGGGAGGGAAACTGAGGCACGGAGCTGACAGGGTGGAGCCACATGTCCCAGAGCTGGTTATTTCTGAGAGACCTTTCAGGTTTGGCCCTTCTCTCCCCACTCGTGGGTGTACTTTGGGAGCAGAAGCCAGGAGGTCCTGCCTCCCCTAACCCTCCCCACCTTCGAGCACCCACTTTGGGAGCCAAAGCATCTCCTCCTGCCCTGCCTCTGCGTTGTTTTCCTTTCTGCTGCGTTTTTCCCCCTTCCTTAGCGGTTAAATAATGGAGCTCGTAGATCATATAATAAATAGGTATTGACTTCATGCCACAGGCTGGATCAGAATTGATTGACCCGTGGGAATACACTCCCTCACAATCAATAAGAGGCCATCAGGCTGGATAAATCTTGATAACGACTGACAACAGGAAAGTCGATGGGTGTATTAATACATACGTTAAGCGAGGCTATATCTTCCGCCTGGAGACAGCGTCGCTTTCGGCTGCTTGCGGAGCGGGATGGGCTGGGGAGGAGACCGAAATATCCCGAGCCAAAAGGATGGCAGGGATGGGGAAAAGCTTGATCTTCTCTCTGCGAGGGTGTTTGATGTCGAAATAAGAGCTGGCTGCTCCGGCGCCGGCTGAGCTTCTCTTCCCCCGTCGTAGCATCAAATCCCCGCCGGCGGCTGTTCGTTAGCACGGCCTTAACGCGCTCCTCCGGCGGGGGATGCTCGAGGGGAAAGTTCTCCTTTGTATTTCAAAAGTGTTTCAAAAGGCCATAATATTTCTATTTTGGCCGTGACTTCTTGGGGGAAGCACTTAACGCAGCGGGACTCGGTGCGGAGGCACTTTACCAGAGAGGAAGGGATTTAAGCGGGTGTTTAAGGGGAAGCCTGTGATTAAGTGCCCCGCTGAGAGATGGTCCCACCAAGTCTTTCTGCTCCTGCCAGCTCTTCCCATCGCCATTGAGGGACAGCTCAGCACGATGCTTAATTTTTTTCGGAGCATCCTCAATGCCAGGAATCCTCTCTGGGACCCGGAGGGGCTGTTTGCTGGGGGAGTTCACGGGGGACACGTGTGCTGGCATCCTCCTGCTGAGCCAAAGAGGAGGCTGCCCGGGGAAACAGAGCCCTCCTGGGACAACATTATTGATTTTATTATTAATAATAATTATTGTTACTCTTCCAAAGTGGAGTTGAGTTCTAGTGAAGCAGCCCTCTTGATCAGAAGACCTGCTTCTTCCCTCTCGTCAAAAGAAGGGTTTTTTCTGAAGTTTCTTTTCCTTCCTGAAGTTCAAAATAGCAGGAGGATCACGGAGCAGAGAATATATTAGGCTCCTTCAAAGGCAAGGAGAGGTCAAAGCACCTTCACCCAGCCCCATAGCCCAAGCCAGCCCTCTCGGAGCCGATTATGAGCCCACCCTTTCAAAAGGCAGCAAGAGCCACCTGAAAGCATCAAGTATTTTCGGATGAGTTGTTTGCAAGTCAGGGCTTTAGATAAGCCGCCGGGGCTCGGGGCTGCTTTGCATTCACCTGTCTCTTGGCTCTTTTCCCGCAGCTGTAGAATAGCTCCTCTCCTCTGGCACTATCTCCTTCAAATAAAAATGCATGGAGTTTGCTTTTTCTAAATAACTTGGGGGGGTTGTTTTTTTTTTTTCTCTCTGAAGCGGCGCTGGAGTTGGAGCTACTTCTCAGGGAGGCTGATCCCCCTCCTCTTCCTCCTCCTCCTCCAGCCCTCGCAGTTGGGCTGTAGTTATCTCGCCTGCTAGCTGCTGGGAGGAAAATTTTGCTGCCTAAGTAATATCCATCAAAGGACGGCGCTTCCCTCGAGCGCAGGACGGGGGAGCATCGTCCCTCCAGGGCTTTTCTATTTCCCCACCTAATTTTGCTCCTCTGGGGCCGGGGACCTGGGCTTTGCTGTGGCCAAAAGCATTGCTCGTGGCAGACGATTAATTCCCTCCTTCCCTGTTGGGGTTGTTTCGGGAGATTTGTGTTCACTTCGGAGGTGGAGTTTGCCGGGGAAAGGACCGGGATGCCCCCGGAGGGACCAGGCTCTGATGGATGCTGATGCTCAGCATTGGGTCTGGGGGATCTGGGTTCAGCATTTCACTGGTTTTGGCTGATGCTTTTCTCCCTGGTCGTGGTCCGGTGAGGACGGATGGTGTTTCTCGGTGCCCGGGGAGGAAGGAAAACACGTTTTTGCCTTTGTTGAAAGTGATGGGAGAGGAGGGGAAGGCGGCTTCCCACTTGCCAGCAAAGAGGGAAATGAAAGGAAAGTTGTAATCCTCGGGCTGAGACGTTTCCATGCTAAATCTCAGGGTGCGTGTGGCTCGGAGAGGAGCTGCTTCCCTTTGCTCAGGAGGCTTTGGCAGTGCTGAATCCCAGTGAAACCAGTCCTGAGCATCCCTCGGTGGGACTGGGAGGGACCTGGGGCCCCAATAGGACTGGGTGCCTCTGGCATCCCAGCAAGGGCAGCTGGCCCAGGAATCTGCCAAGCTTTTTTATGCCCCTCCATGAGCTATTAATTAGGAGAAAAAAGTGTGTGTGTGTATATATATATATATATAGATGTGGGATCTGACATACGCCAGCTGCCTCCTTAGACTGAGACCTAGCAAACTCATTGCAACTCATGTCAGCGTGACCCCGGCCGGCTGTCCCCCACTGTCCTTGGGGGGGGGTGTTTTAGGGCTTTGAGGAGCTGGAGCTGGGTGATGCCAGGGCTCTGCTTCGCTCACGCCGGCGTAGCAGGGAGAGCGTGCGTCAAGGGTGCAATGTTTCTTATTGATTGTGAGGAAAACAAAGCCCGGGGATAAAAAATTAACCCAAACCTCTCTCCCTTTTTACTGCTCTTCCAGCCTTGTTTAACTTTCCGTTTTGTGAAGCCCATTTGTGGCTGTCTAGTTTCAAGAGCACAGTTGCCAGACGTCGGTAAAAGAGAAAAAACAAGCCAATATAGGGAAACAGCTTGAAAACTTCCCGAATAACTCAGGCACGGGGGTGTGCAGCGCTTGTCCCCCCCTCCCTGCTGTGGCTAGTCCTGCTCCAACGGAATCAAATAAGTCCCAGCTCAGCAGCTCTGCTTGCTGGAGTAAAATCTTTCTTACTATTCCCCAAAGATTTCTTCTTCTCCGCGCGATGCTAAAAATCAGCAAACTGATGGGGAGCGTGGAAGCATCCGAGCAGCCCCTCCTTGGCTCTGTCTTTCTTCAAGCACAGATGTAACCTGCTGGCAGAGGTGTTTTTATATTAAAGTACTTATTGTTAATTCCCACTCTCTCTCTCCTTCTGTGTCTCCCCTGGGTATATAGTGCCAGCTATCGCCATGGTATCTGAGCCGGTTCCCCATAAATCAATATACTAGCCAGTAATGAGCTTCCTGGGGTCTGGTATTTATCACTTTGGGGTGTTCAAATGATCCTATTTAATTTAATGGGCATTTACGTGGATGGTTGGGCAGGGGAAAGAAAAGCACAAAACACGGGTAAGTAACAGCATGGCGACCTGCGCTCAACCGTTGTTCCATCAGCTCTGAATTCAGTCCTGCTCCCGGGCAGGAGCCAAGCTCAGGTCTTCAGCCCTACGGAGGTGATGGCCATCAACATAGAGGTGATGGCCATCAAATATTGCAGGGTCAGGGGGGAAAAAAAAACCCAGTAGTTGGGGGATGGATGAGGTTGTTTTCTTATCAGACAGCAAAAATATCAAGAGGCAGCGCTCCAGCTCTTCCCCGCTCATCCCTCCCAAATTGTTCCTCTGCAAGTCGCTTTGGCTTTGCTCCCGTTGCTGATGTCTTCAGCCCACGCTGGTGAAATGCAGAGTGTTTATAAAGCAATTTGGGATTTGGCTTGCTTGGCTGAACACTTCAGAAACTCATTTTGAATAGAGAGTTGCATCTGCAGTGGGATGGGGCTGGGACTGTCCTAGTGCCGGGGAAGAGCTGGGAGCTGAGGTTGTGCCGTGGGTTGAGGGACGCTCCTGGATGCTGGGGACCCCTGGAAGGACCTTTGCATGTCCCCGAGCCACCCAGCCGGGTTGTCCCCTGTCCCTTCTGCCCCTCACCTCTGGCTGGGGCTTGGCGGGATGCGGGGACACGTGTCGCCAACCTTCCCCCGCCGCCGCCGGGCGGGATGGAGAGGTTTCGGAGGAGAAGAGAAGTTGTTTGTTTACGAACACATACTCCGGCGGTGAATAAGCCGGGATCCGTCTGAAGACGCGAATCATCCGCCTTTGTTTCTGGTGTCAAGCGTAGGCGGTCTCCGGCCTCGTGATCCGCAGCCGGCGGGGCCCCTCAATGCCGCCGTTCGGAGGAGACCTCTCCAAGCGGGGAGGCAGAAGATGAGGAGCGCGCCCCGGGACGCCGGGCTTTGTGCCTGTCGCTCCTGCCCCCGACGGGGGAGCCATTGACGGGGAGACGGGGAGCGAGAAGCAGCGAGATCGTTGAGCTCCGCCGTGAAAAGGTTGTGCAGGTGGTGGCTGAATGGGCTCAGGTGCTGCATAATAGACATCAACCGGGCTTTTATCTCTGCATTGGCAGCTCCTTATCCGGCAAGAAAACTCTTAAACAAATACCGGTGCGGCGGTTGCTAGTTGAATCCATTCAGAGGAATTATTCAGCGAGGGGAGGGGAGAGGCACCTGGACTGCCTCCGTGGCTCCACAAAGGCCTGAGGAGCGGTGGTGGCGTGTCCCACGCCCGCGGTGCTTCACCGTGGGCATGGTGCCACCACCCCAGGTCCGAGCGGCGGCTGCTCTCCTTGCGCCGGGGGGCATCTGCCGCCCCCTTCAATGCGGTCCCTCCGTAAATGAAGTGGAGAGATGGGAATCTCATCAGCAGAGGGCTGCAGGCTCCACTCCGGGGGTTATCTCTGCCATTCAGATAGGCAGAAATTTAAGCGTTTTTCTCTAAACGACCCTTTTCCAGGAAAACAGCTGATCTTAACTCACTTTAGGGCTGAAATCAACCCCCGCTTCCAGCACTAATCTATTCATTGCATTTGCAATGTCAATTTGTGAGTAATGCAGACCACAAGCAACTTTCTGGAATGGTTTTCTCTGGGGGGAAACCAAGCTTTTGCTGGGGAGGAGGGAGGGCTGGGGGGAACTCCTTCCTACGCAGGCAGGTCATGGGAGGTGGCAGAAAGGCTGTCATCGTGGAGCTTAGAACTTTCCAGGGTTATTTAGCAAATTAGTGCAAAAAGCCTTTATACTGGAAAGGTGGATGGTCATAATTTTGCAGCCTTTCATCTCAGTTGCAGAAACCCAAGGGTTTTCTTTATGACTTCTTTCCGAGGAGCAGCTTGAGTGCTTGGATCCTAATCTTCAGACAAACTCACGTTGCAGATGATGGGAAGTGGCTGGTTTAGCTAGGGGAAGGTGGTGTTGGGAATTGGGAGGGCCGGGGGTTTGGTGTGCCCAGGGACATGCGAAGACACCCCAGCAAGGAAAAGCATTACCGAGGAGGCAGTTGCATGGGTATGAAGGTGCCCTACACCCCCTGCAGTCGTTGCTTGCATCCAGCAAGGCTATTTCCAACACAACCAGCAACATGGTGCTCTGAAGGATGCTGTTGTCTTTCCAAAACCCATGAGGTATGGGATCGGTGTCCTTCCTGATTGACTTGAAAATTGTGCTTTCTGCCCCTGGAAGGACATGGAGCTTTTGGCTTAGGAGCAGGAGGCTCCTTTGTGTCCATGAGCTTCTGAAGAAGCAAGCAAGGTTTATTCCCAACAAGCGCTATTCCAATCCTTACCAGCTTAATTCCCCAAAGAGCTGCTAAGAGCTCAGCTTCCCTTTTTTCTGCATCACATTTTAATAGCTCGTGGGGACCTTATTTGCATCCAGGTGATGGCCTTGGCCGGAGAACGTACAGTAGTGATGGGGGAATGGTGACCACCCTGTGGCGGGGGGGGATTGGTGTTGCTGTTTGCGATGTCCCCGAGGAAAACACAGTAGACCCTCCTGGGGGTTTGGCCTCGTTGCTCTGCTCTGAGCCACCCTGGGGGGGGCAAAAATAAAAGCGGGGCTTTACCACGATGTTGCATTCCTGATTTTTCCAGATTTGCAAAGCGAGGGGAGCCGCTCGATGCTCCGCAGGGCTGTGCTGAGCGCTGCTGCTCTTGCTTCAACCAAGGTTCAACCCCAACCCCGACAAGGTTCGGTCATGGTTCAACCCCAGCCAGCAACTGGGACCGCACAGCCGCTTGCTCGCTGCCCCCAGCTGGGATGGGGGAGAGAATTGGAAGAGTAGAAGTGAGGAAAAAACTCGTGGATTGAGACGAAGACAGTTTAATAGGTAGAGCAGAAGCCATGCGTGCAAGAGAAGCAAATCAAGGAATTAATTCCCTGCTTCCCACGGGCAGGGAGGAGTTCAGTGATCCCCAGGAAAGCGGAGACCGGTTACTTGGGAAGACAAATGCCATAATTCTAAACTTCCTGCCCTTCCCTCTTCTTTCCCCCTGGCATTATATACTGAACATGATGTCATATGGTATGGAATATCCCTTTGGTCAGTTGGGTCAGCTCTCCTGGCTGTGTCCCCTCCCAGCTTCTTGTGTTGGAGTGAAAAGGGCCTTGACTGCTTAGCAAGAACCAAAACCATCAGTGTTTTACCAAGGCTATTTTCATCCCAAATCCAAAACATGGCACCACACCAGCTAGTAAGAAAGTCAACTCTATCCCAGCTGCAACCGTGACGTTCTCTTCCCTCTCATCCATACCAGGGATCCAAACCATCCTCTCTCCCTGTCTGAGCAATGTGGTACCCAGGAGAACCGAGGGTGGCTCGCTGTGATGCTGTTTGGTCTGTTTCCATCCAAAAAGGGGCAAAACCTGTTATCTCCCAGGGGACGAACCCAGACAGGTCCATGCTGGCATCACCGGGGCTGGAGGAGAGGGGGAAAGCGGTGGAGCCGAGCGAGGATGCAGAGGAATTAAAACCTGTAACTTTTTATTTGCTAACTAGAACAGGATCAAATTAAAGTCTGTCGCTGCCGAAGCCTCGTTAACGAGATGTGTGTCAGGCGCTTTATTTGCCGGGCACAGGTATCCAGTTTCATCTTTCTAAAGTTGCCTGTAATGAGCGTGGGTGGATGCAGAAAAGCAAAAAAGCCCTTTTTTTTGTGGGCGGGAGTCGAGGCAGCATCCACCCACGTACTCCATTATGATATTCAAATGTCAATATATTTTTAATTGGTTTATATCCCCCCCCCCTCCCCCTCCAGCTGCCTTTGGTAATTAAGGCTCTGTAAATAGATTTTACTGTAATTGGTATGAGAAGGAAAATTGGAGGACATTGTACAGTGCATTGGTTGGGGGTTTTTTCCCCCCCCCCCCTCCCCGTCTTTCCTCTTTTGACTCATGTTACATCTGTGAGTATTGTATCCTCCGAGGGAAGAGGCGGGGAGCCGTGGCCAGTTTTGCACAAAAAAGTCTGAAGCAAGAGGACCAGGTGCTTTGCTGGTGGCTGGGACCTGGGGAAGAACCAGGGGACCAGCCTGGGTCACCCCTCACGGGACTCACCACCACCGTGGAGATGGCACCAGCACGCACTGGGGAGCAATGTGACCTCCCTCCCAGTGCCAAACTGGGGAGAGCCCCCCATTTTCCTTGCTGAATCTCTACTCTGCCTTGAGATGTAGCCAGAGCTCTCGCGGTTATTTATAGTTCCCCGTCACAGCCGCTGCCGTTATAATTTGGGGATGTTTCTTGGCGGGGGTTTGTAAACCGTGGTTTTTATCTTCTCCCTTTCCCTGCTCTTTCAGCCTGTGTAAAGGACGGACTCTCTACTCGGTGGTGAGAGACGCCAAAATCGTCCTGGATGTCAACAAGACGAGGCAGATAGCCCAAGAAATTGTGAAGGTACGGTACGGCGCGGGGGCACCTCGGCACCCATGAGGGTCCGGATCCAGCTGAGAGCTTGGCCAAGTCACTCCAGGGAGCTGGAATGAAGAAGCCAGGGAGGCTGGGCATGGAACCACCTCTTGGCTTTAAAAATCCAGATCTTTTAGACCTCCCTCACCCACTGGGGTGGCAGCAAGGCTTCCCGCAAGCTCCTCACGGGGAGCGCGGGGCTCATCCTGGCCAAAGGTCCTCTTCCCCCTTGGAAGTGCAGGTGGTTTAAGTCTGGCTTTGCTGCTGCTCTGAGTTGCTGGTTGGATATTCCTCACCTCTTGGGGAAAAAAAAAATAATAAATAGATCTGCAGTTGGTCTGAGGCTTCCAGGGCACCCGGAGGAGTCAGTGCCGTGGTGCCCATGGCAGGGGGCTCTGCGTGCCACGAGGCAGAGAGCACGTACCTTTTTTCAGAGCTAAAAAAGCTTTTCCTTTCACAGAGATGACTCAAAGTGCGTCGTCAACACTTCAGATGTGACCATATAAATAGATGCTGGGGAGGATCCTCATGTGGCAGGGTCAAGTGGCCGGGGAAGCTGGCTCCCCAGCCATCAAAGCTTCCCACCGAGTGTCTGCGGCGGCTCGTTTTCCCAAGAGGGTGTCGAGCCGTCTGCCAGAGCAGGGTTTTGCTGTGATTCCAAACATATTTAACACCAAGCGGTGTCAAAAAGTATTTGGCACGTGTCCTACCCCAGCAGCCACGACACCGACCCTGTGTCCCCCTCAAGGTCAGCCAGCCCCTCCGGCCCCCAGCAAGACCAAGTCATCTGGGGCTGAGCTCAGGTTAAACATGGGGGGGGGGCGGGGGGAAAAGAAGTTTTTCTGGCAGGTATTAAACCCCTTAAATATTCAAATCCACATTATAAACCAGAATATGCTCTGCAATATATCCTGAATGGTGCCATTCCCCTGACTGCACTTATGCTCTCTCTATTAGATTGCTTATTTCGTGGTTATTTACACCCAGATTTAGCAAAGTGCATGCCGTTTTTCAAGGAAATTCCTTAAATTCCCCCCAAATCTCTGGGCTCTGGGCAGGAGCTGATGGTTGAGCATAGGCTTACCCACTTTGCTCACCCGCCCGTGTCTGTACGGGCATCGCAAGGGGTGTCTTGAAGTGGAGACGTGGCTGAGCCCCATGTTGAGTGATGGAGGGAAGCTGCAAGAGATCATAGAATCACAGAATGGCTTGGGTTGGAAGGGACCTTAAAGATCATTGAGTTCCAAGCCCCCTGCCCTGGGCAGGGACACCTCCCACCACACCAGGTTGCTCCAAGCCCCCTCCAACCTGGCCTTGAACCCCTC
>JAOXNO010000006.1:4521740-4533360 GCA_028565335.1 Limnodromus scolopaceus
CCAGGGTGCCATCAGGAGTCAATGAGACATGGCTCCCCACGCCACGCGAGGGCCGTAGAAAGTCATGCCCAGCTGCACGAGGTTCCCCCCGAGAGCAGGGAAAACTCATCGCATGTTCTCCTCTAGATGGTTTTCCATCAGCTAAAGCGGTTTGTTTGGGAACTGTCGGGAGCGGGATGGCAGGGCTGGGCACGGGGGAGCGTTAGATTTGCCTCCTGGATCCCCGTGAAATATGGGGAGAGGAGGAGCTGCGTCGGGCTGAGGCTGTGATCCCTGAAGCAAGGCTTAAAAGCAGTTGCCATCGTAAGTGCTTTGCTGGAATTCGGGGTAAGGGGAGCTGAATGTCCTCTTCTACCGCCTCATTTTGCTTGTGGCTGCTACTCTTCCTCCCGAAACAGTCTTGGCGTGAACACGTTTCATCCCGGGCAGGGCCATACATCCCCTGCCTGGTCGCCCTGATCCATCCCGGCCATCAGGTTGTTGGATACTCTGCAAAACGCATGGAGACAAGGTCCTCGGCCGGCAGAAATCGCCGCCAAGCTCCATGCAGCTATGCCCATTTGCACCCCTCGCTCGCACGGGGAGTGTTTTTCCTGTGACCCACGGACGAGCCGGGGAGGGTCCGAGCAAGGCTCCCAGGCAGCCCCCTCCCAGGGCTCCCCCACTCCCCCCCCTGTGCTCCCCCCGGCCCCCGCCGAGCAGATGGTGCCGATTTTCGCAGGGGGAGCGGGGGAAACAAAAGCCCAGAGCGATGGGAGGCTGCAGCCTGTCTCCCAAACGCAGCCCGGGGGGGATGACATCTGCGGGGACGGGCTGATGCGTGTGGGTGGCGTGCCGAGCCCCGTGCCGATCCTCCACTTACGCCTGCCCTACCTCACTTTTTCTTTTCCTTTTTGTGTTTTGTTTTTTTTTTTTTGCATGTGTGTGTGTTTTGTTGTTTTTTTCCTCTCTCCTTTCTAGATAAAGAAGCCCGCGGACCGTTTGCCGGGATGCCGGTGAAGCCAGCGGGCTGCCACCCCCTCTCTGCCCAGCGCGGGACCAGAGGCTGACTGGAAGCTGGCATGTTGCCCCCTCCAGCCCCTGTTTGGCCACAGGATGCCCAGCCCTGCCCGCCCTGCCCCTAGCCTTGCTTTCAACCCGTGATACACCCCCTGCCTTCCCCGGGACGTTGCTCTGGGAGAGAGGTGGCAGGGGGCATGCTGCAGAAATCCAGCCCCCAGCCGAAGCCCAGAGGAGTTTTGCCGTGAGGCCACCGGCTTAAAAGCCCCCCCAAAAGTTGCCCCTTTCCCCCCTCTCCCCCGATAAGGACCTCAGGCAGTGAATTTCTCTGCGCTCAGCGGGTGTCAAAGTCCTGGTCTGCGGGCTCGAAGAGGGGGGGCTGCCATGGAAGAGAATGTGTTCAGCGTGCAGCAGATACAGCCCAACGTCATCTCGGTGAGGCTCTTCAAACGCAAGGTGGGCGGCCTCGGCTTTCTGGTGAAGGAACGCGTCAGCAAGCCACCCGTCATCATCTCAGACCTGATCCGGGGAGGGGCTGCAGAGCAGAGTGGCCTCATCCAGGCTGGGGACATCATTTTAGCAGTCAATGGCAAGCCCCTGGTGGACATGAGCTATGAGACCGCGCTGGAGATACTGAGAAGCATCGCCTCCGAGACCTACGTGGTCCTCATCCTGCGAGGCCCCGAGGGCTTCACCACTCACCTGGAGACCACTTTTGCAGGTGACGGGACGCCAAAAACCATCCGTGTCACCCGACCCCTCTGCCCGACTCCGAAGGCGGTTGACTTGTCCAACCCAAGCCTGCACGGCAAAGAGCAGCCGCTGCCAGCAGCCGACCGCACCATGGGCTCCCTGTGGACAAAAGAGATCGGGCGAGAGGTGGAGCCGATGGTCCACATTAACGGCGTCGTTACCGGCAGCAAAGGGCAGGACGCTGGGAAGGGGAAGGAGGGTGCTTGTGGTCACCCTTGCCTCAATGGTGGCATGGAAGACAATGAACTGCTCAAAGAAATCGAGCCCGTCCTGGATCTCCTGAAGGGCAGCAGTAAGGACAGCGATGGAGATGCACCCGCCAAGGTAGAGACAAGAGATATAGAAGTCCAGGTGGACTGGTAGGTCCCTAAATACATTTTTTACATTTGGTGACGTGTGCTGGGTTTGGCTCCCCAACGCGGCTGGTTTAGGTGTCAGTGGGCACCTCTCCAGAAAGAGCTGCTGTCTGCCCCAGCAGGATGGAGAGGGAGAGGAAGGGATGCCAAAAAAGGGGGGAAAGCGGTTGATGAGAGGACGCTAAAAGGAATGAAAAATTTGGAATGGGTGGTGGAAGACAGGGAGAAAGATGTAAGTGTGGGAAACGGGGGAGACAGCAGAAGTAACATGTCACAGAAAGCTGAGATACGGGGTGGAGTAGATCACGGGGTGGGCCAGGAGTTGCTTCTGTTCTGTGGTCTCCCTCTAATTTATTGTGAGCTTTAAACAAAATCCCGTGCCTCAGTTTCCCCACCTGCCAAATGAGATTCCTGGTGTTGTCTGTCCTTGCTCTTCTGCTTTGGGGCGCTCCCCTTGAAATCTGCTGTTGATTAACTGCCGGAGAGGGAGAGGGAAGGTCAGCAGCAGAGTACGGTGCGTCCCAGGAAAAATGAGTTTTGAAACCTTCCGTGCTTTTGCCAAACAGGCTCTGGCTTTGGGGAGGGGAGAGGAGACGCCCCCCGAGTCCAGCTCCAGCTGAAGCTAAGGGGACCTGTGTGCAAGGACAGTGGGACCTGCCTTGGGTGGTCCTGTTTTCTGGGAAGGGGGGAAATGTTTCCCGTCGAGAGAAATGCCCATCCCTTGTTGAAACGCAGCAGCGGAGCCGCCTGTGCAGCCCCTCCGCTCCTTCTAGGTCCGGCTAATTATTTCAATATGCATCTGCATGTCTAACAAGGGCGGGGACATAGGGATGCTTGCCCCATGACTTCTTGAGGAGGGTGAAGTCTCGTCAGGCGGCTGGAACAGCTTCATTTCAGGTCTCTGCTTCTGCAAGAGGCCACGTGTCTGGTGTTGCTCTCTCGATCCTCCTCGGCATTTCCCTGAGATACAGACCATCGCTCCGGAGCCAAAGCAGCTCCCGGTGGCCCTTCGTGCTTTGCAAATGTGTTGTTAGTAGCTATTTTTATTTTTTTTTTTTTTTTTTGGTACCAGCTCTCTCGCCTCCTGGCCGTTTATCAGCAGTGATAGGTTGCCTTCGCCTGTTGCCTTTCCCCGAGCCCCCGAACGCGTTTTAGCACTGTCAAGTGCCGCAGCAGGTTGTGGCTGCCCTCGGTTATCGACCGGCTGTAAAAAGCCAAGAGGCTTTTTCAGGAGGGTTGACCGAAGCCGGAGACCTCGGCTCAGTGACAGAAGGATTTGTAACTTCAAGTTCCCTTCACTGCACCTTGTTCCTTAGGGGAGAAGGGGGAAAAAAAAAAAAAAAAAAGGTATTTATTTGTTTTATCTCTGGTTGTTTTGGGTGAAAGGCAGAGCTGTTGGCTGCGGAGGGGCAGGATCCCTGGGGTGGGATTGCTCGCGATCGCTCCCATCACAAGCCAACACCCACACCCTGTGTTTTCCACCTTCTTTTTTTTATTTGGGTTTTTTTTTAATTTTTGGTTGGTTTTGCGCCATTACCTCTGCTCTCTCCCGAATCATGCCTTTTTTTCTGCGGAAGACACGGTTACTCAAAGCCCAATAGGGTGGTCACACTGAGTCAGAGGGAAATAAAGAAATCCGCTTGGCACCGGCAGCGGGTGGTGGACATCTGGGGGGGAGTGGTGGGACAGGGCACACGTGGGGACATCCTTCCCTACCGTCCCCTCCCCACGCACACCCCCAGGTCCCAGAACACTGCTTTTTTGTTTGGCCGCTTTCAGAAACCCTTGGTTTTGGTCTCTGCTGTGCGACAGGAGGCGATTTAACCCCCTGAGCTCCTTGGAAGGTTGAGGGCTACCTGTCCGGACTGCACATCCTTTAATCCATCACCAACCCATCCCTGGGGGAAACTAATTTAAGCAACCAAAGAATTGAGAACTTGAAGGGGTTGTGCTGGACTACAGGTCCAACAAAATGTGCTTTAAAATCCCTTCTGTCCCTCTGTTTTTGTTAAGAACTGCTGCGATGGAGCTGGGGGTCATGACCTGGTGAAGCCCCCGGAGGGCACAATCCCGAGCATTGATACAAGGTAGAGCCTCACCTTTCAAACCGTGTCCCCCAGTGTCCCTGTCCTGTCCCACCAGCTGCAGGTTTTCTGAAGAAATTCTGCTCTGGCTGGGGGGAAGGATGAAAAATGTGGGTTTTTTTTCTTTGAGGAGTCTCTTCTCCTCATAAAGAGATTAAACCGAAACACTTTGAATTCACTTAAACTGAAGGACCTCAAACCAGCAACAATATTAGTGAAGTGGGTACTTCACCAAAACTCCACTCACTTTATTTTCCAATGTCCTTTAAAAAGATGATCTACGAAATCTATGTACCCTGGGACTGAAAAATCCACTTTTCGTTCAAAATTAGTCTTCAATCTTCTGCTTGATGAAAAGCCACAGCCTCGCTCTTGTGAGGTAGGACTCTGTACGAGCGAGAAGACCTGGGCTCACTCGGGGAAGTGGGAAAGGAGACACACCGCAGGGAAAACTTGTCGAGAGCTGCTCTGCAGGCTAAAGGGCACTTCTCCTCCCACTCCCGCGACGTGCTGGAGATGATTCATCTCCTCTGCCTGGTCTCAGACAGAGCTGGGGCACGGTGAAGGTCTTCTACAGTGAGAGTTTTCTCGGTCTGCAGGAGAAGTGCGGAGAGGTCAGGGAGTGACAGGGAGCGGAGAACCGTGGAGACTGCGTTGATTGATGCCAAAGAAATGCCCCCAAAAAATAAGCAAGTCTTACGAGATTGATGCTGCTCTCACGCTGTAGGCTATGACTTCTCCAGGCTGGAAGGGAACAAAGCTGGAGTTAGTCAAAACAATAGTAGAGCTCTACCTAGACACCAGGAGGGGGCAGAACCTCTCTCAAGGTTGAGCTCGACACCTACAGCCTGGACCACCTGACTGTCGATCCAGCTGGAGATGTTGGTGTTGGGACTAGTCCTGTTTGTCTCCATCTTCTCCTGGTGCTGACCTTCACAGCCTGAAGCACTTTGTCAAAGCCAGAGCGTCTCACAGAGCTGTGACAGCTTCCCGAGGGTGAAAAAGGAATGGTACAACTTGGAGGTTATTCATAAGGAGCCAAATGCTTCTTGTCCGAGGTGGGCTTTGCCAAAAGCGATTCCAATTACACCTGATGCTTTGGGTTTCCAGCCCATGTCTCTAATGTTATTTGCCAGGAAAACCGGGAACTGGGAAGGTTCCACTTGGCGGGGAAAAATCAGTTCACCTCCATCCCTTGCACCCGTGGTCTGCGCTCCCCGGGGGAGTTGTCCCTGCGACGACCTGGCCTTTGCTCCCTGTTGATTTCCAGCTGTAAGGTGGCCTGGGTCCACGGCGTGTGCCCGTGCGACGGGCTGCGGCCAGGGGCTGAACGTCTGCGACTCAGCTCAGGCCGTGCGCGGTGAAGTCGGTCGTAAAACAGAGCGTGGAAGTGGGGCGCAAGGTATGATGAGAGCTGGCATTTCTGCCACGAGGCTCACCGTGGGCTAGAAAACAAAAATAGAGTTTGATTCACTCTCTGCCAGCTAACCTAGGTCTGTTTTTCCCTCTGAGCTCTAGGAAGATTGTCATGTCCCATCTTCCCCCCACCGAGTTGCCAGTATTTATTTTTCCTCTCAGGTTTATTCCATAGCATGAACAGCATGATGGAAACATGGCAGTTTCGGTCCAAAAAGCAGCATCAGCAGCCCTGAGAGGGAGAAGTGTGCTGAGAGCAGGAATTCTGTTTATGAAGGGTTTCAAGGTTTCAGGCTCCATCCTGCATTGGAACAAACCCCGTAATTTTGCAGTTCTCGAAGAGAAAATTCTCTTCCTCCCACCTCCTTCGCTGCCGCCAAAATCTCTTTGTGTTGCTCAAAACATTTCATTTGCATTTCTGATGTCTTCATTATTCCGTACTTGGACACGCAAACTTTAAAACCTCTGAAATGAAAAGGTTCCCTGAAACTATCATGCTATTGCCATTCTGCAGAACGGTGAAATAGGAAGATTCGGCAGCGAATAACCCTCCCCTTCTCCCTCGGTGGATTCTTCCCTGTCACTCTGACTGCGTCAGTCTAATCCAGAGAGGCATTTTGTGCCTACAGAATAACAAATTCCACCCGAATGTACCCCCGTGGAGCCCTCTCCGACCAGTCTCCGAAGCACCCTTCACCCGCTCAGCCCACTGGGCTGCTGCTGCTTCTTGCATCCCGTGGGATGGCCGTTCTCCTTGTAGGTGATCCCAGCAGACCTGGGATCATGGCCCATGTACGAGCCCGGGGTTCCCCAGCAGACCTGATCTGCATTTGGGCTCCAGATGAGTTGCTGGGGCTGGAATCCACCGGGTGCTCTTTGGGCACAGCCGGGAAGGGATGAGCGTGGCGGTTGCAGGTTGCATCTGATGCCGGCTGAAGCTCCAACAGTGCCAGTGGGAGGACTTTGGGATCATTTGGATCTGTTCCCAGGTCTTTATCTGTCAATGTCTATTCAACGGCATCTACCGACTTCGTATTTCATTGGCCTCTCTCCGAAACTGCTCTGTGCAGCTTCCTCGGCTCATTAGTCCCTAATCCCAGCACTGGGCACAGCCCAGCTATGCTCTGATCTTCTGATGGAGCAAGACCTTCTTCAAGCCATGCCACATGCTTGTCGGTGAGGCTTTTCTCTTCCTTCAGTGCCATCCAAGCTCCCCTTTCTCATTTAGGAAGCAGTTTCTTGCTTTGATCATCCTGCAATCACCCGCTCCGGCCACGCTGCCTCTCCAGGGAGCACATCCCATCTTCTGGAGTTATTCCTTCTGCTTCCAATGTTCCCACTTCCTTCCTGAGCTCTCTGCACCCTGCAGATCCCAGCCCCTGTCCCATCCCTGCTCCTGCAGATCCCTCTAACCCGTGCTGTCGCACCAGCCCTTGCCTTAAACTTCAAGGCAAGGAGTCTGCAGCCAGACTTTGCCAACGTTGCAGACTCTGAGCTGCCCCAAGGGCATGATAACAAGAAGATATTAACTTCTGAGGATGCAGTGCTCTCTGGTGTGTGGTTTTCCATGAGGTAAGAACCATTTATCCTGGCCTCTAGCACTGGAAGGAGGAGCAATGTGGAGCACAGCCTTGGAGTCATCCCCACGGGCACACCAGGAGAGGGGAAGAAAGGAAAATAGAATCACAGAATCACAGAATGATAGAAGTTGGAAAGGACCTCTGGAGATCATCTAGTTCAACCTCCCTGCCAGAGCACGTCCACCCAGAGCAGGTTGCACAGGAACGTGTCCAGGTACGTTTTGAATGTCTCCAGAGACAGAGACTCCACCACCTCCCTGGGCAGCCTGTGTTTCTCGAAGGTATTTCTCTCCTGCAGCTCAGAGCAAGCGGTGGGTGCCCACATGAACTTCCCACGCAGGACCCAAGTGCCAGCGTAGGGTTTTCAGCTGCTGGGACAAGGGCCTGGAAGGAGCTCACCCCCTGCAGTCACTGCTATTGGCATCTCGGCATGAGAGCCCATCATCGGGAGCGTGGACATCCATGTCCTTATTGGTTCATCCAAATCGGCCCCTGGGGACTGCAGCAGCTAATGGTATCTCTCATCTCCGCCCGGGAAACCAGAGAGATCCTTCTGCCAAGCAAATTCAAAAGGAGCCAAGTGACAAACTTTCTTTTTGCTCATTTTTTTTTCTCTCTCTTTTTGGAAAAATTTCTCAAAGGGCTGTCTCAGCAACTTCCCTTCTGCCTCATCACTCCGAGCACTGCAACATCATCAAATTAGTCAAAAGAAAACAGTGGTGCCTCTCATTTCTCCAAACAGCCAGATGCTCTTTCTGAGGTGAGGCAGCATCCTGGGCTCTGCCTGTGTGCCAGTGGGGGAGGGCAGGATTCCTCTTTCTTTTTTTAAGTAACAGATTTTTGCTTTCAGAACAAAAAACAACGTCAAAAGGTGTCCCTTCCCCAAAACTGGCTCCGGATCCAAAAGATGTTGTTAGTGCAGAAACGGTGTCTAATGGGTCTGGCGCTGGGACCCAGGTCAGAAGGATCTCTGGATCCTGGATCTGGCCTTTGAGGAGGTTCAGCCAAACAAGTGCCTCCGAGGACAGACCTTCAGCATGGCTTCCAGTGCTTCGAAGACACTAAAGAGGTGAAATCCTCCCGTCCAATGCCCCAAAGCACCCAGGTGGTTTATGATGGTGAGTCGTGAGGATTTCTCCAAAGGCTGCCAGGAGCCAAGGGAAGTCCCCCTCTCCCCTGCTGCCACGGCAGCTCCCTGGAGGTACCCAGCCTGGATGCCTTGAACCCCCTGCAGGGGACCTGTGTCCTCCCCATCACCCACTAGGAACCCCTGATCTCAGGGATTCCTGTCCATAAAGTGCTTTTGGAAGCTCGGGCACGGTGTTCTGGACATCCTGTCACTCCCCTTGAGCGCCTGAGTGGCATCCTCGTGTGAATGTGGCAGGTCACCCCGCATCTCTGCTGGTGGCTGGGGGAGCCAAGTCAACAGTGGAAAATAACTGACCCAAAAGACCCCGTTCCTGTCTTGAGCTCACAAACAAGGCCATTGCAAGAAATAGGCAGGAAATATTTCTAAAATGAAGCAATTGATTTTTTTTTTTTTTAACTTTTCCCCCCCACCCCCCCCGTCTGGGGTGAGGCCGTGGCTGCTGTGAATGGGCTTTTCTCTCCCGGTCTCTCTCCAAAAGACAGAGCCGGATACTTCTGGGCAGCCTCATCCGGGAGAGGTCTGTGCTGGCTCAGGGCAGGGGCAGGCACCCGCAGCCCTGCGAGGGACAAGGGACAGTCCTCCTCGCCCGACACCGAGCGAACTGCAGCACAACACCAGCCCCGGGGGCGAGAGACACGGCCACCAGTTCAGCCTAATGGCTTTGTGACGGCCACGCTTGACTGGGCTTTTATCGCAGAGGCCAAGGGTGAGGGCAGCGCCTCGCTGCCTCGCTCACGCAGCCCTAAGTCCATCAGGAATAGCGATACCCAACTCGTTCCTGCCCCAGCTGCCAAGAGGCGGTGGGATGTGGAGAATTTTCTGCTGAGCATCCATCCCCCAACGCCCACCCGGACCTCACTGCCCCTCAGGACGGGGCATCTTGCTGTCGGGTGGTGCTCGAGGCCGGTGAAGAGGACCAGGTCCCCCCCCCTCCAGCAACACACAAAGCAGCCAACCACGGCGATGACTTAATTCAAGCATCTGGTCTTTTTTCTGTGCCGTTGGCACAGGTACCAACGTTTATGGCTTTGCTGGTGTGCAGACAAGGAGATTATGCCTCCAGCCTCCCGGCCGAGACCTCCAGCTGCTGCCGCTGACTGATAGATTCCTCTCCGAGGTTCCCTCATGCCGGCAGACATCCCTTTAGACGGGCTTGCAAACACCTTCCTGGAAGCAGTGGATCATGCCAGGCACCTGCAGCGTGTGCTCAGTGTCATTTCCGAGGCGCCTGCGGGATACCTGGCACGCTGGGGTCTGTCTGTCCGAGCCTCTCCTGCCTCCATCGGGGCAAAGTCTGTGCCCCTGGAGAGACACTGTGGTCCCCCAGCAGGCAGGTTCCCTCTGCCAAGCCCCAGGTTCCAGTAAAGCCAAGGGATTTCTCCCGTTGCCTGATGGATTTAGTGCTTCTGTCTTGATTTTGGGCCAGTTGTGGGGAAGCAGCATGTTGGGGCTCATCAGCTACAGGAGATGGCTTGTGTTCGCTCATCATTTCACGTGCTCGGTGGCTCTGTGTTGACCTGCCTCCACCCTCCCTGATGTAATGAGACTCAGGTCAAGAGGGCAGGGATGCTCAGCCGTGGAAATGAGTATTCTCCAAGAGGTTTAACGGCTGGCCTTGTCTTAGAGGAAGAGCCGGATTTGCTGGATGTTCCTCTTGCTAACTCTCTGCCTTGCTGCTGGGAATTGTCTAGATGAATTCTCTGGATGTGTCAAGGGACCCTGAGCTTCCCCTGTGGGTGGGCTGGTAGAGGGCAGAGTGGGTACCGTATGGTTCATGGTTGTCCCCAGCCCCGGGACCTCTCTGGCTGCTGAGCACCACCACCACCATGTGTGGCAGAGACCTGTTGTCTTTGGCCGCAGCGCTGCAGTGGGGAGGGTGGGGTTTCTCATGTTTTATCTGATTGAAACCCTTTCACGTACTGGTAGGAGCCAAGTCACAAAAGAACAGCTTTCTTTTCCCAGGGTCAGGGCATACGAAAGCCAGTAAGAACTGCCCCCATGGCACCTGTGCCTCCTCGCTTGCACCAAGCTGGCTGCTTTCACCCTCAGGCAGCCAAGGTTTGGAAGGTGTCCAGGAGCCTGGTGTCATATTTTGGCAGCTGAACGTTGCTCTGTAAAGGCAGAAAAACTACAGAAAACTTAGAGCACAGGGAGATCAACTTTAAGTGAAGTATTTTCCTTAGGGATAGGAGCTGGGGGGGCAAGGAGGATCGTGAAACTGAAGTTGTTTGTGTGTATGCGTCTTCCCGAGACGGTGTCAAGAGCACTGGGTTGGTGTGAATTGTGCCCTGAGAGCGAGTGTCCTACTTTGGTCGGTGCCCAAAGCCCACCGTCGTTAATGGGAAGGCTCATTATTGACTTTAGTGGGCATCTGGAAGACTTTTAAGGGCTGACAGCGGGAGCAGAACAGTTGCCAGGGCGCATTACCTCGACGGTCTGTCGAGCAAGGGTGAAGGCTGCCAGTCCTGGCCCGTGGTCCCGTGCAGCTCAACCCGGGGGCCTCCTTCCCACCCGTGGCCTCACGCTGGTGGTCAGTGCACGTGCCACAGCCTGCCTTCTCTGAACGTCACCTCTCTAAACCCCATTTGTTTTTCTCCTGTGCGAGGGCTCGTATGGCAGTGGGTTTCCATCGCGGCTTGGATGGCATTTAACAGCCTCACCGACACCCCGATGTACGTTCCCCCAGGCAAAACGCGTGTGAACCAAGAGCTACACCAGCCTCACCACGCAGGCTAGGGCAGTGGCACTGGGGACACCCTCAGTCCCTAGCCTTCCAGCCTCCCCAGCTCCGTGGAGGCAATCCCTCAGTTTGCCTGAGTAAAATTGCTTGAACTCGCTGGCATTTGCAGCATCGGTAAAGGTCAGGAAAGAGGAGAGAGATCTGTCTCTCCCTCCTGGGAGCCACCTATTTTTCCTTGGGTTTTTGTTTTGTTTTTTTTTCCCTCTCATCTGCTCATAAACACCAAGCTGCTCTGCAGACCGGGCTGGTTTTGCTGTGAGGTTTTGCAATGGGGTTTTTCTATGAGCTCCTGCAGCTGGAATTGCATGGGGCTCTCCTTTCCCCAGCTCCGCGCTCGTTTTTGCAGGGCTCCGGCTTGGTTTTTGGGATGCAGAGGGTCTGGCACGTAGCCCCGCCAGAGCCAGTGTCGGGGCAGGGCTTTCCTGTTGATGTGCAGGCACGGCGCTGGCCCACACAGCGAAATTTATATTGTATTTGGGTTGTCTTTGCACTCGTGAGACCCCACCTGGAGCACTGTGTCCAGTTCTGGAGTCCTCAACACC
>JAOXNO010000006.1:4562893-4575855 GCA_028565335.1 Limnodromus scolopaceus
GCCCTGCTGGCCACGCTGCTGGGGATGCAGCCCAGGGTGCGGGGGGTTTCTGGGCTCCAGCGCACGTTGCTGGCTCATCTGCTCTAACTCCCCACCACCACCTGAGCAGGCCTGGCAATGAGATATATGGTGAAGGTGTGAAAATGCAAGAGCAAAATGATGCTTTGCTACTTTCCCCATCATCGTGGGGGCTGCAGGATGCAGTCAAGAGGGGGGTCACGTTGCCCTGCTGTCCCCAAGGCAGCCAGTGCTCACAAAGCTGGCCAGAGCGTGCAGGTGGACGGGGCTGGGAAGCTGCAGTTAATCTCAATTCCCACCTCCTCCTCCTCCTCCTCCTCCCTCAGAAATACGTGCAGGACGTGTTACAGGAGCAGCTGGCCCACACCGTGTTCAAAGCGCTGAAGGAGCAGGGAGGCCACGTCTACGTCTGTGGGGATGTCACCATGGCCGGGGACGTCCTGAAGACCATCCAGCGCATCGTGAGGCAGCAGGGCCAGCTGTCGGTGGAGGAGGCGGGGGCTTTCATCAGCAAGCTGCGGGTGAGTGGCGTCTGTCCGCACCACCAGACACCGTGTCGGCTCCTGCCACCGGCGCTGCACCTGGTGCCTCCTCCCGCAGAACCGGCAGCACCCAGGAGAACGGTGCCTGGGGATGAGGGGGGGGTGAAACGCGGCAAGATCCCCCCCCTTGCAGCCGGGCAAGGTCGGGAGTGTGATGTTCTGAAGCTTTGGATGGAGGTGACCTCGCTTCGCAGGGGCTCTGCTCCAGGCGCTGGGCTCCTGCAATGAGCCTGGTGCTGTGCTGAGCACCGGCAAGAGCTCTTCTGGGGACCCTTGGTGGCCCAGATAGGACTTGTTCACCTGGGTAAGTCCCCGCTGGGGAATGCTGCCCCTGGGCAAACACCTTGCTGCAGATGTTGCAGCTGAAGCAGAACTGAGCTCGGTTTGGGGCACAGACCTGGGGACAGATGCTCAAACAGCTCTGCTTCTGCCCAGGAGGACAATTCAACCCGGTTCCTGCAGAACTACCCCTCCCCACCACTCCCTCCAGGAACCGAGGAAGCCCAGAGCCACATTTTCAGCTGGTTGGCAAGCAAAACCTCTGATACATAGGCTGGCCTTGGGCTACTTGCCCCCTGGTAGCCAGGCAGCCCTTGGGTTGCCAGCAGTCGGGGAGGTCTAACCCCCCCAGCAGCCCCACAGTGTGACCTCGGGAAGGTCATTTCTCCTCCCTGCTTGTTCCTGTCCCACCAGCTCTTGTGACAGACCCCAGAAGACTTGCTGTGTGTTTGGTACCCACCCACAACTCAAGAGCTTTCTGGTGCCACGGCAACACCAACTGTTTGTAAATACTCCTTTTTTTTTTTCCCACTGCCCCCCTCCCATCCTCTGTTTCAGGATGACAGCCGGTACCACGAGGATATTTTTGGAGTCACCCTGCGTACGTACGAAGTGACTAACCGCCTTAGATCCGAGTCTATTGCATTCATTGAGGAGAGCAAAAAAGATACGGATGAGTGAGTTGACGTGTTCATTTTAACCCCTGCAATCGTCTCCCAAGCGCGTGGGCTGCGGGAAGGGGATGGGAGCTTGAACTTCTTCACACATGGCCCATCTTATAGCAGAGGGGGAGAAAAGGTATTTGATTTTTGCCCTGGAAGCAGAGGCTGCTGCCTGGCAGTCCCTCTGAAAGAGCTGTCACCTCACTAGGACAAGTGCCCCCTGGCTTTCCCAGGTTATTGCACCCGCCGTACTGATGTGCTCAGACCTGACGATCCCATCCAAACGGGGACAGAAAAAGCAGAAGTCCTGGCCCTGCTCCCCTGCTCCCCTGCCAGTGAGCCCACGGGTGACGGGCTGGAAGGATGGCAGTGGCCCAGGTTGCCCAGAGAAGCTGTGGCTGCCCCATCCCTGGAGGGGTTCAAGGCCAGGTTGGAGGGGGCTTGGAGCAACCTGGTGTGGTGGGAGGTGTCCCTGCCCATGGCAGGGGGTTGGAACTCGGTGATCTTTAAGGTCCCTTCCAACCCAAACCATTCTGTGACTCTATGATTCCATGATCCCTGGTAAGGTGTGGCTGTCCCCAGCTCCAGCGCCAGCAGCGGGGGGACCTGGCTGGCTCCAGGGGTGGTACCCACTGGTGGGAGAGGTCTCCAGGCTGCTGCATGCCCAGTTAGGAAAGACCTGGAGACTTTTCTTTCCACTGTTATAAAAACAACCATAAGAAGTGGGAAAAAAAAGAAAACCACTTGACATTTGCTGTGTTTGTTTCTTTTCCACCATGTCCTGCCATTTGCTCAGCTCTGCCTCGGTGGGATTTTCCCTGGCTGAGCAGGAGGATTATTTAAGATAAAGGAGGAGCGGCTGCGTAGATCTTGCTCCTTGTCCTGGCCCTTGGCAGCCTGGGGTGCAATCCCTTCCCTGGGCTCCCAGCTGGGCCATGCAGGGCCTGGTTGACCCGCAGTGGGTTTCCCAACATCCCTGAGGTTTGGTAGGAGTTTTTCTCCAACGCAGGACGTACTCTGGGGTCTGCGCTGTGTACAGAGCGCCTCAGTTTCCCATCCCTAGGTAGGGATAAGGGTTATACACCTGCTCACCTCACCCAGCTGCAAAGGGCTCTGTAAATTCCTGACCACGACACCATCCCTTGGGAAGAACTTAGTCCCAGATGCTCCTCACTGCTCTTTCTAAGGCTGGCCTTTCTCCCCTTTCCCTTGCAGGGTTTTCTGCTCCTAACTGGATCCTTCGCCCCAAGGGGATGCCAAACCAGTCCCAGCGCCTGCTGCCCGCTCCAGCCGGAGGGCACTGGGTTTTGTATTTCACGGACACGGTGGCTCCTTTTCCCCGGGGAACTGCCCATGGAAAGCGCTCTGTCTCTCGTCCTGTCGTTGTGTCCTGATGATGATGATGATGATTTTGATTTCCTTTTCTTCCTCTTTCTCTTGCTCTCTCTCTTGTCCTGTGGCGGTTTCTTTTCACCCCCTTTCCCTCCCCTGGATTTCCCCACTGAAGTACGATGGCTTTATAACCTGCAGTGGCTCTTAACAGAACTCCACATTTCTCCTTCTTCTCATGAGGGCATTTTGCAGCTGCATGAAATCACCACCTTTGTGATCATCTGCGTTTTTGGTGTTTTGAGGAAGAGCAGAGGTGGCAGGGGCTGGCCAATAGCTACGTCTTGTTGCTTGAATAGAGCTGGGGGACATTCCCCCCCAGGCTCCCCCTTTTCCCAGCTTGGGGCTTGGCTGAATCCTTGCATTTTCGTGGCTTTCCTTTGGAGTTGTTCAGGCCAGGGTTGGGGGCAGATGATGCGCGATGCCCCTGTGCCTGTGAACTTTATTCATCCCCAAGCAGTGTGGGTACAAATGTCTCTGTTTTGACCCAAAGGGTGGGATGTCTCTGATTTGCGTGTCATGACTTCTCCTAAACAGACGCTGTGCTATGTTTGCCTCCTTCTCTGTTCCCTGTTCCCTGTGACCCTCTCCTTTTGCTTGATCCCCACTTTTGCTGGCATGAAAGTGCTTCCCCAAGGGAGCCAAGCACTGAACACACAGGCTGATGTGTGTGCTAGGGAAAATCTCCTGGCAATGACCGCTGCTTGGCCAGGCTGTCCTCCCGAAGGCTTTCCAGGAGATACACGATCTGCAGCCAAGATGCTGGTGGGAGAGATTCAGGGACCGGCTGCATCCCAGAGCTTTGCATGCTGTGAACACGTGAACCCTTTCCCGGGTGAGACTGGGAGGCAACGAGGATGGGAGAGAAGTGGTTTCAACCCCAGCTGCAGGAGGCACCTCCTGGTAACACAGCCCATTTGGAAGACATCACTTGGAGGGTGCCAGTGGCTCCCGCTCCTTGGCGAGGATGTGCCAACTGAGGACTCCTGAAAGCCCAGAGAGCGTCAGCTCCACCTCAGCGCAGTTTTATGAGCCGTTCTGGGACAGCAGACCCCAGCCACTTCCACACCTCCGGGAGCAGAAAGTGCCAGCACGGAGCGACCTGCCTGCCAAAAGAAGTACATGTGGCATCTCGGTGGCAAGCCTGTCCCCTCTGTAGGCTCCGCGCCACCTGCCAGCGGCACGAGCTGTCTCTGCCGGGACATCTCATGCGAGAAGGGAGGTGAAACGGGCTGCAAAGATGCCGCGTGATTCGGGGCTCTGACACGCTCGCACCTCAGCCCTGCTGCAAAAATCCGGCCCCAAAAGCAATCTGTTAACACGCTCACGGAAAGGCATCAGCCCCTTTAACAGAGAAAAGCTGTCCGCAAGGTAAAGCCCGTGTTACCTTGTGTGTCCTTCCTCCTTCTCCTCCCTTCCTCACCCTGCAGAAGGTTTGCCCTCCCTCAGTGCCAGGAGGAGGACGGCAGGGCATGGCTGCTGCTCTTGCTGGAGGCAGGGAGACGGGGCTGGCATTTGGAGGTGGTAGATGCTGGCCCTTTCCTCCCACCCCGCTCTGCTGCGCTGAGCACCAATGCCCGCACGGAGCAAAGCACCTGCGCCGGCGACAGCAGAGGGTTGGTCCAGGAGCTGCGACGCTGAGCTTTGCTTTCAGAGGGCTGAGATTGTCCGCCCCAAGCCAAAGTTGGAACAAAAAGAGCTGCAGGAGGTTTGCTGCTCTCCCAGTGCATGGTACACGCCATGCGGGCTCCCTTGGCCCCAGGCTGTGAGTTACCCCCACCCTCAGCCAGGACCTCCTGCCCTTTCCTGCTTCTTGACTGGCCACATCTCCATGTGCTGTGACCATCTTCTTCAGCTTTGACTCCCTGAGTGATTAAAGCAGCTCCAGCCCAAAATCCAGAAGCAAAAGGCGTCCCGGGCACTGGGAGAATGTGAGAATTGGTTTTGCTGGTCCCAGTAGAGCATCTAGTGTGGCGTACAATGTGAATGAATGCTGCCACGGTGTGGCCAGAGCTGAGCTCACTGGGCTAGCAGGGCGGCCGGAGTAGGGTTTGGAGCTAGGTAGAAGGCCAGGTTTGTGTCACTGCCTGGGGACTCTCTGACCTGGCGGTGAAAGCAGGACAGGACCGGGAAAAGAGCAGCCCCTGGTCCACCGTGGTGGGTTGTGCCCTAACCCTGGGACAGGCAGTGGGATGGGGGAGCTGGGTCCCTTTGCTGCTGGGATGTGTGAATTTGGGCAGAGGTCCTGTCCGTGGGAGCCAGCTCCCTGGCCCTGGAGCTGGGAACATACAGCAAACCTGGTCCTACCCCCCCCAGTGCTATGGCTGCAGAAAGATTGCTGAAAAATAAACTCAAACTCATCCCCTACTGGGGGGAAATTTATTCTGTCTCTAGACTCTGCTCTGGTCCTCCTTTCAGTAGAAGGAATGATGCAACCTGAGGAGGAGGTAGTGCCCAAAGAAATGCCCTTGTCTTCGTCCTCTTTCCAGCTCATCTTGTGTTGCTGGCAATTAGTTTTCTCCTGTCCTGCCCTCTGCCTGTATCGCTGTAACATCTCCCATCTGGAAATCATATTGCTGCTGCAGCCTGTGTCTGAGATGGATGGCCTTGCTTTGCCCGCACCCCAAAGCTCCCCACCTCCATCTCCCCCTTCCAGCTGAGCCACCGGGGAAAGCAGCAGAGAAGGGACCGGGGTGCGTGTCTTGCTTCTGGTGAGATCTCCAGAGGGGTCTGTGCGGGGCAGACAGCCAAGGCCATCCCAAGTTCAACAGGCATCGGGGTAGGCGAGTCCTTCAGAGCCCTTTGGAAGGGAAAAGCTGGTCTAAGGCCAACCTGCCTGGCGCTGGAGAAGAAACACCCCCCCTGCCGTGAAGGTCCATGAAGTGATCATGTCCCCCAGGGCTCTGGCTGCCGCTCCACTCCCTCTGCCTGAGCCACACCGCTGGGAATTTTGATTCATTGGGGTTTTTTGTTAAGTCAGTCTCAGACGTCTTAATTTCTCCTTCATCCCCCTTACCTGCAGGGGCTTTGCACTCCCCTCGAGCTTAATTTTCTTCCACAGCTAAGGGGGGAGTAAACTTGCAGACTTGCTTTTTCTTTCCACAAATGCGGCTCTTCCACCAGTTGTCTAGACTCTGCTCATCTCGGTGTGACATTGCTGATGTGTGGGTGTAGCTATGATACCTCCAGCATGCTTAAACGGCAGGGAGCGAGGTGGGGTCTGCTGCAGACTGGTGCCATGAGCGGCTCAGGGGGGTCATGCATGGAGGGGTTGTGCCTCTTGGGCACTCGGGTCACGAATCTGTCACCTCTGGGTCCCCGTCCAGGCTCCTCCACATCCCCATGTGGCTCCTGCTTCCTGGACCTGATGGACACCCAGCCTGATCCAATGTCCCACCACTGGATCTCCACCACTGCTTGCTTTGCAGCAGCTCAGCTTCTTTTCACTCCCCAGGAGATTTGATTTTCAAGACACCATGAAGTGAGGGGTTTTTTTCTCGAAGATTTTAATTCGTAAGTTTTTCAAATGTCCACAGGAAGTTATATATGAACTTGAAAACTCATGGGAAACGGTTCTCTGTTTTCCCAACCTGCTGTGTCCACTAGCAGGGAAAAATAATTTGTTCACTCAGTGCAAGGGTATCTATTGCTTGTCTTGTTGATGACTTCAAAGGTTTCATTTCCCCAGAAGGACTGCCGGGGAGTTTGTTGTTCTCCTGTTTATGAGAGACAGCGGGAAAATAATGAGACTTCTGCCATCAGGAGTAGACTAGCAAAGATGACACCTCCAAGATGGTTGCTGTGTGGGCCTGAGCTTGCTGCAGTGAGGAACCAAGCTGGTCACATTCATACTGGCCAGAGAAATGGGGTTTTTGGGGAGTTTGGGCTGTCCACGCTGCCTGTCCCCTGTCCTGTGCCTACACATCCCCCAGGCGTGAGCAGGGGACTCTGTTCACATCCAATGTGTCCATGTGTGACTGGAAAACTTGGAGTTGTGTCCTGAGCCAACCTGATTGCACCTCTGCAGAAGAGGAGATGGAAAGAGACGGGAGCTGCATGAACCTGTGTCCAGTCTGTGATCGCTCCGTTCGTCCCTTTACCGTTCGTACGCGGCGCCTCTCGCCCCATCCCAGGCTCCCTCCAACTGCTTCCCTCTGGAGATCCCTCCTTTCTCCTTCCCAGCTCCATCTGCTCAGCCAAAAGGTGTAGTTTAGCAATGGTGGGTCCTGGGGGTGGCAACGGACTTACAGTGCCTTGTGCCAGGGAGAGACTATTGCACCAGGGTTGCCCTCCCGCTCCTGCCCTCTCTAGAGAAGAGATGCTCCTACTACACATGGACTGGGGGATGAGGGGAACAGATGGCTTCGTTTGACAAGTGACATTCTTGGTGGGCAAACTCCCCCTGGGATAACCGGGAGCAAGCTCATAGCCCTGCTCAGCCGCCCTCTACCATTAATCTCCCAGCGATGGGGTTTTATAGGGGGTATGGAGGCAGAGCAGGCTTAGAGCGTGGGTGCAAACTGGACACCACCTTCTGCGAACGCCCACCATGTCCTGGAGACCACCTTTTTATTAAGCTGCTTTGGGGGGAGAGGGCATGTTTGTGCTGAAGCCTCGTGGATCCGCACCAAGCTCGAGCCAAAGCTGCTGCCTCCCAACTCAAGGATGGCTGAAGCCGTTACAGTCCCCTGATTTATACCTGTGGGGAAGCTGCAGAGAGTTCCCAGCGCTTTGTGGAAGGAGAATTTTATGCTCCAAACTAAATTTTGTTCCTGCCTTCACCGGGGACCCGTTCTCAGCTTCAGAATTGCTCTGATAACTTTGCAATTGCTTTGATAGTTCCAGAGGGGAGCACAGTCCCTTTACAGAACAGATGGAGACACATTTTCGGGACCAGTCAAACTTTGCTCTAACTCCGGCTTTGTTATAACAATTTCTTCTGCTGTAACAGGGGGAGCAAAATTTGGGCTGGCGCTGAGCGCTCTCGAAAACTGTATATCCCAAAGTTGGATGAAATTATTCTAGAATCCGAGTCCTCTCAGATGTGAAATACCTTCCACACCCGCTGGCTTCAGCGGCGTCGGGGGTTTCAGCAGTTTGCAGGATCAGGCTTTCACAGCAACAGCAGCAATTTCACCACGGCAGTATTTTTTTGCGTGTGTCAACCTTCACTTGCACTTGCCTGCAATGCATGACTCTCGCCATCCGGTTGAAATCTGCCCTCGCCGGGGAAGAGCTGAGCTCTAGCTTCTTTCATGCGGCCGTCTGTATTTACCAGGCAATCAGGGGAGCTGGAGAAAGCTAATGAGGCTGCTGCTCTAAAGCACTTGGTTCCAGAAGCAAACCAGACCTTACCAGGGGTCGAAAGTGGCTTGATTTTTAGCATGGGTGCAAGGGGAACTCATGAAATATTTAAGCATTGTACCGCAGACATACCTTTTTCCTGCCGTGCCAGGAACGAAGCAGATTAGAGACTCTTGGCCTCCACCCCTACAGATGTTCGGCTGTGATGGAAGTTTGAGCCGTCGAAATCACAGGGAAAAAAATAAAAAACACCACTAAACCATTGTGATTGTGATTGTGAGTCCGTAGCTGCGCAGCCACAGCTTGTTTAGCAGCGAGAGGGGCTGCTGCTTTCCTGCCTTACTCACTCACTCGTGTACCAATCTGGCCAGATTTCGGGAAATCACTTGAAAAGCAAGAAAATCGAACCTGCGAGCCTTGCCCTGAGAATCCCTCCTTCACCAGGAGCCGACGGGCCAAGGCTTTGATGCTGCTCCTCGTTACCACGGCGGGGACGGGGGCAGGACAGCGGGGGCTTCTCTCGTGTCCACGGGCCAAAGCCTGAGGAGCTGTTGTGGGGCGGTGGAACGGCAGGAGAGCGGGGCCGGGCTGCGGGCAGACTCCTGGCTGCAGGATTTACACATGGCTCCGTAGGGCTGGTTCGGAAACCTGCTAGCGAATAACACCCGGCAAAGTATATTTCTTCTGGGGCCATTCTTAACGCTTTGAAATGTCAAGGCTAAATACTGATCTGAAAGAGCAACTAATTTGGGGCTTCTTTTTGATGCTTTGTTTTCATGTGGTGGCTTTGGCAAGAAAAAAAAAACAAAAAACAAAAAAACAAAGAAAGGTATATCAAAATGTTTTGGATGAAACTGAATATTTTTTCCCCACAATAATTGCTAACGGAGATTTTAAAATTTTTCCCAGGGCAAGAAAACTGCCTTAATAAGTATTCAATTCCAACAAGAGGCATTAGCGCTACTCGCTTCTCAATCTGCTTTTTTATTTGTCTCTCTGTGTGATGGTGGCATGGAACTACGTCTTAACAAAATACACTCTTCAGTGCTCAACACGATTTCTAGAAAGCGAAAAGAGTATTTCTGAATCTCCCTGTGCCCAGCATTGAAGTGACGGCTTTGACGCCAATGAAATTCAATGCGAAATTTCTGCTTTGCTAGAACTCTATGAAATAGGCAAATGTCCGCAATTCCCCAGGTTACACGTGCTCTGCTGCCTTGAGATGCCTTCAAAAAATCACCCTGGGATCCGTGTGCTGAAAAGAGCTTGAGAGTAGGTTCCCTGGTCTGCAGCAACAACCCCCGGCTCTTGCGGAGTGTAGACAATTCTCCAGGCAGTAGATGAACAGTCAGATGATTTTCAGCCAGGACTCATTGCTTTTTAGATTGCATGTAGTTAGACACATGAGTTCTGCCAGCCGCCCAGGGAATTTGATATTCAGTGCCAATTAATTTTTGTAATAGGAACAGGGATTTCTTCCCTCCATTCCCTTAGGCACCTTTGAAAAGCATAAGCCTCAAAGGTTGGTTTGGATTCTTTCTTTTTTTTTTTTTTTCTGGTGGCCTTTTTCCTGAAGAGCAGCAGTGCCGAGACGAGAAAGGGGGCCAGTCTGTGAAGGATAGCAGCTTTGGGGCAGGCGCCTCCCAAACTTGTCATTGCAGAGGTTTTTCTAAACCCTTCAGACGTGGGTGAATTCTGCTCTGCTTGATGGGACTCCAACCTCTCGCTGCTCTCTGGTCCTCCCGCTCCTTCCTCCCGCCCCTCAGCGCCTCCTCATGTCACTGTGCCTTCATTTGGTTTATAAGATGATGCCGTGATTTAAGACTGGCACGTTGTCTTTACTCTCACTTTGCATCCCATAAGACAGGTATGTGTGGAGGGGGGGCATTTAGCTTATTTTGTAGCTTTTCGTGTCATCCTAAGGTAGGTATCTTCTGAGGAGCAAAAGGGTGGGGAGGGTGGGAGCAGGGATGAGCCGGTGTTGTATTTGATCATACCAGTGCTTCAAGTGGCCAAAAACGTGGTTTTCCCCTACCTCTGAGCTCTCGATGCTGCTAAAAATCTCTGCCATTCGTACAATGTACTCCAGCCCCCTCTCTCGGACTGACTCTGGCTCTGTTTGCAAGATATCCACTTTGTTCTAAAGCATGCACCTCTCTCTGTATAGTTCCGATCTTCTGATTTTATGGAATACTTATGCCTGTTTGCATTACAGTCAAAATAAAAAAAAAAAAAAAAAGGTGAACTAAAACCTGGTGGGCCTCGTTTTTCTCTTTTCTCCGTGCTTTTAACACTGAAAGGCCTCTCCTAATATCTTGGCCGTGCTCCAGTTTGCTACCCATAAAGCACCATAAATAGGGTGGTGGCATCAAACAGCGATATCTATTTATCTGCGAGACAGAGACACTTTCTTGTAAGGTCGCTTGAGTCGCAGCGTTACATGTTTCACGTCATTTATACCATCTCCACTGGGAAAATGCCAGGGTCGAGCAAGGAGGGCTGTCTGCATGCAGTCCGGGACAAGCTGTGATGCTGGAGCCCCAGGAAGACAGCAGCGGTGCTCCAGGCAGGACCTGGGAGACCCGAGAAAAAAGAATGGCTGCACGCGGCCAGGTGAAGGAGCCAGAAATATGGGTTTTTACACAGGAAGGCAGGGTCCTGTTGCAAGGAGGTACTAAGGTGCCATTATTTAAGTGAATCACTTCATAGTGCTCTCCAAGGAGCAGCAGGACACGGATGTGATCAGGGCAGAAAGACCCAAAAAGTGTCTGTGAGGAGCAGGCAAGAGGATGAAAGGTGTTGCAGGGGTGAAGAGCTGCTCCCCCGGCACCCTGCAGCACCGGGCTGGCCAGAGGGGTCATGGCTGCCGTGTTCCCTGGGGCATGGCGGTGGTTTTACCTCAGGCACAGCGGCAGCGTGACCTCGGAGACCATGATGGTGTGACCTCAGAGACCATGATGGTGTGACGCCAGACACTGTCATGGTGTGACCTCAAACATGGCAGCGGCGTGATGTCAGTCACTGTGATAGCGTTGCCTGAGGCATAGCAGTGGTGTGACCTCAGAGACCACCATGGTGTGACCTCAGATACAGTGACAGTGTGACCTCAGACATGGCCATGGTGTGACCTCAGAGACCACCATGGTGTCATCTGAGACACCATCATGGTGTGACCTCAGACATGGCCGTGGTGTGACCTCAGAGACCACCATGGTGTCACCTCAGACACCATCATGGTGCGACCTCAGACATGGCAGTGGTGTGACCTCAGAGACCACCATGGTGTCATCTGAGACACGATCATGGTGTGACGTCAGACATGGCAGTGGTGTGGCGTCAGAGACTACCATGGTGTGACCTCAAACACCACCATGATGTGACCTCAGACATGACGCTGGTGTTGCTTCAGCCATCACCATGCTGTTACCCCAGACACAGCAGCAGACACCCTGGTGTCACCTCACACACCATGCTGGCGTTACCTCAGGCCCCATGGTGGGGCTACCGCAGACATGGCGGCGGCATTATCTCAGGTGTTACTGCAGACATGGAGGTGGCATTACCTCAGGTGTTACCACAGACACGGTGGCGACATTCCCTCAGGTGTTACCACAGACACGGTGGCGACATTCCCTCAGGTGGCGTTACCTCAGGTGCTGTGCAGACATGGCAGACATGGCGCCTCAGACAAGGCTTCCCCTCTGCCCCTCAGGCCCTGCTAGCCCAGAGCAGGCTGGCACAGACCACTTGCACCCGCCTGGCTCCCCGCAGCCTTCCTGCGGGGGTGGGCCACGGTCTCTTACCGACCGCCCGAGAGGCCGGCGGCCTTTGGGGGACCGGGGGTCCCCAGCCTCCCTGAGGGCGTACGCCCCTTCCTGGGGTAGGAACTTTGCAGACGCTCCCTAGGCCCCGCCACTGCCCTTGACCTGGCGAGGCGGCGCGCTCCGCCCCGCGCCGCCGCCGCAGTTGGCAGACGCTCCCTAACGCGCCTGCACACGGGCAAGGCGCCGCTCCGCTCTGCGGGGCCGCGGCACTTGGCAGACGCTCCCCGGGGCCGTTCCTCCGCCTTCCCTCTGCGACGGAAGCGTGAGACGCTCCCTAACCCCGCCCGCGGGGAGGGGGGGCTCCCAGGTAAACATCCAAGATGGCGGCGGCGGAGGGCCCGGCGGGGCCGGGAGGGCCTCGGGGTGCGGCGGAGGCTGACGCCGACGGGATGGGCCTGACGGACCTGCCGGGCGAGCTGCTGGAGCTGATCCTCTGCTGCGACGTGCTGGGAGCCGCCGACATCGGGCGGGTGTCCTGCACCTGCCGCCGGCTGCGTGAGGCCTGCCAGCCCCGCGGCAAGGTGTGGCGGGAGCGCTTTCGCCTCAGGTGGGCACCGCTGACCGGCATGGCCCGGCATGGTCCGGCATGGCCCTCCGGGGGGAGCTGCGAGGGTGGGCGAGGGGTGGCCGAGCCTCTCCTCAGCGCCCCGGTGGCGGGAGGGCCCGGTCAGCGCAGGCCGGGCCCTACCGGGGTGGTTTCAGCTGGCACCGGGGGACGGTGCCCTCGGTCCCTTCGGCCTGCGAGGGCCTGGGTGCTGCTGGGGGGAGGAATGCACCCCACACACCCCATCTGTGTCTCTCTTGTTGGCTCCACAAGGTGCGTGTGGAACCCCTGACGGGAGGGATGAGCCCTGTGGCTTTCTGCTATGTATAACGGGTGAGGAGAAGTCCTTCCCAAGCAGGGATGGCAGGGACTGTCACAAGGCTGCTTCCCCGCCGAAATC
>JAOXNO010000006.1:4611973-4622193 GCA_028565335.1 Limnodromus scolopaceus
TTCTTCCCCACATCTCATCTCCATCTCCTCTCTTTCAGTGTCAAACCCTCCCCCTCGTCCTGTCATCACATGCCCCTGTAAAGGAGGAGGGCTGAAGAGTATCAATAAAGAGGGTAATTATTATCCCTTGAGCTAGGGATTGGGCAGAATCCCCCCCCAACCCTGCTGGCCACGCTGCTGGGGATGCAGCCCAGGATGGGGGGGGTTTCTGGGCTCCATCGCACGTTGCCAGTTCATGTCCAGCTTTGCACCCCCCCAGCACCCCTAAGTCCTTCTCCTGAGGGCTGCTCTCCATCCCTTCATCCACAGCCTGTGCTGACACCAGCGTTGCCTTGACCCAGGTCCCCTTCCTGAGTTCTTACCTTTGCCTGTGGGACACAACAGGGGTCTGTGAGACAAGAGTCCACCTTCATCCCTACCTACCACCAACTGGTAGCACTAACAAGTCCTGGGGAGGGCTCAGATGGGAAATCCAAAGGCAGGATCCATCTGGAGACAGACTGGATGGTGACTCCATTCTTGCCCTTGAAGTTATTAAGGAAGAGGCTCCATTTAAACGTCCCCTAACCCTGGTGAAGATGTGAACAGTCACGATTGCACTTGCTACACTCCAGCACCCACTTCAGCGCGGCATTAATGACTACCCACTGAAGTAGGACAACATCCCTTTTCAGAAACAAAAATTAAACTCCCAACATGGATACTCTCCAGCAGCCTAAGTGCCCTCATTTGCATTCTGAATGCCAGTTAAATATGTACACAGTCCTCTGCTGTGGTACAACCTTCCCAAATCAATTCCAGCGACAGGAAACACAGAGCAAAAGGACCATGCTCCAAAGCACCCGGAGGAGCTGCCTCCAGACCGTAAGCCAAGGAAACGGTGGCTGTGGGGACAGAGAATCTTTCTCCACTGGAGGTGATCTAAGCCTTCTGGTATCTGGATGGGTTGATGGTTGGTTCCCAATAAACTGATGCCTTCTTCTCTTCATAAGAAATCAAAGACCTCTTTGCAGGTCTTCTAGCAGCTCAGTGACTACCACTGTCAAGGAGCAATGCTTGCCCCAGGCAGTGCAGAAGAAGGGAATGAGGAAGTGGACTCCAAGAAAAGGGCTCGACACACAGGCGGCCACAAGACAAACTTATCTGCTACTTGCCACAGGGAGATGAAGAAAGAACAAAGCTGTCCTGAGATAACGAGGTGAGATAAGGAGAGTCAAAGCCGGAACAAGCCAAGGGTGCATTAAGCCAGAAGGGGCAGCAGGTCACAGCAGGGAGGGGAAGAGAACAATGTCAGTGGAAACTCTCTGTGTTCAGCCACATGAGAAGACACAGGGGCTGGAACAACCCACACAATCATTCCTGCTACAGAAACTATTATTTACTTGACAGGTTTCAGCTGAGCTCTTGTTCAAACTACATATCCGTGACACTTCCTGCTCTTCCAGAAATGAAGGGAAGGAGCTGGCTTCCCAGGAGGGCAGAGAAAGAAAAAGAACAAAAGAAAAGGAAGACCAAACCTTTATAAAAAGATAAAATTTATTGGTCAGGATGACTTTGCCCCTTGCACTTGTTGTACCAGTCTATCACAAGGGAAAAGCTGTTACAACCCAAACCCACAGGAGAAAGATGGCCCTGGGGCCATGGAAAATGGAAATCCGACTCTCTCCAGGCAGGAGCACAGGGGCTGCCTTGTTCACTGGTTGATGGTGGAAGTGACAGTCCCACCAGCCCCTCTCCTGCCAGTTCAGGCACATTTCCTGCACCCCTCCCAGCACTGGACTTTTAAATGGATTCCATTAAGCCTCCAAAAAGGTGTTAAGTTAAAACTTAACCTCAATTTAAACTTGATTTACGTGGCTTTGGCTTGTACCAGTAAGTTTACAAGGGCAAATCACAACCACAAAATAGTTTTAAACCAGTAAAACATATCCACGCAGGACTGGAGCTCTTCTTCGCCAAACTAGTTCTACCTCTGTCAGTGCAACCTGGATTTAAGATAAAGCCTCACTCCTCTTTTTCACCTGAGGTTCTACACTATTTATTTCAGCCTTGATGCTTCTCCACAGCATTAGCGTGGACTCCCCATGCAGAAGAATGGCGGCCAGTTCATCCCTCCTGCTTCATTGAACCAGTGATCAATTCCCAGCTGGGAAGCGAGGACCGTGTCAGAAATCCCAGTCCCGGGCACCCAGGGAAATCCTCCAGGTGCTGTGGAGGGGCACGATCCAGCAGAGAACACACCTGACAACTGACCTGAGACACGACGGCCTTTTGTTTCAGTGCACAGGGGCTAGCTCACCCTAAAAGACTTACGAACAAAATAACCCACAAGCACATACACATACAATTAGAAAAGATTTAATCCAGAATTTTAGAGAATTAAAAAAATAAATTATTTTAAAATAATTTTGATGCGTGTGGCCTGCTGAGTTTCCAAGCATCCAGCCCGGCCAAGGCCAACCTTCCCCTCCCTCTCTCCATCACCCTCCCCTCTCCCAACCAGCATAACCTTTCGTGCACGGTCCTGTTCCTAGACACATTCCCATGCACCCCAAGGAAAAGAAGAACGAGTAGCTCATTACAAGGAAAGAATTTTCAAACATGTGGCTCAGCAAGATGCTTTTCCCAAGTCCTTGGTGTTTTTCCTTTCCCTCTCAGGACAGGCATGAGTTCCCCAGCCTCCCACCGCTTCAGTTTGCCACCCGGGGCTCTCGCTTCCCAACCGTGTCCTCGGCCAAGACAGGATCAGCAGCATTTTTCCCACAGGCAGCAGGAAGGAACACTTGTGTTTACACTCAAGTTTACTGTTCCCCTTAACTCTTCAGTCTCCCCATTCCACCACAGCGGACCGTCAAAAATTTGGGATGTGCTCGAGGGCAGCCATACGCTCTCTTCTGGTTCATATCCCCAAGTTTTCCGCAAACGCTCAGCCAGTTCGAGCTGACACGACCTTTTTGGAGCTTGCCCGTTGTGGATCCCCTTTGTGCCTTTGGCCACGTACTCGGCAGAGGGCTGGAACCACAGGAGCCAAGTAAAGTGAGTTACCTAAATGTTATCGTAGGGAACCGCAAGGCCAATGTTGTAGTTGTAACCGGTCACTTCATCGTAGGAAGAGCGGCAAATGGGGAGGACGCTTTCTACAGCCAGCTGGTCCACCGAGAACTCGTAGGCATAAATGATTCCCCGGTGCCTGGACAAAACACAACCGGGACACACCACTTTACCTTCATTATATATTTCAACAGCGGAAACGAACAAAGTTAGAGATTGCCACAAAGGATCAAAATGTGACGCTTCAAAAGCTGACTATAAAACCCCATGCCTTCTGCACTAGGGCTCTCTGCGTAGTTTTATCACAGAAAACTCCCTCCTGCCTCCTTCCAGGGATCCCACTGAGCCCTGGAAGTGAACGGTGAATCACTCACTTCAGTGATGCAGAGATGTGACTGTCATCTGCCGACACGTTTCTAATCTAGTCAGGAAGGGGGAAGGTAAGTACATGGTAGTTGGATAGCTCAATTGCACACGCTAACAGCCACCTGAGATGCAAATACCAAAACCTGGGTTTAAATACCGGTAGTTTTCCTTTAGGAGGAGGTATCATAACTAATATTTAGAGCAAGGAAAGGGCTGCAATTCTCTGTCTGGCTTCAGTGGCCTTTAATACTCCCTTGCTGAAAAAGAAATGCTTTTTTTTTTGAGCTCAGAAGTAAATAAAGACCCAATTCATCCATGGTTTTGAAAGTCTTTTCTTTGAACTTTTTTTTTTTTATTTTTTTAGGTGCTATACCCTCTCTTACTGCTTTGCATCATGACTCAGGTGCTTAGTGTGCCACTTTAAAAATAAAAAATAAAGCAGATCTTCACAGGGCCAAAACTCCTGCCCTTCCAAGCTGGGTCACTCACTTGCGGTGCGCGGTAAGGTCGTCATCCCCGATGCTGGCGCCGCGGGGGGTCTTGTCATCAGGGATGTTTGCAGTGATGAGGCTGTGAGAATTAAACCACACGTGGCGGACCGGATGCCTGAAAAATAACCCACAGCGCTCCGTGAGACGCCACCTGCGTTAGACCCCTAAAATCCAAGTGTAGTAAAGGAATCGCTCTGGATTAACGAAGAATTCGTTTAAATCAGCGCCCTCTCTATGGCCAGAGGCTGGGAACCTGCACCTCTGGCCCTTTTCCTGATCGGAGCAAATAAACACAGCTTTTATCCCCATCTAGTGGGCTGTTACCAGAACACACGTGGAGGCCAGAAAATATTTTCGACACTTGGCAGCACATAAGCTGCAAGGGATGCGGGTGCCTGCTTGCTCTAAGGACCGCAGCAGCACATCCTGGGAAGAGCAGGATGTTTCCAAAGTGAAGGATGGGGACACCCAGGACCCCACAGCCCCACCCCCAAGCACTGAGCTGAGCTATGGCGGATGAGGAAGGGACTGTACAGCACAAGCTAAGAGGTCTGGTCTTCTTTCCTTTTCCTCTCACTGGTGAATAAACTCACCCTGAACCCCTTTAACAGCATTTACTGTTAAAGATGGGGATGACCCATTAAGATGGGTCATCTCCATGACCCTAACATGTCTCCTGGCCCCTCCCTTAGTTCCTGCCCGTGGTTTCCATCCATAACTGCAGGGATGGGTAACACCACACACACACCGTCTTATCTAGAGAGGCCTTTTGGATTGAAGCAGTGTCTTCCGATTCCTATATAGATTAAACAGTATTTTAAATGTTTAAACTAATGGTTTCACTTTTAGTGCACCCCCAAAGCTCAGCCTGCCCTCCTTGGCATGCTCATTAGCACTGTTCCAGGAGACAATCAATGCAATATTGTCCTTAATGCATCAGCCACATCACAACGGGCTTTATAATTCACAGGGTCAAAAGAGGAGATAAATGCTATTAATCAATGACAACTCCCCAACTTGAACTTCTCTGCCTGTAAATATCTCATTCTAGCTCCTCTTTAGGGAAGATGCATTAAAAAAAAAAATCATCAGGATTTATCTTCATTTTATTAAGGGTATCACTCAGACTTACAAGGAGCTAAATCCTTGAGGTCTGCATTTAGACAAAGCTGACTCCCTGGAATCGTGCCTTGATCAGCAAATCATAATTTGGCTGTAGCAGCCAACAGTCTTCTGTTAACTCCAGGATACTGGTCTCTGCTTGTACTTTCAGTACTGTCACTTCTTGTGCTTTCAGTACAAACTGGCATTTTAATATTCAAATGAGTTTAAATACCAGCCTGGCTCTGATGCTGCTGCTAAGGGAACGTGTGAATGAGGGGAACAGAAACCCAGGGACTGTGTAAGGATATAGTGGAGAGAGACAGCCAGAACCAGTCATTCTGGAGGCAACAGCCAGGAGTCCAGCATTTTAAATCCAGGGCTCAATGAAGCAAATACTGCTTGGGGATGGGGCAGGGAGAAGACACTAACTGAATTCACAGAAAATCCAGGGGAAACCATTTCCACGCTCCCTTACGCCAACTGAAGCACTCTCTTTAACTAATGAGTAAAAAAGCCCACGACAGCTAAAGGGCACACACAGAAACACGCACAGGACTCCAGGTGGGGAGGCAATCTGTTCCCAAATCACATGAAAACTAACAGAACTCTCAGAAGCTTCAGACATGGGCATGTTAATCATTTTGGTCCTGGGGCATGTTAATCATTTTGGTCCTGGATCATCCCATCCTCACCTTCCTCCTGTCAGTCAGATCCGATAAACGCCCCTGCAGTAGGACCCCCGGCAGACAGCATTACCTGGCATGCATTTCCCAGAGCTTGGTGCCCATCCGTTGGTCCCACACGCAGACCAAGCCCTCTTCTCCTCCACTGACAATCTTCCAGTCGTCCATCTGGACCGCAGACACTCCTAACTGGTGGGCGTAGAAGGAGCACAAAGATTCGCTTTTGCGGAGATCGAATACCCTGACCCTGAACGAAAGCAAATAAAGAACAGAGATAAAACCAGCTGTGGGTCTGCAGCCTGTGGGTTCTGAGAGCACAAGAACTTTTGGGGTGACATAAGTATGTCTAGGACGCCTGCACTGCTTTCATAGGACGGCAGCAGTCCCACAGCCACTACAGGCCAGAAACCCAACACGGTTGACACTCTTCTTCACTCTGACTTCTATTATCCAAGAATTTTTGAGGCAGACTTTTCCTCTCTCTGTCTCCTTACAAGTCCCAGGTGACATAAAACTAAGTGAAATTTGGAGAAAGCTCCTCTGCCTGTGCCTCCCAAAATGTCAGCAATTCCATGAGGCATAAAGTCCTGTGTTTTGGGCATATCACTAACACATCCTGCCCCTTGGGACCTAACCCACGTCCACTATGGCCATGGGGTAACGTGATTATGAGGATCAAGGAAAGAACTACTATTACAAAGATCGAGGAAGGGACTAAGCGTGTGGAAATTCAGAAGACAGGTCAAGGGAATCCCAGGTTTATACACTTGAGTTATTCACCAATATTGAAACAAAGCTCCACAAGCACCCAAATCGGTATCTCTTCTGAAATGATTTCAAAAATGCCACCAGTGACTGTGAGCAGCTTTTAGGTACGTCTGATCTTTCAGAAATTATTGATCACTCAGACGAGGCATTTTGAAGAGAAACATACCGAAGACTAAGCTATGTTTAACGAAGCAGAACTATAGAACAAGAGCTTAGATTTCAACCACTGCAACAAGTCCAGAAAACCATCTAAAGCTGATGGTGTTATGTTTTAAATCCACTATGTATCACAAAGAACTATGTTTTTTGATCCTTATAGATCAAGAGATAAAGCAAAGGACATAAGAAAAAAAAAAAAAAACAATGCAGCAAGTGAAAACAGAAGTAAAGGGGAAATACTGATCTCAGATTTGAAAAGAAGCCAGAGAAAGTTCCTCCCAGCTGATGGCTATCAAGAATGAAACCATCAGGTACACATTAATTCCAGAAAAGGCCAAAACACACTTGTTCCAACACATTAATTGTAGTTTATTCCATACCCCTGCTACGATCCTAATGGTGTTGCAAGTCTTTCCTTTTCCTTTCTCAAACGGAGATTGCATCATATGATTTTACAAATAACACATTTCAGCAACTGAAAGAAAAGGCAACAGAAGAGTCCAAAACTCCAGCAGAGCAACATCCATCTGACATGTAGAAAAACAGGCTGGAACAGAGCGAGGAGCACGCTCTGTGTGGCTCCACAGTCACCCTGAGGAAAACCCCATCACAACAGTTGCTGATGGCAAAAAGAGACTTCTCACTTTCTCCAACTCCAGCAGAGAGAGGCTTTGGCTATGCATTAGAGCTGTGCTTTGGGTAAGGATGGGGGATTTTGGAAGTGTTCACACCCAGCGCTCTCCCTGTCTTACTGCACGTGTTCTGCACGGCAATCAAAGCTTCTTCTGTTTGGTGAGCACAGTTGGAACCAAAGATCCGATTGTGTCCTGCTTCTTTCATTAGCAAGGACCCAGGTTTCAGGCAGGTGTCCATTCTGGCACACCCTTGGAAGAACCAGAGGCACACTTGAGTTGTTTAGATGTGCTTTAAAAAAAAAAAGGAAAAGCATTTTGCAAGTCTAATGTGATGCTCTAATGCAGACCTGGCAGGGCCTGCCCTCTCCTGCCTCAGCAGCTGGGCTCAGTGGGAGCACATCAGATCCATCCCAGCTCACAGGTGAAGGTGTTCTCAGGCTTTGACTCTCCTCTTGCACTAAGAAGCTCACTTGCCTTCAGGAGAGCGTGGAATACACGTTTTGATCCACATCTTTCACTGACGTTACACACTGGCCTGGCCATACGTTTGCTTTCCCAAGGCTACGTTCCATCTCAGGGTGACCAAGAAAAAGGCTGCTCCTGCGCAGAGCGTCAGCGCACGCTCCCTGATATCAGATCTCTTGCCAATGCGAAGCAGAGCAGCAATCAAACACATCAGCAATGCTTCAGGAGTACTTTTGGACAGAGAAAGATTTTACAGGCCCTTCCGAAAACATTGCACTTCAATAGGGTGGTCTGTGTTTTGAATAAAAGAATAGCATATAGTCATAGAAACGTGAAAGTGCTGTATTTAATTCCAGCAATACCTTTCCCCGCTGGCCCTCAGCAGTTTGAACTCCCATGGCAAGGTCTCTATTTCGTACACTTGCTCCATAAAAGGGCTACAGAGTTCCAAGCCCCATCCCACCTGAGGACGCCCAGCACCTAGTCATGGAATCATAGATTTGTCTGGGTTGGAAGGGACCTTTAAGATCATCTAGTCCAACCATCAACCTAACTCTGATAAAAACCCCTTAATACTCTTCAGGCAGCACCACGAGGAACTGACCTCTGAGACACCCGTTGGCCTGTCTCCTGGATGCCAAACGTATTTGCTGAACTATTGATTCCCAACTTCTTGCTATTTTAGTGATGGGCAACCCCTGAACTCAGTCCCTGCTTGAGCTGAAACACTGAAAAGCTTTCCGGGGGGGAAAGGGCACGGACATTTACTCTAGTATGAAGGGAGTACATTTCAATCTCACTTAAGGGATATCAGCTTTATCTACTGATAAAGAGAGATCAAAATTGGAGGTTGTTTTACTGGGATGTTTTGGAAAATCAACTATCTGCTTTTAGGGGAGAAAAACTCTCAAGCATTCAATTACCCGTGTCAAACTTCAGATATTTCCTTTATCCCCTTTGCTGAGGAAGTGTGAGGTTTGCTTGCGCTGCCTATTCACCGAGAAGGCAAAAAAAAAAAAAAAAAAAAGCTGTTTGAAAAAAAAATAATTTTTGCAAGCAGCTGCACTGGCGGGACGGAGGTCTGGGATTTGGCAAAGGGAAGTATCCGCCTTACAATCTGATACCCACCACCACACCAGACCACCACCTGCAGCCTGGTGCCCAGCGCAGAAAGGAGGAGGGAAGGAACTGGGAGCCATTAGAGACTGGCTCCTCGCCATCCCACATCTCCTTTGGTGCACTGGATCAGACCCCACAAATAACTAGCCAAAAAAAGAAAACCTAAAAATTGGACTCAAAGGGTCTTTTTAAGCACTTTAATCCTTTCGCGCTGACTGTTCCCAGCGCGTCCATTCCTGGCACCAGATATTGTGCAGGGAAAATCCTACTCCCCAAGCCAAGGAGTTAAAGAGAAAGCTGCTAATCAGCTAAATAGAAGCTGGAATCTGTTCATATGAAAGTCTCTTTTTTTTGTCACCTGAGGGACAACACAGTGTTCCGAAATACACTCTTGACATCATTTGGCAGACGGACTCATCTCATCCTACATGATTCATCCCTTAGGTTATTTTTTTAATATCAGAAAGTGAGCTTTTAAATGCCAAACTAATTTTGCGGGTGGTGGTGGGGAAGTGGAAGATATTCCAAGTGGTCTCGCTGGGCTGTACACCAACTGCGTCCACCAAATGGCTTAAAAAGAAAGTCTTCCCATGGAGCTTTCTGAAACAAAGCAAACTGGCAGCCACATCCAACTATTACCTAATATTTTGTTCCTGAAGTTCACGCAGGCTGCATTTGAAGCATTAGAGGAGAAACAAATTCTAGCAGGTCCAGCTGTAGGACAGCAGGACGGGAAGTCAGCTCATTTGAGATGGGTTACAGCTCCTGGTAGCACCTACCTTCTGTCCTTGTTGCCTGTAACAAGCATGTTTGGAGGACTGTTCTGGAGATTGACACACGTAAAGTCACCCATGGAATTGCCCATCTTCTTCAGACACTGACTTGTTTCCAGATTGTAAAGAAGAACCTGGCAGAAAGAGAACAAACACCAGCTAAATGCAGCACGGGCACAACAGCTGCATTTTGGTGTGGCATAAAGCAGAGCAGAATTATCACCATCAGAGACTCAGGTCTGCAGGACTTGTTTCTCAATATTCTAATTCATAACCAAGATATAGATCTAAGCCTATTGAGAAGGCCAGTGACATAGCCTCAACAAACAGGAAATACAGTTTGACAATGGAATTTATTAAGAAGCAGGGATGCAAGGCTCTTGCCAACCAGTATGGGTACAGGTATAGCTCTCAGGCAGGCAAAGCAAGCCATACAGGTTTTTTCCAGGTCAAATTTTTAAGGCTTACAGAATCACAGAATGATATGGGGTTGGAAGAGACCTCTGGAGACCACCCAGTCCAGCCCCTGACAAAGCAGGGCCATCCAGAGCAGGTTGCACAGGAACGTGTCCAGGCGGGGTTTGAATGTCTCCAGAGAAGGAGACT
>JAOXNO010000006.1:4622293-4648661 GCA_028565335.1 Limnodromus scolopaceus
ATCAGATCCCCCCTCAGTCTTCTCTTCTCCAGACTAAAAAGACCCAAGTCCCTCAGCCTTTCCTCAGCAGAGAGATGTTCTAGCCCCCTCATAATTTCCACAGCCCTATGGAAAAGGAAATATTTAGAAGGTTTAGACAGATGCACCATGCAAGAAAGATTCAAATACAGGAAAAACTGCAGAGCAGGGCTGAGCACTGACTCAGTGCTGACAAGCCCTGCTGATGGCTTCTGCACAGATCCTGCCACAGAAACAGATGAAGAGAATAATTTAATTACATCTGAGGTGGCAGCTCAGATGAGAAAGGAATGAAAACAACCCTGATTTTAAGCAACATCCAAGATGATTTGACCAGAGACTGGAAGAGAGGAATGAGCTGTTTTCCATCTCTTCACCCTCTTCGCCTTTAAATCACGTTCTCTCTCTTCCCTGTGGGGCCAGATGGGATTTACCTATTTGGGCCTTTCGATTTAGGAGAGCAAGTATTTTTAGAAGCAGGAAAACATACTGGTCAAAGCCCCGTGGAGCTCAGCATGTTGCCTGGTTTTATGTAACTTCATAAACATTATTAGATTTCATGGTGATGCGCCTTTAATTTAAAAGAAACTTATGACCATGAAAAGAGTAATGGTTGTTAAAACATCAGAAAAAAACCTTATGGCCTCCATGGCAACATCAGCACGGCTATGTCAACGTCACATCAATATTCTTAATGTCTACTTTCCTGATTATATCCACACGCAGTTTAATAAATAATTACACTACCTGTACCTATTATTTCAACATTTGCCAAAACACCACAGTGATGCTGCCCAGCCTTTCACTTCCAATCTCTGCAATTTGAGTCAGCATCCGAGAGGCTGAATTAAGAGAGGAGAAGATCATTTTGCGATGGATGCCTCCAGGCTACAAAAGGAACCTTTTACAAACATCTAGGAATACTGAGAGGAGGGCAGAGACTGCAGGTTTCCTCCACTTGCCATTTCTCCCAACTAAAGAGCAGGCACGGTTTTATTCAGATGTATCATCAGCTCCCTGTTAGAATCAACACATTCAGACCCAACTTCCTCAGCTGCTTATAATATTTATAATCTCCCAACCAGTTCCCCTTCCCAGCCTTGTCCCTGTGAAGCTCTATGCCTCAAATCCCAGTCTTCAGCATGCAATTTTTCATCCTTAACACCCAAAAAAAAAAAGCAATTTTAGCCAAGCTCTGTAAAGCAAGAAAGACTCTACCTTTGTAGAGAGACTTCGGACATAAAAGTTGCTAAAAAATTAATTTCAGCTTCTGTACCTACAAAAAAGCTGTTCCAAACTGCATGAAAATGTTAGTCTTCAAGGTAAAGACCAATTTACAGCCTGTTCTCACTTGCAGCACCGCTTCCAACTGCTCACTAACCAAACCCAGTGATAACGACGTTCTGGCAAAGGTCCTTTGCATGGTTTTCAGTGCAAAAGGAAATTAATATCTGTGCCTGGCAACCGAATTCCTCCTTGGAAAAGTTCTGAACAAAAGACAAAAGTCAATAAGCTGCTGAATTCAACTTACAAACAATAAACAATCGGGTCAACAGCAACGTGTTCCAGCTCCCAGTTGAGCCCCTGAACCAGCCCTTCCCAGCTGCAGGGTAAGCTCTGGAGAGGAGAGGGCCAAGAGCTGCCTTCTCAACAGCCCCCCGGGGCTAATACTTAAAGTGAACATCCATAAACTATTAATTTCTCTAAATGACCATAGCTCCCATCTATCCTATAAACATACGAGACATACTTGAGAACTCAGTTATGGCCATGAAAGACTATAATGAAAAATTGCTTCCATGCAGCATTTAATGATTGCCCTGTTTTACACCGGAGCAAATATTACACATTCTCCTGCTTGCAGTCTCAACTTTAGACCTGTGGCAATCCTCCTACGTAGGCAGCACCATCCGAAAAATTATTTATTTCTCCTCACATAACTTGTAGATGGCCACCAATTTAAGGTGTTTGTATCTAAGAAAGAGAATCTGTAAAAAATGAAGGTTCAGATCCACAAAAGTACGAGAAAAGCTTTTGTCTTATCTTCTCCTACTCCCTCCAGATCCTTCCCTTCTCGCGTCAGTCCCCATTCTTTTAAAGACTGTTGGGTTGTTTTTTGAAATATTATAATGCACATGTGTATTTCTAGCCAATTAGCTCTATCACTGGAAGAAAGATTCCAGGTTTTACCTACCTTTAAATTCAACTTCTGTCTTGAGCAATTTTATGGTCTGCAAATGAATTTCAAAACCTTATCCTGACAAAGCGATAGGTAAAGCAACAAAAAGAACTCAGAATGCTTTAAGTCTGAATAATAATTTCTTGATGACAGGGGTTTTAAAAGCATACTGATGACAACTTTGAAGTTGCTAGAACACTTCTGATGAGCTCTCCTATAATATCCCAAGGCAACAAGGATTTTCTTTACAAAGGCCAAGGAGAAAGAATGAAAATACCTGGTCAATAGGGACTTGAAATAAGGGCCTGTATGTTAAAGGGCAGATAAAGCGTAAGATCTTTAGGAGGTTTATAATCCTATAATGCACACTGCAAAAGGATTACCCTTTTAAAGATATTTATAATCCTATAATGGATGCCCAGGACCAGTGACCTAATAGGTACCGAACTGAAGGTAAGTGAACCAAGAGCATTTGGGTGTGAAATGAAGTCCCCTGGGATAACACACTAACGAGCATCCCTTCCCCCAGTGGGACCGGGGGACACAAGGGAGGAAAAGCATTAAATACTCAGTGCAGACGTATCGGGACCCAACGCACAAAATAAAAAGTGTTACCTATTAACATCGTTCAAATGAAAAAGTCTAAGTTATTGGGTAAGAGCCAAGCAATCTCCCAGAATACTTAATAATTCAACAAGCCAGAAATAGCCAGAGTACCTTTACCATTATGTTTAGTTAAAGACCACAGAGATTAGAAAACACATTATCCATCTCAGAGGCGATTCTTTCCATGTTACAAGTCCCTTAACGACCTTTACCATCTCTCCCTCTCTCTCTCTCTCTTTTAATAAGGCTGAGCAAATGGGACTTCATTTTATCTGATTGCCACAGACTAGTGGTATTAATTATTCATGCCCGTACTCTCTCTTTTGTTAAGGCAGTGCATTAGACTAATTCCCCTCTTTACTGCACGAGTTGGGCAAGTCTCAACCTGTGGCCACTGTTCTCAGAGAGATGCGCCCAGAAGCTGGCGAACTCACGAGCCCAGGCAGGGAAAGAAAGGAAAAGTTGCTGTACTTGAGGAAACCGCAGAGCGGTGGGTACGGGGAACTCTCTTTAAATGCTGTCCAAGAACTGGAGAAAGAAGACTAAATTAATTCACAAAGAATTAAAGTCTCTGTAGCCAGAATAGCTGAGCTGTGAGCTTTGTTACATCTCGCAGCTAAGTGAGGTCAAGCATGGTCGATGTACTCTGGTTGAGATACTTCCAAGAAAAACCAAGGAACTGAAGGAAATGCTGTTGATGGAACTCTTCCATGCATGTCCAATACCCCAGCAGGTGTTTTGGGATCCTGTGTTGTTGGAGATGTCTTTTTTGGACGGAACATTAAAACAACAAATCCCCAAGCACTTGTTATCAAAGAGCCTGTGGTACTTTCAACAAGAGCAGGGGTGTTCAACCCACTGTCCTGGCTGAAGGCCAGCAGACAACTGCTTTGTGAAAGAGCTCCTTTCCCTCCCCAAGCCCGTTTCTGCTCCTCGTCAGAAGTCACCACATCGCACACCCGGCAAAAACCAAGCTGTCTCTCAGAACTGGGCCGAGCACTCTGTATATACGGAATATTTCATTCTTATTTAGATAAAGTATTGAACGGAGTAGCATAAATATTTAGCAAAAGGTACGCCATAAAACCACACGCAAAACCTACATCCTTTTCCTTATTGAATAACACACAGGATACGTTAAAAAACCACTTTCTCCAAAAGAACCATCTAGGATAGAGGTTTCTGTCATTTTAGAGACAGAAGATCAAAACAAAAAAGAAATCTGAGTTGCTCAAAGATGCAGAGGAACAAGCAGCGGGACTGGAAACAGAATTTGCATTTAATTTCAGATTATGTTTCTCCACCTTTCCTTCCGCCCATCCCTCTGCCAGCTAGAAAAAAAATTGCCTAAATACACACAGATATTGCCAACAAAAGAAAGGGTGGTGAAATTTCAAGTCCACCATGAATAAGGGGGGATCTGGGTTTTGCTCAGGTCAAAACCCTTCAATTCAAAAGGTATCTATAAAATTGACCAGGCTATTTCATCTGCATTTGCAGCAGAAGTCATCAAATTAAGTACAACATATGGTACACAATGCTGCACGTTTGAATTTTATTCCTGAAAGGATGTGGAAAAAACCCATATTTTCAAAGTTTACAAGCCTCAGGGGCACAGTTTCCCAGTGCAAATGTATTGAATTGCCTACTGTAAATATGGCACGTAACGCTGCAACAACAACAAAAATATTTGACTATTAACAAACGCAAGGTCAGCATATTGATACTTGTACACAGAGATAAGTGTTCTGGCTCCATAAATTTAAAGATGAGCTAAGATTTAAAAGGAGCAGCTGAGGGAGACAGACAGACAATCAGAGAGAAAGAAAAAGAGTAAATCATACACAAAACAGCCAGTGGAAAAAAAAATAAATAAAAAAAGCAGTTAATATACATGAATAATGGATGTTTGATTTAAAAGCAGTTTACTCCAATATGATGTAATTTTTGACAATCAGCCAGAGAGACTATTTTGCAAGTTCTTGCCAGATATAAGTCATTGTGTAAAGCTGGTAACACAACCGTTTCTCCGAGCATGTGGAAAATTGACTTTCATGCCATCCTAAAGGTGACTTTACACTGGCAAACGAGAGCTCTTCATTTCGCATGCGCTGAGCTGCGCCCGGCAGCCTCCAGCAACGCTTAAAGACCCACACAGAGGACGGTGAAAATAAAGAGTCTGAAGGGCTTGCAGCAAATCCAGCGGCTGAACAGAGCCAGCCACACACACTACACGGTCCTTCAAACATCTACACCTACCGAAAAAGTTACACATGAAGCTAAAAATGAGCGTGGTTTGGTTTTTCTCCTTTTAAGAGTTCATCTGGAGTTACAAAGCAAGGCTCCAAGCTGGTAGGAAGAAGCCGAGCCAAGCGTTGTGTGGGCAGCGCATGAGCTTGGGCAACGTGGTTCTGCCAAAGCACCTGCAGCCCTTGATGTTCCAGCCCTGGCCACTGGCCGGGGCCGGGCTGCCAGCGGCCAGGGCTCTGCCAGCCTCTACGGGCTTCTCCTGCGGACAGACGTCTGCCAGGACCTGGACAGAGGTTACTGGGTTCCTCTGACTCGTGGCTGAAGAGTGATGGAGGAGCTCAGGTTCCCAAAGAGGAAAGGATGGGATGTTTACCCACCGAGCCGCCCATCCACTAAAAAACAAGACCTAGCCCAGAAACACCTTCTCCCTAAGCTAAGGATAGGAGAGGGAAAAGGCAAGGTAATTCTGAAAAACTGAATGAATTCGCTTGGTTTCGTAGATTACCGCCTTGAATACTCGTGGCACATCCTAGTGGCTACAATTTCAAAACCCGAGAAACTTCCCTAAGGAGCTATGCCAATTTTGAGGTATTCACACAAATGTATGAATAGGGGAAAAAAGAAGGAAAAAAAAAAAGAACAAAACAGAATATCATTAACATTAGCCAATACAAAAGGGATTCTTTTATTATTTTTTTGAACTTGCAAAATTTTTTCTGGTCATTTACAAACGCAGAAAAACCAAGATGGATGCTTGTTACTTTCCAGCACAGAGAGGGATTAATCAATACATCATGCAAAACGCAGGCGAGGAAAATTTCTGGTCTCTCTCTACTTCTTGCAGTGCCTGATTTATAATTTACACAGTTCAGATCCTCAATAAGAGTTCTGTCGCTCCTACATGGCACCAAAGAGTTTATAAAGAAAGAGGTATTTAAAACACCTCTCACCTTCAAAGATCTGCTAACTCTCTGCAGCCCTATAGCTCCCCAGAGAGAAACGTCTGGGCAAGTTCCATACACTCAAATTCAGTCACCAGTAAGTCCTGCCCTTCTACTGGTATGAATAAAAGAGTTTTTAAAGATCAATTTATTGAATATTAGACTGTTTACAAGGGTCACAGCAGTTAAAAAAATGAAAAGCACATCTTTTATATGAGAAAAAACAAGATACAAAACTGAAGACTTTGGGACTCCATGAGAAATGGAGACATTACAAAACCAGAAGAGAAAACGCAAGCTTACCAGTTCACAAAGAGGAGAATTTGGTTAAAATAAGGCGCAAGAGCGATGTAACAGCTTATATAAAACAGCTGTGACCTGAAAACGTCATCCAAGAGAGACTGCAGAGTATGAAAGTCTATTTAAAGGATTACTTCAAAATTTGTAATTTAATTTTTTTCAGTTAATATTAGTTCATAACATCCATTTCAAGTGGTTAATTCTACTGGATACACTCGCATCAGCAAGCGGCTGAAGAACTCTGCGGCAACATTAGATACAGGAGCAGAACTCGGCAGTATTTCAACCGCTGATGAGAAGAGACAGGTGATGCTGAACACCATTCATCAAACACAAGCCAATCACTAGCTCGAAACAGATGAAAAACCGACAGCATAACAAACAACTCCCCAGACATCTGATCCCAACATATCCAGCCTTCTGTTTCTACGCTGGAGGCTCTGAAATCATCTCTGTCCTCCCTTCACTCTGCTCTTCCCCATCTACCTGCTCGGAAATAAGGTTCAGGTTTGTGCACAAAGCAACCAAACCCACAGACACGCTCTGGCCCCACGCATTATAATGCTCATGACATTAAAAGAGTTCTTCAGCTGCATATGTTTAAAATAAAGTTCTCCTGCATGCTTATATGAAGTTTCTTTGGTGGCCCAGGTTGCCCAGAGAAGCTGTGGATGCCCCATCCCTGGAGGGGTTCAAGGTCAGGTTGGAGGGGGCATCGAGTGACCTGGTCTGGTGGGAGGTGTCCCTGCCCAGAGCAGGGGGTGGGACTAGATGGCCTTTAAAGGTCTCTTCCAACCCAAACTATTTTATGATTCTATGATAAAAAAAAAATCAAATCCTCCCATGCTGATTATCTTCTACCACCAAAAACTGTTAAATATGTGCAAAAAATTTCAACTAAGTTTTAAATACAAGACAAAGTTGGGTTTGAGGTTTTTTCCCACCCCAAGAGGGAAAAAGAAGAGAGGTTTTTCCTCACCACCACCTATAAATTTCCTAGAAATAATCCACAAGCAGCCTAGAGCCCACCTGAAGCTACAGCAGGAGACCAGACTTACTCGACAGCAGATGGTCTGTTCAAGGAAGCTTATAAAGATACCAACTACAAGAAAAGCTTCAGTCAGATCCTACAATCAGTGAGATAATTGCATCAGAAATCAGATGCTGTTAATGCTTACAGTCACAGTACCACCTGTTTACAAAGTTTATCTCTTGACATGGCCAAAGCCAGCTCTAGTTTAAATCTGTGGATTTAATTTAACATACAACACTCAAACCCAAAATTCAAAGAAGCGAACTCCAAGACTTCGTGATGCTGCTGCAACGTCGAGATCAGGGGTCTCCAAACAGCATGACATGGGGTGATGTGTTATTTGCTACACACCATCCTTTGAGGCATGTCCACTGGATGTCACGAGCACCACTTCAGGTGGAAGGGGAAAGCCAAGGCTGGGGTTTTCCCTGTGGTTCATTATCTGGTCTATATAATTACCCACGTATGAGTCTAGATGGGAACACAGATCTCAGTATTTCGAGGATTCGGAATTTAAAGAAGATAGTACGTTCTACGTTGAGTTAATACAGCTGAAATAACCCTTACTAAAGAAATTTCTCTCAGCTTAACATAAACCAAAGAGCTCCAGGAGCACTAAACAGACTAACTTTCCAGAAACACCATCATACTTGGGTTGTCTGATGCTTAACGAAGTGAAAGTTGAACTTCTTGCAGTTGAAGTACTTCTCTTCTCCCCTCTCTCCTGCACGGATGTCTGTCATCTAACAGTAGGCAAGTCTATGCCACGGAATTGATGTTTTTCTCCTCTCCGACATAAAAGTTCCTACAAAATTTATGCCTCAGATCTCCACTCTGCTGTCAAATTTGGTTAAAATTAGACAATGATTTAAAAAGAGAGAGGGGGAAAAGATGGTTTCCCTAACTATCTTTTCCTCAGAAAGCAGGTTAATAGTCAGTAGCATCAGGATTGGGAGCTTGCACTAAAGGAAAAGAAAAAAAATGTCCCTCAGGAAAAACAAAGAAAACCCCAAACGGAGAAGAAGCACGGCTTTCCCGCTCCGGCAGCACAGCCAGCCGCAAGCAGGGCTGGAATTCTTCCTCATTACGTTTCCGAGACCGAAAGCTCTCCTAAAGACAGATTGTCAACTTGTGACCGGCGTAATCAGCCAATGCGGAGTCCCTTCACGTCTGCGCGAGGCGAGTAATTATCATAATAGACATTAGTAATTAATTTCCGGCGTGATGTCAGCTGGTGCGGCGATGCCAAGCCAGCGTCCTTGTCAAACACCCCCCCGAGCCGTCTGGACGACTTCAGTCCCATCTCCCTGATTAGGATGCGCGCTGATGCACGGGCTTAATACAATCTGCCATCAAATGCCAAAGAGTTCAGAACTAAATTAGGAAATATGTCCGGCTTTACGGAGTGACACTCGGGGGCCTAAGTAGATTTCTCTAGTCCTTTATGAGGCACAAAAGGCGATCACCGCCGTAATGCCCCTGAATGAGGCAATCTTCCCTTCTAACCTCCCACCTCTGCAGGGAAAAGAACTGGATTAGAAGAGCAAAGGAATTAATAAAGACAGCACGGCCTCGCAGCATCTCGCAACCCTAGAGGTATTTATGGTGGCCTCAGCATTTCCCCGGTGAGCGTGAATTTTAAGGGTAAATTAGATGCAGCTGGACACATTAATTCCTAACGCGGAGGTAGTCCTAAATAAAGCTTTCCTGTCCTAGCTGCTTGCCAAGGAAAACGCTGCGTTTTTACACTACAGCCCACAGCTCCTTTCACCTGGGTGCTCACCTCCTGCTTCTTTCTCCACCTGCCTGGAGCACTCTCCTCCTTCCCTCTTTCCTGACAGCCCATCACACGCCTGAAGTATAACCACAAAAAACAATAGAATGAAATTAGGGAGTGGGAAAAGTTAAGAAAGATGCAGAAATGGGAGAGAAACTCTTCTCAAGGCATCTGCAAACAGGTCTTTCTGCAGCTTGGTCTCTGCCCTGGAGTCCTGTGTCCAGGAGCAGGACACTGCCACCAGCTGCCTGGGATCTCTGGTAGGATTCTGAGCCCCTCTAAAATACAATTATTTATGCTACCTATTCGAGTCTGGAAACCCAAAATAACTCCTGCAAGCAGAGAAGTTTGAGAAGAGCTGCATTAGGAGCATTCCTCAGTCCTGAGTCTTCAGCAGGGTTACAAAACCAGTCTGGTTTGGATCTACCCTGCTAAGATGTACTGCTAAAAGAAGCAGACTGTGTCACACGAGGCTTCAAACCTATGATTACCATTTAGCTTCCCCGAATACAACAGTGACCCCATCCTCACCAAATTGGAAGAGACTTAGTTCAAACACTCAAGTGGACAAAAAGAAGCAGCATCCTCCTAAGATTGCACTTTCGCACATACAAGGCTTTGACGTGCTGCTCAGGATGCCCTGAGGTTGAAGGAGGTTTTGGCTTTTTGGGGCAGGGGTTGTCTATTGGGGATTTTCGGGGGTTTTTTTTTTTTTGAGATCGGTTCCCTCTAGAGGGTCATCGACACAGCATCCAGCTCAATGAGCTGGGACTTAGCTGAGGAGCAGAGGATGAATGAATGTTAATTATGAAGGTGTTTAAATCTTACCCAAAAAAATTAACTAAATACCTGGTTGGGCTCATTCAATAACCAGCCAAAGGTTTTGACCCCAAAGGCTGCTTCGTGAGCTGACACATCGAGACACGTGACAGGTTGACCGTAGACAGAATGGAGAATTTTGCCAGCAGGATCTTCTGCTTTCAGGAGATAGACAATGTCTTCTGCAGCTGCTACTGTCACTGGACTCCCCGTAACATCTGGAACCAGATTAAGGAAGTTGACCTAAAAAGAGCAGACTTTTTATTGTTATTACAGCCAAAAACTCTCTTACATCACTACCGCCACATGTTAAGCTGAGCAAACTACTGACGTGTGGTTATCGGCTATCTTGAATCACACCAATTATGGATTAGTTTCACACAAAGACCAATTATCAACTTTATTTCTGAGCTCAATCTAGCTCAATCTTTAGAATGAGACCAGTTAAAAAGCTAATCAGAACACATTATAACAGAACAACCAAAACGTGATGTCAACGAAAGGAGCAAGACTTAATGGACTAATTCAAATGAGAAACAGAAAGCCATAAGTTTAAAGCACACAAAGCAAAAATTGTGGCTAGAATATAAATACAGTGCTCTGAAAGAGGCAACACACTCATACAACTAACATGGAATAGTTGATGCATACCCTGCAATCATGTGTATATACCCTAATTAACAGAAAAGTCACCACAGGACACTAGCACAGCCCAAGTACCACATCCCCCGTCTTCTGTCACAAGACCAGAATGACGTTGCTCTTCCCATTTCATAGAATCATCACAGCCTCATAGAATGATTTGGAACTTAAAGACCATCCAGACCCACCCCCTGCCCAGGGCAGGGACACCTCCCACCACACCAGGTTGCTCAAAACCTCCTCTAACCTGGCCTTGAACCCCTCCAGGGATGGGGCAGCCACAGCTTCTCTGGGCAACCTGGGCCAGGCTCTCACCNNNGGATGGGGCAGCCACAGCTTCTCTGGGCAACCTGGGCCAGGCTCTCACCACCCTCACACCAAAGAAGTTCTTCCTCACATCTCATCTCCATCTCCCCTCTTCCAGTATCAAACCCTTCCCCTCGTCCTATGGCTCCCCTTCCTGATCAAGAGTCCCTCCCCATCTCTCCTGGAGCCCCCTTAGGGACTGGAAGGGGCTCTAAGGTCTCCCTGGAGCCTTCTCTTCTCCAGGCTGAACAACCTCAAGACACTTCTGAAAAGTCTGACCACAGGAAGGGTTTAAACTCCTGAACAGCACAACTGATTCCTAAAACAGCCCTAGAAGGGAGCATGGTGTCCTAGAGTGTCTGTCTGTCACGTGTGGCAAAGTGACATTTCACAGCCAAGTGGTGTTGTTTTAACATTTTTATTGAGAAATAAAATCCCCGAACTTTTAAATATTCTAAGACTGACTAAGCTTTGAAAAGCCGGGATTAATCAGGAGTGGTTTAAATCACAAATTCATACCCATCAGCTGCGCAGTGGCTTCCTGCAATAGGAGAGAAGCTGCAAGACCCAATTTATTCCTACGCACTTCCTCACCCTTTCACACACACAAAAAAATGTTGATATTCTGAGACGTAATAAAACTTCAGGGAATGGGACAGCTTTTGATTTTTAATTGAAGTAGTCTCAAAACTTCAGTGACAGAAGGTGCAACCTAAAGAAGCTGCACAACCAGTTACAGCTTCACAAGTGATACTATTAGCTCGCCTGCAATATCCTGCCTCAGAATTAATCAGAGAGCGTTGGTCTGGAATGAGACCTCGAGCTTTAGCTCCAATTCTACGCGAGAAAACGGATTTACAAAATGAGCCAACTTAGTTTAATGTTGACAAAAAAATAATTAAAACCAGCCAACCTCCTGCACCATATGGACTTTTTTATTCATTTTCACTTGTAGCTAAAGCCAACATTTCACCCTTGCTCTTCGGTGATGAAAGGCTGATCCATTAACCTGCCTCAAAATCACAGCCTCTAGCTGATAATGCTGTTATCTAGTTGAGGCAACGCTCTTGTAAGATTTTTATAAGATCTCTCTTAACTGTACCAAAAATAATTAGTGGATCAGGAGTTCCTGGAATGAGGCTGAGCAGCCTGGAGACTCACCAATTTCTGGATTTCAAATGTTTCTGTAGTTTGCCAGAACCCTCTGTCATTAGGGCTTTCCACCTTGACCTCGAAGCCAGACGCCGTCGCTACCGTCACACCCTCTGCACCGAGAGCTAAAGCCTGAATCCTCTGATTGTGCTGGTAACGATGGATGGGCTCCCGCCCGAACATCAGGCTCCACACGCTGACCGTTCCTGCATACAAAAAAAAAAAAAAAAAAAAATAACACTAAGCTTTATCTTAGAATTGAACAGATCATTCGAAGATGTATGCTTTAAAGCATTCTAAGAAAAAAAGTTAATATACAGAAAAGACTGCAGGGCAGGAAACCAGAACTTCAGGACGTGGCAGAGCACCGCATAACAGGTTCAGAGGAAACCTTCCAAAATTACATGTCTGGCACTAGAGGCTTGATTGCTCTGTAAGCAATTCCTAATTTTTGACTTTCAGATAACATTGGTATCTGCCTTGAGGAAGACTGCTTGACTTCTCTCACATTTCAATGTCTGGAGAAGATCAGACTTAAACAGACATCTAAGTTCTTGTTCTACTGTATACTTGCTCTCAATTACCCTAATAAAATAGCGAGGCAGAACCCATGTTCAAATTTGCCACACACAAAATGTTTTAAAGTGAAGAATCTGAAGGTCCGCACACACAGCAATCCGGTCAGGGGTTTTAATACCATTCTTAATAGTTTCCACCCAGCGACAAAACTCCTAATCCTGATGCTCTGGAAAAACGGAAAGTGAAGAGAAGTTCACAACGCTAAAGAAAACAAATCCCAAAGAATACAGGAGTATAAGTGAAAATACATCTCCCATTGCATTTTTTTTCCCCAGCACAGATCATTGATACTCTATTTAAAAGCTGGTACTTTAAAGCAAGAATCTGAATAAGAGGAACCTGAAGCAATCAGGAGTGTTACAGAACAGAAGGGCCAGACGGAATGGGAGACTTCTGGGCCACCTTTGCCGTGAATTAAAGGAGAAGCAATCTTCAGACGTGACAGGCAGGGCTGGAGAAGCCTTCCTTCTACCCGAGCGTGGCCATTAATGATGAAATGATTAATGGGAGCTCTTCCTTCAAAAGGAGACATAAAAGCTCTGACAGACAGCTGTGGACGGGCACCAATGCCAGTTTGCAAACACTCCTCCCGTGTCCCAAAGGAGGTGAAGCAAGAGTGTGGTAATGAAACTGCATATAGTGAAATGGTATCTAAATGAGTTTAAATTGATTTATGTTTGTTTTTGTAAAGATTATTTGGTATCTGGAAAGTGCTACCGATGTGAAATAATGCAGATAATCCTTAAGATCCCCGTCTAATGGCACTCCCACTGAATATTTATATTCCTCGCCATGGGAATGAGTACCATAATGGGGACCATTTTTGTTTTATTAGGGATGCATATTTAAATTAATCTGCTATTTGCCTAAACAATTAGCTGCCTCTGTTTGTTTACACAAAGCCAAAACTGCAATTAGGCTTCCATCAAAAAGATAAGTCCCGACTAAAACTGTCCCGATGGAGTCATAAGGGCTCAGAGCAGAACTTCCCAAAATTACTTCTTAGCATAATGGTAATTACGTTAATTGCTTAAAAGGTAAATAACTGCTGAACTGGTTTTGAAAAACAGAACGCTAGCTCAATATCGCACGCACTTACGCTTAAAACAAGTTAACAAATACAAATGGACAGCACGGGCTCCAAGTCCCCGCGCAGCCGGCTCTGCCCACGCCAAGGCTCAGCAGCAGCGCCTCTGCAGCGAGTCCTCAGCTCCAAACTGAAGCAAAGGGAAAGGGAGAAGTCTCACCTCCAGGATGGCAGGTTTAAACAAGCAAATAAAAAAACCATCAACGATAAAAGATTGTAGCAATATCAGATCACAGATGTTAGAACCGGACTTTGCCATCAGGCGATGCATAGTGCTGCCCAGCTCCTCCGGGCAGGAGTATTTTCAGCTTTTTTTTTTTTTTCCAGAACATTTATCCCAATTAAAGACCACTCTTGGGAAGGGGAAAAGGAAGTTGAATTCGCTTTCAGGGAAGTCTTTTGTTTACACACCTCTGTGTAAAATGAGCATTTCACTGTTTGAACAGAGTGTATTAACATGTGAAAATTCTAGAAAATACAAAAGAAATAGTAAAGTTGAACAACCCTCTTCTGACCACACGAGCAAACTGGGGAACCCAGAATTCAGAGTTCTGCCCTCCAAATTTGGGCAACAAAGCTAATATTATTATTATTGCATCTCAAGCATCACAAAAAAAGAAGACAGCAAAAACGGCTGATGCAATCGTACAATCAGTTCGAGACACGTACTTTTTTTCACCAGATGTTCAATAGCAAAATCTGTTCAAAATATCTACATTATCCGGCAAATACAGTGTGTGCAACACCTGATGCACAATATGGTGTGAAAACATCCCTGGTAATATCAAAACCACAAGTGACTTGTTAGGTCACACGTTAACATCTGTTTAATGAAGCAGCACAACATAAGGAATAAAAAGGAGGTGAAAAGGAACGGAAGGAGCAGGAGAAATACTATTTTCCTTCAACAGGATGAACAACTATTTGCTCACAAAAGGACTGCTCGTGCCCCCTTGCTTCTCCCTCCCTCCAAAAAGTGTACGGTTCCCCGTGTACATCCTCATCATCTGCTACTTGCTACCAGTCGGAAGCTTCAATCACTGCGTGCACAGACCTTCTGTCAAAACAGGTGTATCCATCCATGCACGACAGCAGGAAAATATTATCAATTTTACACAGAAAAAGCAAACACTCCACTGTGTTTGTCAATAGTTACTACTAGGTTTAAAAGCGCCGCTCAGAATATTCTGTATTCCACATTTCACTCCAGAAACAGCAAAATGTATTTATTAGCGTGCGAGCCTTTGCAACAGTCAATCACTTTGTGTAAGAGCGAAAAAAAAAAAGCCACCATTACAGTTAAAGTTATTAATATGGCAACATAAAAAAAAAAAAATTAGGCTTAAGATTTACCAGTGCAGATGAGATCACTACTCTACACAGTCTATCTTCTTGCCTCCAGCAGTGACCAGTACTTCATTTCCAAGGCAATATCTTTGCTAAGGTGAAGTTAAGGTTGCAAGCGTGCAGGAACTTTTTTCTTTTTTTCATACTGTAATTTTAAAAGCGTCAGAAAGTCACTAAATCAAAATTACAAGCAACACTTTCACAGCATGCTAAAAAATCTGCACCGCAATTGTGATTATTCCAATTGAACTCTTAACAATAACTCCTGAAATGGATTTAGACTTTACAGCTTGGCTCAAGGAAACGAGTTAAGCGCAAGAAGCTGATGAAGACGGTGTAATTGCTGACACTTGACATTACAATCACTGCACCGGTCGCCTTGTTTATCACTTCGCCCCAGATTGTGCAAAGAATTTGGGTTTGTAACTTCTAACCCAATACACTGGTGAAGTGTGGCCTGATGACGAGTCCATTTATTGCAATTCACCCTGGATTGGAAGGGGTTTGGATAAAACACACAACTCAGACTATTGTGCCTCACACAGGGCACTGCTGATCCTGACCACACTCCAGTTCCCGTAGGCATCAGCCGGTCTGACACACCTCCTGCTCTATCAGAGGTGAATGGCTGGAAGCTCTTCTCCATTAAGAGTATATTCTCTAAATTCTCTTCTCCATCTCTAGTATATTCCCTTCTTCGCAGCTGGAAGCACAAAAGCAGCTGGTTTTTACATCTCTTTTCACACGGGTTTCTCACTGGTATAAAAGGCAACACTTTTGACACAAAAAAAAATTTAAATACATTTCTTTTCCTATAAAATGCTCTGAACCTGTAACAGGGAAAAGCAACATAATCACGGAGCCAAAAAAAATGTCCCTGTTAAGAGTGAACCCTTGGGCTACACGGAGGGAGGGCTGCGTTTGGGCACAGAAGATCCGACGCTCAGATCCTAATGACCCATTACATCAGCTCTCCCACGTTAGGACGATACGGCCAGCAGTTGCTGTCAGCTTTAGAAAAGATGTAGAGCACTCTACGCATGTGTTATCTGCAAAAAAAAAAAAGCAAAGAGAATTCTGTATATGCTAGAGCAGGGAATTTTCATGCTCACTCATCTCAGCTTCTAAAACTCAACTGCTACATGACATTTTTCCTGTCTGTGGGTCACATCCTGCCGCTTCCGATCTCGATTTAAACAAAACAAAATTCTTTTTCACCTTCTGAAAACACTTCTTACGTGTAATTTTTTCTTCTAAGCTGGGAACGTTAATTTCTTTCCTTATAATTTTCAGGGCACATCATATTTCCATGAAGTACAGTTAACAAAACACACAGGTGGAAATGAGCACCGGTCCGAAGTCTCAAAGCTGCTTGTCTTGGATTTCGAGTTTCTCCCAAAAACATTTCTAGTCAGAGGGACCACAAACTTGTCCCTAAGTAGATGCTTGGTGTTTATTAAATTTTTACAGCTTATTTTCACTGCCAACGCTGTTTCTCAACTTTCAGTGGGTCGAGCAAGCTACTTCCCATACTACACAGTGAGAGGTGACCTCAGTCATCTGAGTCGTGTCTTTACGTTACCGTTATCCCATCAGTTTCCACCAAATGCTGCCAGATTTTACCTCCACCACTCTTCTGACAGAGATTTCCAAATGGCACCGTCCCTCTGCAGCCCCCTCAGGAAAGACCAGACCAGAAGGGCTGTCTTTTGTTCCCAACGTGGGGACTCGGGAGGCAGACTTTCCTGCCCATGATGGGAAATCCCACGCCATTTACCTGAACCCAGAGTTCTGCATCCACAGCCACCTGTATCTGGATGGGAATAAATATAATACCACCTGCTACACGAGGTTTTCTTCAAAAACTTTTTCCTTTACTCGAGCCAGCCCGTTTCCCCGCTCTTGCTGTCCTGCAGCATGTCCTGGCACTTCGGGGAAGGCACCAAACACATTACTCCGTGTCTGTCTTTGCAAAGAGGGTACAGAAGGGACAATACCCGCGAGCAGCTTTCAGGGCATCAGAATGGACAAGAGAGCAGATTTCCAAGTCCCAGAAAGCAGCGCTGCCAAAATTCCCTTCCTGGAGCCTGCCAACAAGTGAGAGCACTTCTGATCCCTGCAGAAACCACCCTCCTTTGCCCCAAGTTGTTACTCTGCAACTTGTGAAGTACCACTAACTCCTCCCGAGGGGTCTCAAAGCCACGAACGGGGACAGCGCAGCATCTCTCCTGCACAAGTATAAAGGGCAGCATTTAAAAAACACCAAAAAAAAAACCCCAAACCCAAAAAAGTATGTTCTCTTGTTGCAGCACATTGTTTTCAAGTCAAACTATGAGGCTCTGGAGGGCTGAGGGGAGAGGGATGGCTAAAGTAGACTGCTGTTTCCCAAAAGCTGTGGCTCGTAGCCAAAGCCAGGCAAGCATGGAGCAGATGGAGTCCTGGCAAGGCCTCTCCTGTCCCTGCATTAGCAGCATCTGCTCATTACCCAGAACCCTCGCCTGCTTTATCTAATGCTCCAGGAAAAGCATTTTGATTTGATTCATTTCAGTTCGGTAACGTGCAACACAATTAGTGGTAAAAATCAAACTGGAGGGCTGCCAGTGCTGACAATAGGAAACAAGGCAGAAGAAATATGAGGCCAGTGGGTTGGAATTCAAAAATCACAACTGTGGATCAGGTTGCCAAGTCCCGTTGCCCCAGGTGTACATCCAGTGCCCCCACTGAGCACTGGCATGGGCGGAGGGAACTTCATTTTCTCCCCATACATTTTTTTTCCTCTCATTTACCTCTCCTTCCAGCTTGTTTCTCAGAGGCTGACACCGTCGGGAACATTCACCAGAAGTCACAATTCAATTTTTCTTCGCGGAGTTACAATTCACGTTGGATGCAGGCATCCCAGTAAGACTAATCTTTCTCCTTGCTATATTTCATATGCCTTGGGAAGCGTTTGCTACTACCGAAGCAGCAAACCAGCGCTGTAAGGCAGGCACGGCGCGAGCAGAATCTGCCTGTGAGCTCTTCCCTGTGATCGGATGCCAAGGACATCGCTGCGTGAGCTCTGTTGAACTGGGAGAAACTGATGTTATCTGAACGAGCCTGCTAGCCAGGGATTCGACAGAGAAGTCTAGACTCTTTGCCTGACAGCACCACCTCCAACACGAGCAGATGGTTTCTCTGTGTTAGTCAAACTTACAAACAAAGAGAAAAAGGGAGCTGGAAAAGTACAACAAAGAACAATCAAACACATTATCTTCAAAGTCGTCCTCTCCCTTCCCAAGTTTAAAATAATTCTCTCCACCAAACTGTAAATATACACTTTCAGATTCCAGTTAGTAAACATTTCTAAAATCAGTCTTTGTAATTCCCTGTTCACATAGAAACTAATCTATTCTGACCAGGCTTCTCAAATCAGAGTAACTGCCATATCACAGAGCCCATTAAAATTTCTACCCAGAAGAATAAAAGATGCCGAGCTTTATGCAAACTAGTTCAGTCGCAGCACACACAGGTCTGACAACAAGGAATATGACAGAAAAAAGAACCCTAGACAAATTATTAGGTTAGTCAGTGGGAGACTAGAAAACAAACAAAGACCCTCTGCTAGTCACTGTTTGGCACGCTGGACAAAAAGCCAACACTTAAAACTATCACTTTGTTAGATTTCCTATGACTCAAGTAAATAATATTAATGAGTATTCTGTAAATACCAGACTTGCTGTTGTCAGAAAACATCACCTATCAACAATTCCTAGCCCCAGAAAACCATTCTAGCATCATCCATGCTAGAAAAACAGCCAAGGATGATGATCACTTCAAACCAGTTGTTTTCACATATAAAGCATTTGATTTATTTCTAAAATAAAATACATGGATTAGAGATTTTGTTTGGATTACCCATCTTCAGTTGTTTTCACACGCAGAAGTGCCAGGATCAAAGATGGTATGTGTACAAAGCTCCCTACCTTCAAAAATGCTCTTTATTCATACCTGAGGTGAGGTTTTTTGTGTGTCAAACCCTACGTTTTAAAGAAAGACGATAGGAGCTGAGTTCTGCCTGAGCAACTCGGCTTCGGATCCCAATTGGCCAGCACTGTCCCAACCTGACTTTTTTAATTGCCACTCCCACGTCCAGTAGATGTACGGTTGGTCTCTGGCTCTTATCGCTCATTCTATAAACATCTAAGTACATTTAAAACAATGCATATAAGCAGGATTTTATTAGGGTTTCATTAAAAATCAGGCCACAGTTTTTATTTCTCTATATCAAAGTACATAATAACCCACTGTTGCAAACCAATGCTTCAGTTAAGGAAATGTGCAGCCACACACTATGCCAAGAGCAATAGAGGACGCTGATTAATCAGACATGCAAGTTTACCAGTATTCCCATAACAATGCTTTGCAGCACCCCAAGGGAGTTTTGGACAGAGGAGAAGGCTGGTGGAAGAATATTTAATATTTTTATAGCAAAACAAGTTATTTGCTTAAGATAGTTTGGCTGGACTACAGCCTGGCACTCAAGCTTTGCGTAGCAGTTCCAGTAGGAATTAAACATCAGTTTTAATGGGTGCTATGTTCCAATGCCTCCTAATGCATTTAGGGTTATTGGCCAACTTTCTCACATAAAAGCAAGTGTGTGTGTTTGTGTGTGTATACAGGATTACAGACACACAAAAAGCTGAGCACAGCTGCTTCATTTTTGTAAAGCCTTTTTTTGTTGTTGTTGCCTTTTTTTTTTTTTTTTTTTTTAAATAGGGAGGAGAGTTGTGGTTACTTACCGTCCTCGTAAGCTGCTACAGCCAGAGAGCTGTTTATCCTCACAAAGGAGACATGTGGCTGAGGTCCAGCATCACCAGGACCGTGCATCGGTTCCAGGATGGGGGCTGTGTAGTCCCAGGTGCGAGTGTCCCACAACCTCACTTCTCCTGATGTATATCTGGAAAAGAAGGCTATTATTCATCCTAGAACATCTGAAAAGAGGTCGCTGCAGGAGAAAGGAGGAAGAAACAAAAAGCGTCTTAAAACTTAAAACCATTTACAGCTCCTACAGTGATTCTCCTCCTGTTTACACACTCTGTGTACAAACCCATCAGCTTTGCTTATTTTATTCCCATTTATTGACTAATGCATCACGTCTAAGTCAGGCAGGTAAACTGGAGCTACAAGAACAACACGACTGAGCTACCACGGGTTACCAACTATTGATATTAGCTCTAAAACTGGAACGCAAGGAGAGCCGGGCTCAAGGGAAGAAGGTAATCAGCAACGAGTCTAAATTACTTCATGGCAAAACTTCAAACTGTTTCCTCCTGGTCTTTAAAAATTTGTGATTGTGCCAAAGAAAGACTATTTAACGAGAGCATTTATGTACATACATACAAGAGCTCACACGCATCCACTCATCCAACCCACTGCTCTTTATAGAAAGAAACTTCTCAATGCCTCATCAACAGATCGGATTTGCCTACATCTCTGAAGACTTAACATAGCTAATTAATACAATTAAGTGTTGTCTTTGGAATTAAGGCTGTCTTCTTTGCAGAAGGAGCTCTCACTGAAACACCAGAAAAACTATCATTTCACATCAAACTATAGTTTGCCAATGAGACAATAAAAAAAATAGAACTAAACATCTCAGATAATACTGAATATATCTGAAATAATGAAGGCTGCAACACAGCAAGCAACACAGAAACTGTTCTGTGCCATCTATGCTGGGGCACACAACATACTATTAAATTAAAAAAACACTGGAGGCAAAGTAGAGGAGAAGCTCCCTCTATGACTGATCAAAGAACATAGTTAAATAGTTATTTGGAACAGTTCAATAATTAGTTAAGATACATTTTGACAGAACTGTGACAATTAACACTGTCAAGCAGTCTCTGATCTCCTTCTCTGCCATACCCAAGCCTTGGATTCTGTTGGAAAATGAAGAGTGCTTCCTGCTCTGTCAGCTTGATTGTTGGAACCCCACTTTTAGGAGAAAAGTATTTCAAGGGAATGATTCTTAAAAGCCTCAAAGGTTTACTGGTTAGAAATCTGGCTGTCCTATGTTTATGAGGAAAACAAGAAAGTAATTATTTGCAAAGGAGGTGAAGATAAGTGCTTAATAAAGCTTTAGAAGATGTTGGATTTGGACTAAGGTTACCCTGGTCTCCGGGGAGTACCATGCAACTGGGCTACAGGTACTCCGGAGCAGATTACTTCCAACGGCTCCGAGTGAAAATGCTCCACTTTATGCAACTAATTAAAGTGCCTGAGGGGGCGGTGAAGCCTGTCAAGCAGAAAGAGATGCACATTAATTCTCTGCACTGAGTCGGGAAGAAAGGAAAACCGTGTCCTTGTCACCTGGCTGCTTCTTCAGTGCTTTACGTGGTGAGAGAGAAGAAAATGAGTGAGAAGAGGGTAGGACAGCACTTCTTTCTTTTCCTCCTTCTGCAAATGAGGCTCAAATCCCTCCACGAATCTTGCTTTAATTTCCAATTAGCAGCAACACTACTTAAAAAGAATAGATCAAGAAAGAAGCTTCCCCAAAGCAAAGCAAAATGATTCATATTGGACTGAACAAACAGTCCAGATTAGTCCACAACAAACATCCTCAGTTTATAAAACTGAAAATTACTCATTTTGGATATTATGAAGCCTGGAGATAAAACACAACGGGACAGGTAATTGCACAGACCTGTTGCAGTCCCATTCAACAAGACACAGACATAAAGCTTTGAAAGCATTTTAATTTTGAGCTGCTTTTTGCTTCCCTTCATGTCTGGGTTGGTTGAGGTCATGTTTTCAAACTTTTCCCAACTACAAAGAGTAGCAGAGTATTCTCAAGGGGGAAGCCAAAATTCTCCTATTGCCCTGAAAAATGAGCTTCAAGGGAGACATAAAATACTGGTAGAACTGTCAGAACTAAGTGACAGAATATTCATTTTCATCCCCAAATAAGCAAGGAAGAACAGCATCTCCTCCTAGTGCATATATATATATACACTCGCTTTCACATAGTCCAGTCCAGGAATGTAAAATGAAAAGAGTAATGGATGGAGAAAACAGAATGACGGGAATAGAGAAGAGACACGGGGCTGGATAATTCTCCGAGCGGCTTCTGGTTTTTCTACACAGCACACAACTCAAGTGAGCCAGAGCTCAAGACACGCTACCATCCATAAAAAATAACACAGACTGCAATCTTGGAATTAAAGATCCAACACCACGGTGCCACATTAAGTGCTTTAATTTTATCCAAGTCAAAGTCAACATTTAGTTTGAACCATTCTTTGTTCTTGAAGAAGAACCTGAACCACCTCTACAGCTAAACTCAAACTGGAACAGACCCACCAAATGTTTCTGAACATCAGCTGGAAATAAACTTAACTCAAATTCCAATGTGTTTGCAGTGGGACCTGTTAAATGCAGAAACTTTCTCTGCTTGGTAGGCTCTGCATCAGACCACCCTGCAGCCTCCTCATCCTCACCCCTTTCCTCTCCAGTGATGGACAGATACATGCTGAAGAGCTTTCACTTCCATACCATGAAGCCGTGCTGTTCTCCAACCCCAGCAGGGACCTGCTGGAAGAGAAGAGCTTTTTGCATGTACCTTGGGTATGTTCTAGTAGGTTCAGATACCACAGAACAATCCATAAGAGGATCCTGGCCATAGCGCTCATTCCAGTTTTGTCATGAGACAACCCTGCCAGCACCCAGCAAACCCTACTTCCATTTGCGGCTCTCCATAAATCCCACCAGTGCACGGCAAGACAGGACCAGTGCTTTAGGTTCATCAGGAAGAGGAGGGAGTAGAGCAGTAGGGCATCTTTGCCCTCATTCCTTCCACCCCACTCCTCACTCAGCACCACCAACCACATCTTTCCCAGAGCACAGGACAGCATCTCGGTCCCACACGGCAAACCTAAAGGGTTTGGAGAGACATTACAAGACCATGCTGGAAACACAAACGGAGGTCCAGGTTCGGGCAGGGACCCAGCAGGGACAAATGGGAAATACAAACCATCTCCTCAGCTGACAACACACTCTGTTGGCCACCACCACCGCATACCCATTTCCAGCATACACTGGGACTGTACCAGAACTGAACTGGAAGAATTTCAAACACAGATGAAGCCAATTCAGAACTAAAAAATTTAATGGTTCAACTCCCTGCTTTTAATGCTGCTGTAAAGAGAAGCACACTTTCAATTTGTAACCACAACAAAAGGCTTTTAAACTATTAAAGCATTGCCTTGCTATAAAAAAATAAAAAGGCTGCTTTATTGCAGATAATTGGCAAATCTGCCATATCAATATAGATGGCTGAAGAGAAGAACACACTGCACTGTACAGAACCTACTTCTAGATAATTTCAACACTTCCATTCATTTCCTACAACAGCCTTTATACTTCACCATGAAAATTTGTTTGAGATTACCAGCTCCTGAATGAAAGAACCCAAGATTTAAGTCTTCTGCCCCCGAACAGGCACAGTCCCCCAACCTCATTCAGTTACCAAATTTTCTATCAAGACAGCTATGAGAAGCCCCCATAGTTTTCTCCAGGAGTGGAAGAAAAACTGTTTAATATAATAACAAATACCTTCTATTTGCTGTAATACCAACAGCATTCAGCAGCTGGTTGGTTTTTTTGTTCCCTGATGCGGGTATTGAGATGATTATTGCAGTGGCAGGTAAATAGTCCAACATCTGATATAAGCCACTTGCGCAAATAAACCCACCCCAAAACCTACAAATTCTGAGTTCTCAAGTTCAAAGAAAAAAAATAAGATGTAGAGACCATACTTGATTTACTTTATTTAGAAAAGCTGTTCAAAGTCTTGCCTTCCCGAGCACAACAGGGAGCAACAAGAAAGAGTCTGTTGCCATCACCCCCGAGTTTCCCCTCTCCACACACCCCTGCCCTGATGCCTCCTGACGTGTTTGGTCCACACGGTACCTGGCTTTCGGCTCTGAGTCCGCATCCTTCTCTCCTTATCCACCCGACACTGCCACCCTTCTCGTGGTGGCCAACAGAGACTCTCCACCCAAGTAACTCAGCTTTAGGAGACTTTCATTTTGCTCCGCTCCCACTCTTCTCAACATTTCAGTGTATACACATGAGAAGCAGCAGTGGGAGAAAAGACAAGAGCTATATTTTTCTAACTGTACTTCTCTTTGACAAGCCAGTTCTGTAATTCTGGGCAGATACGTATAAATCTGTAAAAATTAGTCTGCAAATTCAGCTTAAGCTTTACAGATATGCATAAAAATTCTTGCTGAAATGGAGCACCAAGAGGTGGAATGCATATGGTATAGAGAAACTGAAAAAAAAATTAATTTTGCATGCTATCTACAAACATACTTTAATTAAAATACCTACTCACTAATCAAAGCCATTTCAACTACTTTTTATTGGCAGCAATGTCATAATGAGATGAACAATTTCCTGGTGCCCTCTCACGTGAGCGAAAGGCAGGAGAGGGAAGGAGCAGGAGCCGGGGGTGAAGAGCTGCTGCTGTCCCAGGATGGCTGGGAAGCAGGTGGTGAAGTGCCGAGCAGATGTGGGAGGAAGCGGAGATGGAGGCCGAGCACTGCTCTAATGAAGTGGTGCTGAAGAGGCAGACGATTTCATAAGGAGAAAAACATCAGGAAACTGGTCAAAACACAGAATCTCATCTGAAAAAGCTCAACCGCGTTGGATAGCAATAGCCAGAACAAATTTGGGGAAGAGGAGGAGGGGGAGGCTGATCTCTCTCCAGAGCCCCAGATGTCTTTATCGTTGCCTAATGACAATTATACTCAACCAATTAAGACACTGCTATCACAGTTGCATTGTTAGTAAGCCTTTGGCCCTGAGTGTTGATGGCTGTCTAATTAGTGTTTGTGCAAAGTACAACTGCAACTAATATATAAACTGACAAATACACAAAAGAAAAACTGTTAACAGGAACATTTTCAAAACAGTCGAGACTCCGCTCATTCAGTCCGTGGCAGCAGCAAAGACAAACTGCTTTCCTCCATGGCTTGCTTACTGCTGGCACCGCACAGTTTCACTTCAAACACGCGGGTCAACCAGACCATCGCCAGGTTTCTGCTCAAACGGGATGCTGGTGTCCGTCCAGTTTGTGAGCTGCCTCCAGCACAGCACTCCAGGGCAAGTTTTACTCCACTAAATTGATCTGAACACCAAAGGCTCTCGATAAGACGCTTCAGAAATCAGTTTACATTTGCCCCGTTTTCTCTAAAGAATGTGTAGCAAGAAAATAAAAAGGAAGGAGAAAGAAAAACCTTTGTTTCACAGTCAGGTTTGGTTTCCAGACGGCAAAGTCTGTTCAGTTTCCAGATACCTGCGGTGATCAACAAAACAAAAAAAAAAACCCAACAACTTTGTTTCAGGCAGTCGGTGACCATCTGTTAATACTCAACAGATCTTATTATGAAGTCCTTACAATGTCAGTGCATTTTATTGAAGTCGGTAGGAATTTTGCTCAAGTAACAGTCTCAAGCTATAGCTCTGTTGAAACAGATGCCTGTTGATAAGCAAGTAAAATAATGAGTATTTTGCATTGTCTTGCTGCAACAAGCATCTCGGACCTTTCATCCTTATCCCAGCAAAAGCAACAAACTGGTCCTTCATGTGCTTAATTAAGGTAACTGGTAGAGACCCCCTCAGTAGGCTGAAGAATAAGGTCCAATTAAGCATGCAAACCCAAGCCCAAACGCCTTTGTACGTTGGTTCCAATTGCTCCTAAGCTTCATCTTCTCTATAAGGCTCAAGTAAAACTGTGGTAATTCATAATGTTCGATTTCAAAAAAACCTCTTCATCAAAAATACCTCAATTGCAACACACAATACTGACATTAAATGGATTCTATCATCATCTTTATACTCAACATTAAGACCCACAACTCCTCTCAAGTGAGGGATTACGGAGAGCTCAGATACATTTACCACAGCGTGAGATGCCTCACAGAGTAACACAGAAGTTCCCAAGCCTCCCTGTTTTCATATTTAGAATCATAAAATTGTCTCGGTTGGAAGGGACCTTTCAGATCATCTAGTCCAACCATCAACCTAACTCTGATAAAAACCAACACTAACCCACGTCTCTAAGCACTAGGTCAACCCGGCTTTTAAATACCTCCAGGGATGGTGCCTCAACCCCTTCCCAGGGCAGCCCATTCAGATGCTTAATAACCCTTTCCGTGTAATCATTTTTCCTAATATCCAAACTGAACCTCCCCAGGTGCAACTTGAGGCCATTTCCTCTTGTCCCATTGCCTGTGACTTGGGAGAAGAGACCGACCCCCCCTGGCTACACCCTCCTTTCAGGGAGTTG
>JAOXNO010000006.1:4648761-4668732 GCA_028565335.1 Limnodromus scolopaceus
CCCCCAGCTCCCTCAGCCTCTCCTCACAAGACTTGTGCTCCAGACCCCTCACCAGCTTCGTTGCCCTTCTCTGGACCAGCTCCAGCACCTCAATGTCTTTTTTGTGGGAAGGGGCCCAAAACTTCACACAGCCCTTGAGGTAGGGCCTCTCCAGTGCCCAGTACAGGGGGATGATCACCTCCCAAGTCCTACTCACCATGGCCAAGACACAGGCCAGGATGCTGTTGGCCTTCTTGGCCACCTGGGCACACTGCTGGCTCATGTTCAGCCGACAGCCAACAAACATCCCCAGGTCCTTTTCTGCCAGGCAGCTCCAGCCACTCTGCCCCCAGCCTTTACAGTTATTTAAAGACATTGATTTTGCCATTACGTATATAACCAACAGGTAGCTTGGCTAAGGGATTCCTTAAGGGAAATAATCAGGAAAAGCAGTCTGGTAGAACGACGGAGTTAAGAATTACTTTATATGGTGAAAGGAATAAAATAGAACACAATGACAAAAAAATGAAGTACAAATGGATCAGAAAAGAGAAAATTTCCTGCTATTACACAGCATGGCAGAAAGCTACACCATAAAATACAAGAAAAAACAGATGAGGGTAAAACAAAACCAGCATCTGAAACAATCCTACCACTGACAGAAGAGCGTGAAGTAGGATAGTAATGTCCCTGATCCCATCCAAACATTATTTGAGGTTGCTTGCTATAGGAGTGCAGCTATAAAAAAAGTGACTAATTTGTACCAAAATGGATCTGGAAAGATTTAACATGTAGGAAATGCATTCTGATGTGTTTCGCTATGATCGGTTCCCAGACTTTTCTGCTGGGAACTTGACTCTCCAATCCATCAACCCACATCCGTCTGTGGACCACGCTCACAGAAACTGAGCTGCCGAAAGCTTCTCCCTTCCTTCTTAAGGCCTCGTTTAGGAGATCGTAGCTCTAGAAAGTGGGTTAAGCTGCCGGAGATGGCGTGCAGTACCTCTGCCGTTCCTCATTGTTCTCAGTAACAAAATTAACATTTCACCACCTAAGTACTTCTGTGTGCCTCACCTTCTTATTAATTTTAAGCGCAGGCAAATGTCCTACCAAGGGAACAGAAACAAGCCAAAGGGTTATATGGTAGGCAAAACATTTTAATGAACTCTTACAAAAGCAGAAGTTAGAGAAAGCCAAACTCTCTCTAGTAATTTCTTTTTTAAAGGCCAAGAATCTCCCATTGTTTAGATGAAGGTTCCAGTGGCTTGCATCAGCCCAGGCCCATTAATTAAACCAGCTGCTCTGACCAAGGAAATGTCTTACTGTGGGTATTGCCTAAAAAAATATTTTTCAAAAGAATTCAAGAGAAATTATAAAACTATTTGGGAAGGATCTGGTCCATCAGCCCTATTATTTCACAAAGGACAAACACATAGTGCAACAAATAAACCAATGGCTCCAGTTTCAGGTACAAGGGAGAAAACATCATTTGAAGATGACATAAATCAATATGTTTACATGTTGGAAGGAACACAAACTGCAACACACTGCAAAGAGCAGAGAGGAAAAGTACCACCTGAACCCTAAGCACCGAGCGCAACAGCCCAGAGGCTGGCAGGTTGTGAAAACAGTAAAAATGAAACGTTCAATAAGTTTACTAGATAAAATGATGGGTTTGTCTGGCCTCAGCAGAAAACTAGGTTTTACAAGCTCGAAAAATAACTACTGTGACTTCGGAATAGTGGGCACCACTGTGACACAAGACATGTCCCTGCAGCAACTCCAGCGAAACCGACAGGTAAACCAATAGCTTAATGGTCGGGCAGGCTGGAAAAGCGGCTTCCACAAAGAGCCAGTATCAAGCTTCTGCTATTGGTTTCACCTGAAAGGCTCTTTTTCACAAGATGAGAGAGAAGCCAAGGCATTTGTCACTTAACACAACCTTACCTAACTCCCGGAGTCTGTCACCCGACCCCTCTGCACTCATGATGTCATCCTGTTTTCAACCCTCCTAAAGGTGACTCACTTGAAAAAAAAAAAAAGAAAAAGAAGGTGGTCTGACACTTATTACTTCTTAACAATGACGAGAATGAGTGAAGAGAACACAAAGGGTTTGGGGAAGGCTGAAGGAAAAAGGCAAGTATTTTTACCTTCTGCCTTATTGCTTTGTTTTACATCCAGGCTCTCGGTCACCGGGAGGGGAAGGAGAAACCTCTCAAAGCTGTGCCATTATATAAGTGAAATTACAGCAATTAAATAAGGCAGGGGTTTATTCAGGCTGTTTAAGACTTCAGTTTGTTAACTTTTCTTCATTTTCATTACTAATTAATATTTTGGTTTCCTCAGGTCTGCACGGTGAATTAAGATGCAAGAGCTAATAATAAATACCTTGAGAATAGCCCACAAGCCCTATAGCAAAGAAACCAAATTAGATGAGAGTTGTCATGAAGTTTTAAAAAGTGCAGAAAAGTGTTTTCAAGCCTTTCGGGCTAGTTTCACACATCATTATGAAGCTAAAGCCCATTTTTAAAAAAAAAAGTCATTTGCAGGTCACCTTTGAGCAAGAGGAAAGCAGCATGGGAGGTGATTTTAGAGAACAAAGAAATCTCCCATATAGTAACAGCTACTTTTACCTCTGTATGTTGCTCATAATGACTTACACTGAAAGGCCCAAATCGTTCGGAAGTGCTGCAGTGTTTAACCTAGTGCCCCCATAAGACTCCTTCAGAATGAAGACAAATGTACGAAATTTATTTCAGTGCATTTAGTTTCTCAGTATGAGAGAATCAAAATGTATCACTATCTCTAAAACAGATGATTCCCCCAACCACACGAGGTATTTAGAAAGTTCTTCTTTTGTTTCTCATTGCCTTTATCAAGCATCACTTGGAGCAATACCATCTGTGCCAGGTGCGCTCCACCCTGAAAGGGAAGGAACCATCAATCTGTAGATCTATCCAGGCACTCGGAGCCGATGAACCTCACCAGCCCTAACTCACGAAAATAAAACCTCTAGGAAAGACGATGGCACTTAGTGGGAGAGGGAGGAAACCTCTGAAGTTAACATGTAAGGAGAAGAACCGAGGGCTGATTCCCTGCTGAGTCTGTACAGGGTGCAGGACTCCAGGCAGCATCCGCTGGACCCGCGTCCCTGGCACAGGAGAGGCACGGCTCTTAAATCTCTATTTATGCAAGCCCTTAACTAACAGTCTACAACTCTTTTTTTGGTCAAAGAAAACTGAAGAAAGAAAAATTAGATACCTTTATATCTCTGGGCCTTTGGAAGGGCGGTGGGACTAGATTCCATCTGTTTATTTTCATTTGGGAAGCTTTCAGAGCTACAAACAGCAGCAGTAGAACCACAGTGCCCTTTCCACAAGCACAACAAAATGAATACAATGCACAATAAAACACGGCCCTGACTCACAGGGGTGGCTTTAGGGGGCAAGTTGTGAGGTGAGACGATCACCACCGACACAGGCCAAGTTTACCGCACGGTCTCAAGGACAGCCGCGCGTGTGGTGTTTCACACAGAGTCAGTCAGAGGCAAAACAGCCTCACAACAGGTTACGGAGGTGTCACACCACGGGATCCACTGCGTAATGACACCATAGTGCGAACGAGTACCAGACACGCACTCCGAGATCAGTATCTCCGGGAGGGCCCGACCTCCCACTACAAGCACCCATCAGCGCGGCTCCAACACTGCCAAGAGGAAGAGAAAGCAGCAATTTTACCATCTGAGCACGCTTTAAGAAAATAAAATTTTTTAAAAATAAAAAAAAATAGCGGTATGTTTAAGATTTTGTCAACAGAAGGTGAAGAAATGCAGGCATCCCATACTGAAACCAAACATATGACAGTATTAGCTACAGTGGAAGCTAATCATCAGCAGTAATTTATAAAAGCCAAGCGAGCAGACGTATAATTGCTTTAAGTAAGCCCTGACTTAAAGAAGAAACTACATTTGAATTGAATATGGAGGAGGGGGGGAGGACAACATCCCTCTAAAGAAGATCCTTCGAGACGTGTAACCATAGAAAGGCTGGCGAATACAACATTGATTGGGAGTGAGGTAACCACAAACACCGCTGTCTCAAATGAAAAGGGATTCAAGGTCTGACCCAGAAAACAAGCATCGTAACCGCTGGGATGAAATTTTAATGATAAACACAAGATGCTCTGCGTGCAGGCCAGATTGAATTATCTGATGTCAGGCAGTAAATGCAAGGCGCTGGGAGAAAGAGGAGCCGCTCGCAGCCACCTTCAGCGCTCCGCTCAGGTTGCACTTAATCAATCCTTGATATTCTGCCATCTTCTGGCTTGAGCTTTGGCAGCAGCGTGGAGAAAAATCGAGGAGAGTGCACAAAACAGGTACATTTCTCTAAGGGAAAGCAAACCCTGGATAGTTTTTTCTTTGGTTCCTTACACAAAGGTAACAGAGAGATCCGCTCCCGAACCAGTTCGGGCAAACGATGTCTCTATGTGTTTTTAATGGGCGTCTCTCTGCTGTTTTAAGTTGCCCTGCCCACAACCAGTACAAATTCCTTTTCAGAAAGATGAGAAAAAGCTCTACAGCAGCCAAAATAAAAATCATTCCACTTCCCAGCAGAGTCTGAAACAGTAGAGTGAAGACCAAAAGATCAGGTCTATCACAGCACAGGTTCAAATGAAGTAAGACCATTCCCGGGCTTGGTCCAAGACCCCAAATACACAACACCCCTAGCATTTCTGCTGGAGAACCTCTCTCCCCACCCCGTTTTTTAATTTTTCTAGCCATTCTCTGATCTCCCAAGGTCCCGAGTTGCACCTCCTGAAGCCAGGGAGCAGCTGCTATACAGTGCCACAGTTTCTAGCTATAGAGGCAGCGTAATGCCTGGCTGCGCTGCCCAAGCCGAGCCAGAGCGCTCCAGCTGCTCCCCAAAGTCAGACAGCAAAAACCTGCTAAAAAAAACGAGTGGCCCCATTTTCCTCCAACGCAACGACCTGCCCAGAGAAGAAAGGTAAATGATGTCACAGGCCACTGCTTAGAAAACCCTGCGAAATGCCCAGATCATCACCAACTTTTCAAGTTTTGCAGTCACGCATCAGTTTAGCTTCACGCACACGGCAATTCCCACTGTAATCTATGATTATTCACATGTAAAGCAAAGCACATAAGTGTTTGCGAAACTGGAGATATAATCATTAAATGTAACAGATAATTGATATTTATACGGAGAAGAAAATTGACTTCTGTTAACCTCAGCTATTAAATTACTTCTTCAGTACCGAAAGAACGCAACAGCCAGCTATTGATCACCAGATTCATTACACTTTTATGACAAATTTGAAAGCACAATGCCATTAAGTACAATACTATAAGCTGGGAGGGAAAGGGGAGGGTTATGTTTGGATTTAAAAAAACAGAAGAAAACCAAAAACAGACAACAAAAGCCCAGCAAATTCCTCATTCTACCTATCCTAAATACTTACCAAATGCACATTAAGCGTTCAAGGCCAGGCTGGACATGGCTTTGAGCATCCTAGTTCTTGTTGGAACTCAATGACCTTTAAAGTCCCTTCCAACTCTAGCCATTCTATGATTCTGTAATGAACAAAGTATTTCCCTGCACCATTTCCTAGTGCCCTTGGAAGTTTCAGTTGTAACTTTAAGTCTGTCTTGTTTGATATTTACCATGAGATATTATTGGGAGGTGCGACAGTGCATTACTGTCTTGCGGACTTTGATCATCACTGCCAGAACAACAAATTCTTCTTCTTTTGGGCAAGATTCACAGAATACTCTTCTACTTGCAGCAATTTAAGAGATGATTTCAGAGATCTCGAGCTACCAAAGCAGAGTGAAGGTCAAGTAGTAAACAGCAAAAGAAATAATCTAACTTTTGTGTTATATTCTACACATTTCATTTATTAACCAGGCAGTCAAACAGCTGAATTCTGATTTCCCCGTGTTGTTTTATAAAATATATGCTCATAGCTTCATCAAAAGATACTTCATTACTGAAGTTCATTTTCTCAGAGAAGGGAAATTACTGAGAAGTAATTAGAGTGAAACAGGTAACATCACTTTTCCTAATGGATACGCATGTGCAGCTTTTCCTCAGAGGTCTCTTACCTGCTCACCTATTTTCATGAACATTTCAGGAACATAAATTATTTAATGGCACCGCCTCCCTTCACCATGCCAAGTGATGCAAACTCACCAAAAGAATTAAGAGATACTGGTGGAACTGGGGAACCAATAAGAAAAGACTGTATGAAACCACAAAAACCCAACTTCCATAAGGCACCAAGATAAAATCTAGACTATCTGAGCTTAATATGCAGGATTAATATCCTTTCTTTATTAATTCTTCTGAATTTTAATTTATTCTGCCTACTATCTATATACTGCATTTTTGGATACAAACACGATGGAGAAAATGAAGAAAAAGAAGAGCTGGAGGTTTTGGCAGCAGCATGGAGACAACTGGGGTTTCTGGCTCCCAAAAAAGTCCAGGAGGTTTCATTAGCAAGAGTGGAACAGATACAGTAGTGCCGATCCCCAGCCAGGGCCAGGAAACACGCTGCCCAAGCTGGAGGGCACCAGAGAAGTCAGGTTGCAGAGCTGCATCCCAGCTGCGGACCACAGCAGACTGGGAGCTCCCGCGTCTTGCTGGTGGCCCAAGAAAGACCTAGAGCCAGGCAGGAAACCTGTCCTACAGCCAGAGGAATTCTTCAAGGCTCTTCCCATGGCCACTGTTCAGGTTAACCACTGTGTGGCACTGCCCCTCTAGAGGTCACAGCAGCAAAAACAGGACATAAAAAGCTGAGAAAGAAAATAGTAAATGAACAGGATGGAAGAGAATAGAAAGGGAGACCTCCAAATGCAGAAGTAAAACAAGTGGAAGAGCATCTAGTAAAAAAGACAAACAACAAACCAAACCAATCAAAGATTAAGAGTCCCTTTCCACTCCTGCCGTCTGCTGGTTTAGATTTCTGCTCTCATTTCCCCGAGAGCATTCAAGAGCATCTCAATATGTATGGAGTTATCCACAGGCAATGGATTTCAAAGCGCTTTTCTTATAATGTGTGTCAACTTTATAGTATTTTATAAGTAGACTTCTCTAATCCCATAGTGCACGAGCATACCATTAACGTGAAGCGCTACCATAAAATATTGACATCTGGTAAATTAACTAACAATGTCCCCTGACTGCCCCCAGGATGGCATCAGTTTTATTTACTCATGTGATGACTTCTGGAGGGCTGCTAATTCCTGAACCTGAAAAATTCAAGCAGAATAGGGTAAAGCCTTACACCTACTGAGACAGTCATGGTAACTGCTTCAAAGAGTTTGGGAGGACCTCAAAACTGCATTTAAGAGTGGAAACCAAATAAATCATGGTCCTTACAAAGCTTTGTATCAGGAAAAGAGAAGTTTGAGTGTCTCTTTTGAGTGGGTTTTTTCTTTTCCCCAGATTGTCTTTCAAATAATAATGGAGACAAGTAAAAGTCTTTCTAAAGCTTTCTTGCCACAGCACACAAAAACATCCTTGTGATTAACAGATTTTTATGGAAAACAAAATAATAAAAAGAGCATTTTTTTAATAGATGTGTACAGTATTTAATACATCCAGGGCACTTCCACAGCAAAACAATAGACACAGTTCATCAGAAAGTCCTGTAATCTTCACAGGGACTACATGCACCGGAGATAGCTTTTTGAATAGTACAATAAAAATTTGTACTGCTGAAATTACTTGTAGATAACCATCCTTATCAGTCACTTTCAGGACAATCTACCTCACCCACAAAGGAACTGCAGTCAGAAGAATTCACTTTTGTTGCTTCAAATGACTGCTTCTTTTGAATTTGTTAGAAAGCAGCAGAGATCTCAAACAGCAAGGATTAAACACACGTGATGCAACCTCATACTCACCCAGCAATGACCACGCCATCGCAAGAATGTACATCACACAGAATTTTTCCCAGCTCGTACTGCAGCTGGCTCACAGCACCGATGCGGTTCTGCACAGAAAGGCGAGACACGGCGTTGGCATCGCAATACGTTCAATTGAACAAGTTAATTTACTGCACCCTGGAAATCTCTGAGCTTTGCTATTGCTACTGACAAGTCGCAGTGCAGCTGAGAGGGAAGACCCTCGAGGGGCTGGAGTGTGTCCAGAGAAGGGACATGAAACTGGTGAGAGGCTTGGAGATTAAGTCTTATGAGGAGACGCTGAGGGAGGTTTGGATGTTCAGCCTGGAGAAAAGGAGGCTGAGGGGAGACCTTCTCGCTCTCTACAACTCCCTGAAAGGAGTGTAGCCGGGGTGGGGGGCGGTCTCTTCTCTCAAGTCACAGGCGATGGGATAAGAGGAAACGGCCTCTTGGATATTAGGAAATATGTTTACACTGAAAGGGTTATCAAGCCTTGGAATGAGCTGCCCAGGGAAGTGGCTGAGGCACCATCCCTGGAGGTATTTAAAAGATGGGTTGGGTTGACATAGTGCTTAGAGACATGGGTTAGTGATGGGTTTTTTTATCAGTTAGGTTGATGGTTCGACTTGATGATCTTAAAGGTCCCTTCCAACCTAGACAATTCTATGATTCTATGATGTATTTTAGGCTTGCCTCCTGGAATTTTTACAGACAGAAATGGAGGAGAAAAAAAGCTATCACTCTTCATTATCATTCATAATCTTTAGGTAGAAAACCAACTATCATTAAAAAAAAAAAACAGACAGATTTCTTTTAGAGAGGACATGTAATGAGCAGGGGAAGGAGCCTTCATTTTTAAGGCTGATTCTCATTATCAAGGGATGCTCGAAGTAAAACCACCTCTCTCTCACCACATCAATGGAGTAGCAGAGGAAACAGAAAGACTGCCTCCCAAAAGTAATCCGTCACTGGGAAAAAATGGTATTACAGCTAAGGCAAAGTCTCATAAATCCTTCAGCAGCTTTCCCCTTTTAAATGGCAAAAAAGAAGCTGCAATAGAGAAGACCCAACTTCTCACCACCACTTGCTTGAACCAGGTTCCCATTTTTCTACAGCATCTGGATCCCATTAAAGAAATTCCCTTTTACCTTCCAGTTGGTTTTCAGAGTGCGCTCTTTGGCCCGACAGTTCTTGAGGGCGAGCTTCCAGCAGGAATGATCGGAGATGCTCGTATCTAACAGGTATCCTTCCTGTTGGCACAACCGGTACCACAACACTTCATCTTCCGCAAGGACCTTCCACGTCCTGCTGACCTAGAAATCAAATTTATATATATATAGCATAAAGTTATATGCAAAAATTAACTTTCCTTTCCAATTACTTAAATAACGCCTGAAATATACACATATAAAGCAATACAAGCCTGCACCGAGACTAAATTCTTTTCTAAACAAATATGCTACTGACAGCGTGGAAAAAAACCCTTTAACAAAATGCTTGTTTTCTGTAGTTTCTTTTGAAAATAACTGAGTTTCTACTCCACTAAAACTCCACGCAACACAGATGCCAGTGCTTTGTGGCCACACTGCCACCCTGAAGTGTAAGCGCATTACAAAGTTTTGAAGGGAAAAGGAATTTTTGAAGGGAAAAGAAGCCAGAAAACAATTAAGACAGCATTGTAAGTTTAGAGCAAAAACATGAATTTATTTTCATATTTGTAGCTAAGAAAACCTCTTGGATCACACCACAGTATCTCTAAGGTCCTACTGACAATGTCTGATTAGGTGTATGACATTAGTGATTTATAACCTATTGTATTACCGTATGCATAAATAGGAATGAATTATTAAGTTTTTCAAGTAGCCTCTAGTTGCTGTCCATTTCAGAGAACAGCTTCATCATAATCAATTGTGGGCTTCGAATTAAAGATTCAAGAGGTAAGAGGCAACTTAAGTAGCATTTGTTCTCTGTAATTCTTAATTTAAAAAAAAAAACAGATGTAACCAATGAAAACTGCTACTGGTGAAAGCAGCAATCAATTGTACGCTGTTTCCAGAAGATTAAAAAAACCTTCTTAGACTGACATCATTTTTAACAACTTACAATTAAGCATCTAATGACCTTTTCAGTCCCAAGATTACACCAAGAATCCCAGTCTCCCATTGATACAAACTCCCACAGAAGCATCTCTTTGTGTTTACTTGCCATTCGGTCCATGTTTACGCGGGGATAAAACACGGCACAGTGGGGTGAAAGATGAATATTAATTGTTTGCTATTTTATAAGATTAATTTCCTTCGTATTTTATCATTGCTGTGCACATCTTGCTTCAGACTTCTTAAAACCACAGCTTTCAAATAGAAAGCATAGCTTCACAAAATTATATATAAGGAACGCTGAAAGTATGAGATCTTTCAGGCTGGTGCAGATTTGGAAGAAGTCCCTGCAGAAGACAAGCCGTTGGAGCAACAAAGCGGAGTGAGGCTTACAGAGAGGTTAGGAATAGAAAACAACCACCCTCCCTTAAATAAATCAAGTAATCCAGGAGTCTGTAAGACCGACTAGTGAGAAACACCCCCAAGGTGGCAGGGAGACAGCAGCTAAGGTCCAGAAAGCAGGTCAGGCCCATCAACACCATGTCTTATAGGTCTCCTCAGGTCCCAGCAAGTGCAGAACCTTCTTACATGGTCCCAAAGCTCCTCCCATATTATATAGTCTTTAAACGATGGGACGGTATCTCCTGCTGATCTCTCAATGAAAGACTTGTGAAACTTCAGGTCATCCTGTTTATATGGTGTTGCCTGTTGGTCTTGCTGTAAAGACACAGGTGTATCCCTACTGCTCTCAAAAACCAACATCCCACCAGGAATTGAGAATTGCATCATAAGACTTCTATCATAAACTGTTTCTTACAGGGAAAAATAAAAAAATAAAAAAAGAAGTTTAATATGAAAAAAATTTTCGCTGTCTCTACAACTCCCTGAAAGGAGGGTATAGCCGGGGGGGGGAGGGGGTGTTGGTCTCTTCTCCCAAGTCACAGGCGATGGGACAAGAGGAAATGGCCTCAAGTTGCACCTGGGGAGGTTCAGATTGGATATTAGGAACAATTTTTACACTGAAAGGGTTATTAAGCATCTGAATGGGCTGCCCCGGGAAGGGGTTGAGGCACCATCCCTGGAGGTATTTAAAAGATGGGTTGACGTAGTGCTTAGAGACATGGGTTAGTGATGGGGTTTTTTTATCAGAGTTAGGCTGACGGTTGAACTAGATGATCTTAAAGGTCCCTTCCAACCTAGACAATTTTATGACTCCATGAAAAGAAGGGGTGGACCGAGTAACCGAGTGTATGTGTTTTTAAGATTTGATACCTACACACAAGAGCAGGTCTCAAACAGGAACATTCAAGAGCAGCAGAACTAATATTCTAGTTAATCCTAAATTCAAACTAGCAGACACACACAATCCCTTTCCATCATTAGGCAAAGAAAACAACCTGGATAGGGCAATCAGAATGCCTTAAAAATGACAGAAACAGCAGAAGACAGAAGAATATCCATCACCCTGTAATAAAACGCAGTGCTTAATGTTCTTGTCCCTACAGGGACATGCTCAGGAAGTTCAAAAGCTAAAAAAAAGAAAAAAAAAGGCAACCCAAATTTCAAACCACTACAGTTTAGCGGGGAATTTGCTCTCAATTTGATTTAAAAGTAATATAAATCCACGTATTACTGGTCAAAAAAAAGAAAAAAGAAAAGAGAAAAAAAAACCACAGTGTTTTTGCTGACACACCAAAAAAGCAGCTGTTCTGGAGGAGTTGGGCAGTTGACAGTAAAGGCACCTCTGCCCCCCTCCCGGAACAGCAGCCCCTTTCTGCTGACGTTGAGGTGACAGGCTCACACACAAGCAGAAGTAAACAAAGCCAAACTACATCAACTTTTGCCTTGATTTTAAAAAGAAAGGAAAAAAGCCAACCCCAAGCACCCCCCTCTCTGGAGTTTGCCAAAATAGACAACGTTGCACAGACCTTTCTAGTTTTCAAGGTCTTAAAAGCATTTTATAAAGACAGTAAAAAAAAATAAAGGGGGGGCACTACATAAAATTTAGACTGCCTTTTCAACTTGCATAAAAAAACATTCAAGGGGAATAAAGATCCTATCCTATTATGATTTTTTTTTTTTAAATCAAATTACATTGAATCCTGCTGCTTTACAAGCCTGAATTTCCAAAGGGTCCCTAACGCAGCCTTTTCTTAATGCACCGAAACTGGCACGACAATCCCTTATAAAAGCCCCACTGAGTGAGCCTCAGCTGCAAGAAATCTCTAATAAAAGTGTCTCGAGCATTTCACTTTACAGCACCACTGTGAGCCGCCGCATTAAAACCAGCCATTGGCTCCAAGTCAGCTTTATTAGATCTGCTTGACTTAGAGTTTCAGGTGAGGCCCCGAAAGCCGGAGCGTTACGGCTTTATTTATACGCACCCATAGGTTCTGCTTGTTGGAGAGTAGCTGAGACACGCAAAGCTCTTATTAAACTACAAACACCATTATTTCCAAATCTACACAAGGTAGAGAAACTCCAACAACCATCAATGACAACATCTTAAAGAGCTGTTTGTAAATTTAAAGCCCCCAATTTAATTTTGTCTTGACTGTTCCCAGTATCTTTTTACTACAGTTCTCAGCTGTTCTCAGCAAAGAAACATTGGTTTCCCCTGAGCTCCACACAGGAACAGTTTTATATCTTATAGTTCAGCAAGTAATAATGTTCTGAACGACTTCAAAGGCTTTCGTTGACATAGGTTTTGCTATTTGGTTTTGCCTTTGGGGGATATATTATTTTTTTCCCCCCAGAAAAGAAAAAAAAGCCACAAACCACCTCTTCCATCAAATCCTAAATTTCTTCTAATCCTGTCTAAATCAACTGGCTCAAATCCTAATGAAGGTTTATTCATCCCTCTCCATCTGATAACTGTCTTTGTTTCATTAGGTTTATTTTCTTCCCCAGTCACACAAAGACACATTCAAGGTTCACTTGCTGAAGCCAGGGGCCTCAATTAGAAATATCTGGACTTTCAATTCAGTACAACACGTAGCGCCAAATAGTATTTAATCCAAAGCCATCCAGATGCACATTTACCAGGTGGAAGCTGCTCATCTTTTCAATTCACAGCCATAATGTTATTTTAAGTCTAATCCTGAGCCCAGGACATCCTTATCCGTCTGTTTCTCTGCTCTCTCTAGACTGATTACGGATGATTACTTATACCCATACACCACCTTGATGCAAGAGTATGCTCAAAAAAAACACATGAGATTTTCTTTTTTAAAATGTACAAACACTAAAAGCCTAACAGTTTGACAATTTCAGAAGCTCTGGAGGAAAGCATCTGAAGTTCTTGATCTATGCAAGACAATTAATTCTTAAATTCCTAGAAACAGACTCCCTTGTCCTAGATACATACGCAATTGTCGTGTTAGTAAACAGTTCTAAACCACCTCTCAGACGGAACTGCTAACAGTTCAAGGCAGTTTCCCACTGATCCCTTCGGAAATAAAACTGCCTTGGCATTGCCAAAGTTCAGTATCTACTGTCGAGAAGAACTTCACATCCCAAAATGCATTTTATGCAGTCTCTGGTAACAAGCGTGAGTATACGGAGAAGTTCAGAGATTAGACCTTATCACAAAGCTGAGAGCTTAAAGGACAGCAGGTATCAATAGTCCCAAAACCCACTAGAATTTCTGATGCGTTTCAACCTGTCACAGTTGTGGTGTCCCAAGTGATTGGTTTTCTTTTCCATGTCCATCATGACGAGGAGGAAGGACCGACTGTTCTCAAACATCACAGAAGTCACAAGAGAGTTGCTCTTAGAATAAATATTTCTTTCAATGGTCAGAACAGAATCAAAAGTTACTCACAGGGCTGGCACAAAGCAGAGGGAAAATTTTGCCGTTCCTCTGGACTGTACTGCTGACACATTAAGTCCTGGATACCTTTCTCCTTGAATTACAAACACGGGATACCAACAGGGACTGAATGCTGCTGAACATCGCACAGCTACGGCGAACCTACCAGAGCTCACAAACTGATGACACCATTAATTTACACATTGCACATGGCTTTCGTCTTTCAAGTGCCATACGGATAGTTGTGGTTTACAGTACTAATTCCAAAAATCAAAGAAAAGCTGTGGGGAAGAGGGGGAGGGGAACCTACCAGGGTGAAATTAAAGTTCTCCAGAGCAGTCTGTGGTGTGATTAAATCTCAACGAGGCTCTGCAGTCAGGCTACTTTACTGTTAGTTGGTTACCAATTTGGCATAAAGAACTAAGCAAACAGGTTTTCTCCAAAGGCACTCGCATAGTTCATGATGCCAATTCCACTAACTGGCCCAATTTCACTAAAATCCCAAGGCGCCTTAATAAAAAAAACCTTTGTACGCTAACACCGTAAAGCAGCAGGGCTTTCCATTTAACAGAGGAGAGCTCCCCCCCTCCCCCCCCAAAAAATCACCAAGAGAAAAATGAAAATGGTATTTATTTTTATTGCTTTGCTTTTTATTTGAACACTTAAAAAGAAGCCAGTTCTGCACTAAAAGCATTGGATATTCATCTCACTTGGAAAGCCTTGTAAAAGCCTGGGCATGTGCTCAGCTACCTGTCAGCTGCCACGTAGGATCAACTGACTCGCTCTTCGAAGGCAAATGAGAAAAGTGAAAAATTTTCTCAGTGTTAAACACATGAGAACAGGTTCAAGTTAAAAACCAAGAGAAATCAAGCGCAGCCCAAGCACAGAGAAAAGAAGCGGCCCCTCATCAGCCAATCTTTTTATTATGCCATGAGGTAAACTGATCATGCCTAAGAAAAAATAAAAAAAAGACAGAGAAAGAATAACTTTAAAGTAATCCACTTCAAAGATGCAACCCTGTTCCATTTCATGGGATGCGGCCTTTACTGATAGTATATCTCTACCTCAAATGACAGAAACTTGAGCATATCTGGAAGCTTCAATCTCCTGGACAGCACCAAAAAATGATCCCAGAGAATTTTTTTCCACTGCAACAGAAGCCCTACAAGAGGAACTGTTTTTCTGCTAACACTCCTTGTTCCTAAAAGGAATCAGCAAGTCAAAGATTTAAGCAATAACCACCATTTAACACTCTCACTTGCTCATACTGAGCATTGAAAGCCCAATTTCACTTCATTGCATATGCCATTTGGATAATACCCCTGTCTTTACCATCCACAGCAAAGCCATACCCTGTCTGTCACAAGTTAACATTGCTTTCGCTGACAAACAGCCCAGGGCATGGTTTGAGCGTAACACAAAGAATGGGTTTGGTTGGATTTTTGTGGCATTGCAAGACGTGTTTTGTACAGAAAAGTTCAATGAACACCAGCCTGAAACACTAAACAGTGGCCGTGGGAGAAGCTGGCAATGAATATCCACAATATTCTACTCGGCCTCCCAGCGTAATCAGCACTTGCCAATTAAGTTTGCTTTGGAGACTTATTCAGAGAGGAGGTTCATCATTCAGTGTGTGAAGAACAGAGATAAAGAGGTTCAATAACGTGGGCTGAACAGCCCTAAGTATAGTCAGGTGTGTGTGAGTGTTTAAGTTAGTAAAGCTACTTGAAGAGACAGGCAGTTTACAACTACTCATAAATTATGGACCACATCTGAGTAGAGACTGACAAAAGCATTAGTATCACCATAGAAAAATATAAAACCCTTGCCAGGGGCGGGGAGGGAGGGAGGAAACCAGTGTCATTTAAGATTTTAGCCTCATGTGAAATTACTGCAGACAAAATGTTACTACTCCAATTTTTATGGTTCAAGTCACACGCTGAAAAGTGTGGGGAAACAGCTTTTTTGCCGTGCCCTTAGCACCGCAAGTGTAAAGTTTTAAAAATTACAGCAAGACGCCCACTTGTTTCTAAAAACATTCGCTTGAATCAAAAGATCCTTGCAAGCATTTATTTTAAATTTTAAGGCTTTGCTTTTGCCCAAGCCACTAATGTTTTATTTAACTCTACTCAACTGCAAGCTATAAATTCACCTAATTTACTATCATTTTTTCAATGCAGCTTTGGAAGTATTTCCAAAAAGCAAAAGCACAATCAGCTGGGCTACGAGGGCTGATCTTCCCTGCATCAAGGTGTCTTGTTTCTTGAGTACTTCTGCCAATTCTATGAGGTATCAGAGAAGCAAACTGCCAGCAGCACTTACCTGAGCACACCTTCCCAATTCAGCCTTGTCCAGGTACTGAAATATCTTCAGCGCCAGTTCATAAGGCAGCTGGATATCAAAGAAAGGAACCTCATTTATTTCATTCTGGAAAGAAAAAAAGAAAAAAAAGAGAAAGTAATTTGTTAGGCTTCTTTAACACACAGCTAGATAGTAGCAAAAGTTACCACAGTATGAAGAAAGGATGTTGTATCCTCATTGCCATCACAGCTCCATTAAAAAAGGCAGAGGTAGTTCTGCCTCTCTATCCTGTAATGGCACAACATCAGAGAGACCACCCTGGCATGAAGGTACCTGAGCTACTCTTTGTCCTCCCTGGGTCATACCAGGTAAGGAATATTACATGGTTAAGTGGAGATAAAAATCAAATTGAAGAGGACTGTAGGGCTTATCCATATCAGACAGCACAGAAAGGCAAGACGCAAGTTCCAGCAGAAAAGTTTCTCTAAGGTTTCGGCATCAAAAAGACCAAAGAAGTGAGCACTCTTAAGACATATTCCTATTATTATTAATTTCACTTGCAAGATTTCAAACCAGATGATGGAAAATGAATGACTACTTTGATATAAAACTGAATGGAGAAGACATTACAGTTTGTTTCTGCCTTTCATTAGTAACATAAAACTGTCTTTTTAATAAGAAATGTGCTGGAAGAGTTGCGGTTTAACTGATTAAGTATCTCAAAAAAATGTAAAACCAATGAATCTATCACTTAGCTAACAGCTAAATGCTGCATATATATTTTTTCCTAGAGGGGTTTTTGTTTGTTTTAATGACATAATTATTAAATCATCTTCCTGTAGTTATTAGAATCAGAATTACATTATTAATTTATTGCATCAAGATTTGTCCTCTCCCTCATTTCTGTCTGGATATTCCAAATTTTTATACTAGGTGTAACAGAGAGAGAGTAAAACAGCCCATTCTGACCATTTCTGTGTCACCCATTCTGAAGTTTTGCTCTCAACTGCTTTCTCCTGGTGCTCCTGAACACCTGATCACTCTCCATCAATCCCCAAGCACAAAAATCAGCTGCTCAGCTAAAACCTGTCTCCATTGTTTGCTGTCAGAAGGTCAGGATCATCCCCACCTCCTTGCATACCAATACCTTTGGTTTTTTGCAGGTCTCCTCGACAACTACTCCTTGCTCATTTAAACCTGTGGTGCCAACCAAGTGGCAAAACAGGCAATGGTGGGTTTATTTAAGTACAGTTACACCGGAAAACTATTGTATAATACGGTTGCATGGACGGTTTTAATGCAAATGGTATTCACAGAATCAGAGAACGATATGGGGTTGGAAGGGACCTCTGGAGATCATCTAGTTCAACCCCCTGCCAGAGCAGGTCCACCCAGAGCAGGCTGCACAGGAGATAAAAATGTTTAGACAGCACAAAGATGGGCAATGTTCCCACTAAGCCTTTTAAGCGAGAGTCTACAAACACTGATACCTTGCACTTATTTTAAAGTGACTTAAGCTAGCTCCTGTTCACCCTCCTGCTCTCTTCCCTTCTCAAAGTTCCCCCGCACAAACAGCCCCTTTTTGTCTCCTTTCCCCCCTCCATGCCCTCTGCACCAGGACCACTGGCTCTGCTCCCTGCTGTGGATCTGCAAGAAGATTGTTTGCTTTGATGCGATTTAAATTGCGGCCATTTCCAAAAGGGACAGGAAACAAAAAAAAAAAAAAAAAGAGCTCTGAGAGCACATCTCCATGGCCACATGCAGATAGACCTCAAGCTGCCCAGATGTGAACCAGCTTGGATCCAGGAGCCGCATATAACCATTTCAGAGCCATGCGTTGCCCAAACAAATAAGATGAGCCATTCGGCAAGGCTTATTAGCTCCAGGCTTATGAGCTCAGGCACAGCCCTGCCATGAATGTATCGCTTCCAAATTGGAGTTGACTGACGTCCAACCAGCAGAACCTGGTCTGTCTGCACGTACCCAAAGGTGTCATCGGAAGGACAGGCTGCCTACAGACAGACCGGTACAGACACAACAGTCAAGGGTGACAGCTCTCTCGCTAAAAGGGGTGGGGGGGGAAAGAAAAAACATGTATTTGTTAACTAATCTGCAAAAGCACTTACAGCCAAACCATAAGCACGAGCTTGCGACAAAACACAAGCAACGGCTCACACTAATTCCATTTCATCCTAATGCAACCTTAGCGTTAGAGACAGATGAAGGTCTTCCCTTCCTCCATCCCAAAAATTCAGGCAGCTTCTCTCCCGCGCAGCTCTCGCCGCTGCAAACAAAGCCGTAACATGAAGTCAGCACCAGCCTGCCTAAAAGTCTACTGGAATGAATCCAAAACTCAAATACTACCATCCCCTCTGAGACAGATTTGGGCTCCTGTGTGCTAATGGAGCACTAATTCTGTAAATGGATTAATTTGTGCCTTGCAGACAGAAATTTAATCTGCTCCTTTTAATTTTTTTAAGCAAAGAGTAATTAGTCACAGTTAGGTTAGCGAGAAGCAAGAAAATGGGTTTCCCCCCTAGTTTTTCTACGCTGTAAATAAAATCTCTATTGCATTTAGAGGAGTTATCAAAATAACTTTTATCTGGTTCAGAACTGTATTTAAAACTATTTCCAAATTAACTCCTTTATTTAAAGAATTAATACTTCTTTTCTTACTACACTGTAGAATATCCTTAATTACTGCACCTGCATGGAAGGGCCTGAATAAGCAACAAAAGATTTTTTTAAGAGAAAAAAAGGAAGAAAAGTAGAATTTGGAGTGCTAAAGCCTTGTAAGACAGAATATATTCAGAACCTTTCTGGTCGCCCCGAGAAGCTGTGGCTGCCCCATCCCTGGAGGGGTTCAAGGCCAGGTTGGAGGGGTCTTGGAGCAACCTGGTGTGGTGGGAGGTGTCCCTGCCCAGGGCAGGGGGTGGCACTGGGGGGGCTTTAAGGTCCCTTCCAACCCAAACCATTCTGTGATTCTAACCTGAGGTTCTAAGGAAGCTCAAGGAAACTCAAACTCAGCACCCCCGTTCTGTCCCCATCGCACAGACGGGCCCTGCTCTGCTCCCCTCAGAGCGGCCCCACCGGGGAGCTCCCCCCCAACCCATTCCCCGCCCGCCCCGGGGCCACCACCGGCCCCCCCGGGCACAGCCCTACCAGGTCCCGGATGAGCTGCCCCAGCAGGTCGTCGCTGTCGCCGCCTCCGTCCCCCACGGGCTCCTCAGCGGGGCGGGCGGGCGACGGGCTGCGGCAGGTCGGGGGGGCGCCGCCGCCGCCATCCAGCAGGCCGCGGGCAAGAGCCAGGTAGGCCGGCTCGCCCGGCTCCGCGCTGCTACGGCTCTCGGGCTGCTCCGCTGCCACGGCTGCCGCCGCCTCCTCCTCCTCCCGCCGCCGCCGCTTCGCGCCCCCCGCCAACTCCTCCCGCCAGCGGCGGCGGAACAGCTCTAGCTCCGCTGAGCCCTCGGCCATGGCGGCGGGGCCGAGCCCGGCCCAGCCTCCCACCGGCCCGGCCCGGAAACCGCCCCCCGCGCCCGCGCGTTCCGCTGCGCGAAGGTTCCTAGTGGCGCCGGGGCGGGCCTGGGCCCGGCTGAGAGGGGCCGCCATCTTGTGGGCCCTGGGCAAGGGTTGGTGCGGGGGCTGCCCGCACATGAGGGACGGCCCGGAGGCTGAGGGGCCTGCTGGCCAGTGGCCACTGCCTGGCCTTGGAAAGCTGTTGGTGGAGCAACAGCCATGATGAAGGCGGTGTAATAGACCCACAGAATGGTTTGGGTTGGAAGGGACCTTAAAGCCTATCCAGTGCCACCCCCTGCCCAGGGCAGGGACACCTCCCACCACACCAGGTTGCTCCAAGCCCC
>JAOXNO010000006.1:4671772-4683571 GCA_028565335.1 Limnodromus scolopaceus
CTCTCCTCTCCTCTCCTCTCCTCTCCTCTCCTCTCCTCTCCTCTCCTCTCCTCTCCTCTCCTCTCCTCTCCTCGGACTCCCCAAACGCCCCCTTTCCCCTTCCTGAAACTTTAGCAGCTTCCAGCACTGTGCCTCCCCCAGCCCGGGTCATCTGTGCTCTCATGAACCACTTTTGGCTCTGAGCCTGTGGCCCCAGCGGGCCAGCAGCACCCCAACTGCTGGCCCTTGGGAGATGGAGGATGCTGTCAGGCTCCTGGCCCGGCTGCACAGCCGTGCCTGCAAGGCTCCAGCCCTCTTGACAGTGGAGGAACTTCCCTCGGGTCCTGCCATCCCCTGGTGGGCTTCAGACCCACAGGTGCTGAGGGGCACCCATTGCTAAGGTCCCTGGGTGGTGGAATGTCACCACAGGACCATCCAGCGGGACAGCCTGGGACTTTGGCTGGCTATGCCCGGCTCTGTGCTTTGGATAACGAATTGCCAAGGGCCAGAGGCTTTCCCCAAGGGGAGTCCCAAGTCACCAGCCAGGGAAAAGCATCCAAGCCCAGTTAGTGCTGGTTCCTAGAGCCCCTGCTGTGCTCCAGAGCCTCCAAGCAACCAGCAGCAGGAAAACGGGACATACCCGGTCCTGTAACCCTCGTTGTCATCCCAGTGGCACTTCCTGAGCTGGTGGGGACAGTTCTGCCCTGGAAGCACCAGGGATCTCGTAGGGATCAAGACTCAGAGAGGAAAGCCGCTCAGAGACCTTGTATGGGGTGTGTGTGTTACTTGTCCCACATACCTTAAAATGTAAGACTCCAGCCGAGGGCAATATCTGAGCATACATGGGGTCACCTCAGTGATTTTGGGAGCTCTGAAGTGCTCTTTGGGCCATGGATTTCTCCCCGCAGGCATGATGAGCAAGGGCTCCTATTTTGGGTGCTTTAAATTATACCTGTGAATGTCTCTCTGTGTTCAAGAAAGACCTTAAGTGCACGTCTAACTTTCAGCACTCACTCATATCCCACCAGCTGAGACAGGGTTCAGACAGGATCTTGAAATCAGTTGAAAAATGCCACCGCTGCTACGCCTGACCTCATACTATTTTAGTTTAACTGGGCTGTTTGCAACTCTTGGGCCTGATGTTGGCTGTCAGGAATCAGGTCTTCTATTCTATTCTTGCGTGCTTTTTAGGTGCATGAAATACCATTAAATGGTGCGCAGAAAAAGTATGGTTATTGAGAGAGTTTAAAAATAAGGTTTTCCAGCAGCACCCTGTGTGTGTGTGTGTATTTATGCACTGGGCGGGGGTGGGGGGGGTACTGGTGTCCTCTGTCTGAGCCAAAACTGCTGCGTCTGTCAACGGGTTCAGTTGGTTACCTTTGGAAAGCTTCCTTTGAAAACAAAACTGGGGTTTTTTTTGATGAATCCAAGCCTCAATTTCTGTAACATCATCAGCATAGAGGTTCCGGGATGGTGTCTGCAGAGCTGTGGCCCTTGGAGAGGTAGTGTCAGTGGTGAGACAGGGTTAGAGACTGGGACTGTGGTCGGGAGCAGCGCTTAGAGATCTTCTTTCCCATCCCATCAGTTTGGGCCAAGTTTGGTTCTAGTGTTTGGAAGCAAATCCATCCATCTGACTTGTGTGCCTCTGTGAGCTCAAAAAAAATGGAAATCCAAGCGGGACTGCAGTGATCTCCCTTATTGAGTGTCTCAAGTATCCTTTTCTTTCCGAGGAGCCTGGGGACATTCCTCCCTGCCCAGTCTGGGCCTTCATCCTGTGTAGAGAAGGTGGCGGGTGAGAAGGGCTGGCAGAGAAAGCCCGTGCGTGGCCCCGTGGATCCCTGCACACACTCAGCCCACGCTTCTGCCAGTCCCACGAGGCCAGGGCTGTTGGGATTTTTAGTTTTTGGGAAGGTTTGCATAGCTTTGGTTCAGCAGATAATATTTTTTTTCCCCCAATTTCTTCTGCTGTTGACTCTGCAGAGCCTTCACCTCCATCTGGCTTTCTGCACTTCAGGCCCAACAATAATCAGTTGCTTATAAATTGCTTTGATAAAGACACTGTGGAAAAGCAAAGCGTCATCCTCAGCACGGCCGAGGCGGGCTCCTTCAGCATGCACAGTCCTTCCTCGCAGCTTCAAAGGCTGCTGCAGACAGGACGTGCTGAGCTGCCTCCAAATGCTCTGGGGCTTCGTGGACACAAATACAAATGTAAGTCTGGGCAAAGAAGCTCCCTGTGTGCGATATGAAGCGGTTTCAGGGATAAAGAGGCCAGATGTAGGAGAATAACGAGCCAGTAGCCATCTCTTGGTTGCCCCTATGCCCAGCGCACTGACCCGTCTGACTCTAGGCAAGCTGATAAGGCACAAGTGACCAAGCTGCAGATGAAAATACAATGCAACTCCAGAATAATTAAATATACAATTTATACCTCACTTTCTGGGTTATTTTTGCCATTAAGAACCTTTTCTCTTCATTCTGAGCAGTAATTTGCTCACACCAGTGGAGGCACCTGATTATCTGCAGTGTCTCCGAGCCCAAGCAACAGTGCGGTGAGCTGGGTTATGCTCAGAGATGTGGTAAGAGAGCGGTGTTTTGTTAACTCAGCAGAGTATTTCTGAACGAAATATGTGGGTTTCTGCCACCCCCAGAGACACTCTGCAGCGATAATAACATTGTTCTGCAGCAAGGTGGGAAGTCCAGGCTCTGAGCATCGGTGGTCTTGGCATTTCATGGAAGGGCTCCTAAGAGGAGAGTAGCGTGTACGCTTAATAAATGCGCTGCAAAGTCACTGCTGTCCTTGTGATTTGGTGGTTGCAGAAGGAATAATGTCGTCAGAGAAAAAGGCCACTTTCAGCTCAATTTACTGCTCGAGCTCCCGTCCTGCTTTTTCAGGTGGTGTTTTGTGTTGGCTGCTGTGAGCGTACGTAGCGTTTCTGAGGAGGAAGGTTGGTAGTTGTTCCCTCGGGTCCCCGTGGCTTTACACAACGGTGCAGCTCAGGGAATAATCCCGTGCACCAGGGAACTCCTCCTGCCCCCACAGCCCCCAGGTGATGCTGGTGACAGCAGCACTAGGGCCACTGCATGTCACCAACTCCTGTGCGCAGACCATGCTTGGGGTTTGGGGATGAATGCTTTGCAAATGGCAGTTTTATAATATATAATCTGACATCACCTTGAAATACCCAGCCAGGGCATGAAGTGTAGTTGTCACGTGCCAGCTTGGCATACAATGTCACTTGTATTTCGCTCTATTAGTTCAGAAGTGGCTGCGTATTAAAATCAAACCCTACTTGTCCCTGCCAGCTTCACCAGCCTGGTTCCGTGCCCGCTGTGTTGCCAGTAATTCCCCCCACTGTTTGCTGCGAGGTTCACGCGGAGCCGCTCTGTCCAAAGTCTCAGTGCAGTTAATTATCTGTATTAAAATTGGGTTGATAAGATTTCTGGAGATGTCACACTGAGCCGTGCAGGAGCGCAAAGAAAATGAAGGACCAGAGGCAGCAGAGCTAGCGCGGGGCTGAGCCGACGAGCTCAGCAAGCGAGCGGCAGCTTCGCACGAGGACAAACGTGCAGCGCGTTGCACCCCGTGTGCGTCCCCCACACAAAGCGGCGAGCGCTTGTTGTTTATCCTCCTGGATAAATACGGAGGATGGAGCCCGCTCTTCCTGGTGGCAAGCGTTCCTGCTCGAAAAATGCCAAAGCTCCCCCACCGCCCGCGCGCCAACTTCACAGTTCAATTGTGCAAGGAAAACAAACCTTCAGCGTTAACTTGCATGAGAACGAAGCCGTAGAGTTTTCAAAAATCGCCAGCAGTCCAGAAATGCCTCTTTCCGCAGGTGGACTACGGCCAAGCAGCCCACTTCTTTGTGGAAAAAATTGGAGCCCTAAAATATTTCTTTACCCTCTCCGGGTTCCTTGATCTCCCTGTGCTGAGATCTCCCGGCCACGCCGCTCTTCCCAGTTCTGCCCCAGTAGTCCTCCTCTTCTTTCGTCTTACCTCTCGAACCCCCTCCTAATTGTTTTTTGGTCTTCCAAGTTCCCCTTCCGTCCCCCGCGGAGATGCTAATGAAGTGTGAGTGTACATGGATGCAGGCTGCTTGGGAATTTGACAGGGCTCTTGCCCAGCCCTTGTTTTCTCATTAACCTGCCGCTGGGTGAGGAAGGAAGCGAGAGTGCCTCGTTTTGTCCCTGCCTCAAGCTCTCCCTGAGCCATCCAAGCCCTTCAGTACTTATTTTTTTTTGTTGTTTAAATATATCAATAACTGTTATTTGTTTATTAGGGGTGGAACGTGTGCCAACTGAATTGCCCGCGTAATCCATTTAAATCAAGAAGTTACGTGCTGACACGTTAGCCGTGAGCAGGACTCCTTTTGCCAACTGCTTTAGGGGACGTGAGCTCGGCTTCTCCTACTGCTTTATGCAGGTGGTGCCCGAGCACGGCTTCGCATCCTGTCTCTGAATAAAGATTAGTCAAAGAAATGCTGAGATGAGACTAGAGACCCCCTACCCGAGTCATTTCATGCCCACCCGACTCAGCATCCTGGAGAAAAGCAGCTTGGTTGGTTGTTTTTTTTTTTTTGGTAAACACCAGCTTAGCGAGCTGTGTGATAAAACTGCAGGGTTTAAGGCTGGAGAGTCCAAATTAATTGAGAAGTCGAGACGCCCGTATCTATTAAAAGCAACGGGACGCATCAAGGCTGGCTGAGACGGTCTTGCGGGTATCAGCCAGCGTGATTTGTCATCTCCCAACCTTATCACTTAATGGGTGCAATGAATGAGAGCAACTTCCTGAGCAGGATCCCCGTCTCCCTAAATGACCGGGAAGAGAGGGATGCGCCACCAGCGGGACTGTTGGTTCCCATGAAAAATTTCCAAGCGAGCGATTTTTTTCTTTTTCACTTCAATCCATGTTTTCGAGAGACGCCGCATTTTTTTTCATACAGGAATTCAGCTAGAATTCCTTTTTTTTGTACGTAAATGAAAAATGTTGATAGTAGTGGACAATCCCCCCGCAAAGTTTCAACACTGTACAAATGACACGTAAAACAATTTTTCAGCAGCTCCGCGGAGGGGATACGCTGGCACTCTTTCCAACTTGCTATCCAGCTCAGGATTGGAAATGGGATGTAGTTTGGCTTTCCTCAGCCTTTTCCAGACCCAAAGTACCAAATTTTGATCTATCTGCTGAGTGCCTATTGTGGGAAATTTGGAGGGACTCCACTGAAGTCAATTGGGTTGCCCTGGATTTACAGTGCTGTAAATGAGATCAGAATTTGGCTCAAAGTATATTCCATTAATGAGTCAGATACTGGCAATGCAGCCAATATGCACCCAGAAATGGCTTTAACACAGCTTAGGATATTCAAAATTGTTTTATTGAAAGATGGGCCGAAGGCCAGGATTCTGGGGTCCTCTTTTATTCTTTCCATGAAATTCACCTTTACGCAGACGGCCGGCACGAGGCTGATGCAAAACTCAAGAGCCATTTAAGCTTCATAGAATGGGGCTTGTGAGAGGCATAAACATTGTCTGAGCTCTTTGCCTGCCCCAGAGCAGATTTATCACTCGGAGTTCAAGACGTCCCAGGATTTATCAACTTTTACAGGTTTTTATAGATTTTCTATACGCTAAGTGACACAGAGAGACAGTTTGTAAAATATAATGACAGCGAGGATGATCTGTTGCGGGCCGCAGATGGCACAGCAGGACAAGGGTTCATAGCTGGCGTTTGGAAGTGCTACTCCAGGAGAAATAATAAATAAGGATTAAATGGCTTTGCTTTGGAGGAAATCCTTTCATCAACTCCTGAAGTCTTTATTCTATTGTCACTTGAGTAAATATCTCACCTCTTTGAGTGCAAACAACAGCAGCGCAGGTGTTCTGTTCTTCTATTCTATTCTATTCTATTCTATTCTATTCTATTCTATTCTATTCTATTCTATTCTATTCTATTCTATTCCCCCGTATGGCCAGCCCCGTTTCTCAGGACCCCGCACTCAGCTCCGGCTGTGCCCCGTGTCCCCACCCCATCAGGGCCAGTGGGGTTAGTGGAGCAGACCTCTCCATCCATGGAGACACCTCGGGTGAGAAGTGCAGTTGCACAGAATCTCCTCCTTGAGACTTTTCACAAGTCTGGAGAAACCCATGACCATGCTCCACCTTGTCCCAGACCTGCGTGCGGGGCTGGGGTCGGGGGGCTGGAGGGGGTGCTCTCTCCCACCCATTCAGGCCAGGAGACCCAGCGGGGACGTGTTTCAACCTCCGGGCTACGCACCGTCAGCTGTTTATTGCGGGTCTGTGCTCTCTTGGCTGCTTTGTGTAGCCAGTAGTGCCATGTTCACGCTGTCTCAAGTAGTAAACACCTTTTCCTGTTTACTTTCTGCCAAAAGTAGCTAAGTAGCTCTGCAAAAAAACCCCTTTTAAAATACCCCCAGCACTTCCAGAGCACGGTGTGTGTGTGTGTGTGTGTGTGTGTAAGTGTGTGTGTGTGCAGATACTGAAGCCTTAGAAACCGAGTGGCTGGTAGCCTTGATCACAGCGAGACAAATGAAAACGTGCTTCAAGTTGAGCTGATTCGCTCTGGCTTTAGTCCTTCCAGCTATTTTCGCCGTTGCCTCAGATTCCTCGGAACTAGAAAGCAAGACTGTAAAGTGAGGGCGGGAGAGGCTGTGATTGCCGCATCCCGTGCGCAGCAGCAGCTGGGGCTGGGATGAAGCAGATGTGGTTAAGCCTTTGGAGGCTGAACCAGAGAGGTTCTAGGTTTCTGGAGCACCAGAACCTGCCCGCTCTCCTCACGGCGGAGGTTTCGGCTCAGGATTGTGATAGGAGAAGGAAGGGAAGCGATTCTGGGTCTGGAGGGGAGTGATGCCGGTCGGAATCTGCCCCCAAGCCGTTCGCCAGCCCTAATTACACTCTGACTTCATAGCTGATGCAGTTGCACAGTCAGCTGCTCCCCCCCTCCTTTCTCCCACCCGGGTGAAATCACCTCATCCAGGAGGCCAGCAGAGATTTCTCCGCTGAGGTTTTTATAAGATCACTCCTCATCCCCGTCTCCGCGAGCCAGACAGCACCCTCGGAAAGGGGGGACCCGCCCCCGCCACTGCCGGCACCCACAAACCGAGGTGTAAGTGCGGGAATGTCAGAGTGGGTGCCCCTTGGGCACCTCTCCTGCTAATTTGCACTTAGATGGGTGCCTTTCTCTGAGCACTTTATTAATTAAGGCTTGGAGCCCACCTATGAGGCAAATAAGTCATTACTGCCCTCATTTTACAGCAGCAGCTGAAAGAAGTGGTTTGCCCAACGGCCACAAATCTAATCAGTGGCAGAACCAGGGACGAGTGAGTTCTCCCGGTCTCCTGTGATACCCAACGCGCCCCGTCGCCTACCTGTAACAAAATTAATGGCTTCCCTAAAAGTTAACGTTTTTGTTAACGTGATGCAAATGAAGGTGGAGCAGCCAAAAGAACGAGCCCTGCATAAGAGAGGGCAGCAGGAATCCTGCAGTAGCGCGGGGATAAAGGCGTCATCTCTGGTGCTGAACCACAAAACCATCCTCCCCATAAATTATACACCTCTTCTCGTCAGGAAATTTAGCAGGAGGGTTCAAGCATAAATTTAAAAGAAGCTTTTATTGTAACCAATGCATCAATATAATTAAAACCAAACACAATTCTTTTGCTTCCTTAGGCTGGAGAGAACCCTGTGCCCTTGGAGAAAATCGTTTCCCCTTTTCCTACAGGGAATCCAGAGCCTGAGCAGCAGCTGTGAAGAGTGGGGATAAAGAAAGAAGTGGAAGATGTTGGAAGCGCTTTGGGCGACGTGAAGAAGGATTTGCACGGAAGGAGCTGTTCAAGGGCCCAGCAGCAAACCAGAGACACATACATGCTTATATATAGAAGAATGTAAACCCTCCTGTATGCATACGTTAAGACGTGCATGCCTTGTTGAGAACGTAAGCAACATTCCTTGTAGATGATGGTGGTCTGAGCACTCGTGCTCCTGCAGTCTGAGTCAGAAGATTAGTGATGTCCTTGCTGTCACACGAGCATTTTCTCCACCCCACCTTGTTGACGGCAGCGTAAACGCTCCCTTCCATGCAGCAGGGTGAAAAGTAATCTATACATCCAGAGTTAAACCCTACCCTGGGAGACCAAACCTGCTGCCAAGGGGCCCGTCCGGGCGGTGGGGAAGGGGTGCTTGGCAGCCTGGGCGACAGGCAGTTTGTGTGTGTATATATTAAGCGCTATGGCACCAGGTGAGATAAGCTTTTCTTATGACTTTAGTTTCTCTGGTGCTACATTTAATATTTGTCTGGGGCTAAACTGCCTCTCTGTGGTGCTACAGTTTCCCCAAGAGGATGTTCTGAAACACGGGACAAGGAGAAATCTATTTTGGTTATTAATATTTATACACAAGATGCAAAAAATACTACTTGTTGAGAAGGTGCTATTTTTTTTTTTTCTTTCTTTCTTTCAATCTCTGCATAAATGAAGACAAAACAAATAGTCGAGCCCAGAACTTTATAAAACTGATTTTCTTTGGGGCAGTTCTTTTTCTGTTGACGGCTGGGAGCTTGGGAAGCAGCATTCGCCGGGGTGGCAAAGCCAGCCCAGCTCTTTTCACTGCTCTCCCGCGGCTCCGGAGCTGGGAATTCTCCTGGCTGGTGACTGAAGCAGTCCCAGACCCTCCGAAGCAGGGCAGAGAATTCTGTCTGAACCGATGGATAGATTAGGGGTGAACGGGAGAACTTGTCCTTAATCAAAGGGCTTTTTTTCAGTCTAGTACTGAGCGCTTTTTTCCTCGCAGCCAAAACTACCTGTGGGATTCAGGATGCCTTCCCAACCCGATGTACAGCAATCATTATGCACAGGTTTTTAGAAACATTTCTTCCCAGCTTCAGGTATTTGCACCAGAAAATTGTCCCTCTCCTGGTGGGGGGGACTTTTCCAAGGCATAAAGGAATGTTAAGAGTCAAATTTCCAAGGGATATTGGAAATTTATTGGCTTGTAAAAGTACTTCCCAACCCTCTCCCAGTGAAGGACCAAGCCCAGTGGCCACTGTGTCCCAGTCAAAGCCTTTTTCGCTACTGCAGGAGGAATGTTTCTAAGCAATCTAAGAGCTAAATTCTCCCTTTATCAAATATTCACCCATGTGCTTTGGGCCCCTGCACGCCTGTTCCTGGGTATTATCGATCCAAGTCCATTCCCAACCAGCAGAAAGGGCTCTGCTGAAAGAGCAAATTGTTGCTAATGAATAACCTTGCCCCGGTTTATGGTGTGTGCGGCGCTGGGAGGGATCCTGTAGCTGAGTGTAGTTTGTCTGTTGATGGAGTTTGGTTGGTCTCAGAACCACGGGGACCGATAAAACATTTTCCTACCATTTGTGGCCTGATGCTGGGGAATACTCGGCATCCTCTACCCCGTCCCGGCTCGCCCTCCTGCTGAGATAAGTTAAATCCTTCTAGCAAAAGGAGGAGCCTCAGCTGATTCCCGTGTTGCGAGTGCTGGATGCGGGCAGAGCCTGCGAAATCCAACTTTCTGCAAATGACTCAAAGAAGGAAGTGAAACGGCGCGTGCGGTGTCACACGAGTGCCCTTTGAGCAGAAAATAATTGATCAGGAGGAGGGGACGCGGCACTTCGCTGTGGAGGAGGGACAGTGGGTCCCCCCGCGCCCCCTGTGTGTGTTCCTGAGGGCGAGAGAGAGGGCTCTCCAGCAGTTCCCTCACCTTTGCCGGTTATTAGCTCCCGAGTTCTGAATGTTTAACGAACTTCTCACCCGGAATGTGCATTATTCGGTTTTCCCTTCCATCTCCTGTGCGTAGGGGGTGCGCTGCCCGTTGGTTTTCCTGCTATTCCAGCTATCTGGGGCTGCGGCCGTGAGAATTCTTGTGGCATTTTTCCCAAAGAGGCAATTCCCCTCCAAGGTTACGGCAAAGGGAAGGGGAAGTTCTCTCCTTACCAGCGAGGCCCCGCCTTGGGAAAGCCCCTGAAATCAGTGATCAACCTCAGCAGCAAAGCGATTGGCTCCTCTCCCTCAGTCCTAACCCTCCGTGGACAGGCTTTTCTGTAAAAAAACCCCAAAACCCAGAACTTCCAGGGGTACAATCTCCTCCTTGGCGGTTCCCGACACTGAGCAAAAACGCGAGAGGACACGTCAGAATTGTCCTTCTCAGGAAACAACAACCAAATCCATGCTGCTTCCCAAGTGCAAACAAGGGCAGGTCCAGTACCCCAAATCCTGCTTTAATCTTGATTTTTTTCCTTCAAAATTGGATGTTTAGTGTGAACTAAGGGTTAAGTTCTGGAGACTTTCATCTCTTAGTTGCTGGGAGAGAAAGAGCTTCCCAGCACTTTATAGCCAGCACTCACTGTACATAAAGGGAATTAACTTCCTAGAGGGTATGTATTTGTCAAAGCCTTACATTTTCTGGTCTAATTGTTACTCTCTAATGCCTCCATTTTTTGACAAGGGGTGTTTTTATCCTTTTTAAAATCCCTGATTTAACCCCGCTCGATGTTTGTATTGGAAAAGCCAGCGTGCTGTCTACTCCCCTAGTGCTCTTCTCCCTGCACTGCAGCAGCGGGGTGAAGGTGGGAAACCATCTCCGCGCTCCGGGCTGGGAAACCGGCACAGTTCCTCTCGCCGCTCCCCCCTTTTTGTTTTGTTTGGTGGTGGTGCTGTGGGTTTGGTTGGTTTTTTTTTTTTCCCAGCAGCCCAGGAGCCATTGATTTTGATGAGCTTCGCAGTTGCGCCGCCGTGAAGGCTGGGGAGCGCTCTCTAAATGAGAAAATCAAAAAAAGAAAAGAGCTCGGCTTAGGTTTCAGCAGACGGTGCGTGTGCGAGCCCGAGGAGGAGGTTATGAGATCATAGTCTGCACCGAGCGCCGCATAATGTGGCTGGGGGGAAAGTCTTTATTAATTTTTAAAGCAGCGCTCCGCCGAGAGAGCTCCCATCGCCTATCGGAACTTCATGTTTCACGTTAAAAAAGCAGGCGGGTGCGGGCTGGGGATCAGCCTCTCCCCCCCGCCCGGCGAAATGCATCCTTTGGCCAAATTAATTCTAGGAGGGCACGGCTCTCTGCCTGGGGGCGGCTGGGTGGCACCCGGCACAGGATTTAGCCCATTCACTCCAGATTCCTTCCTCTTCTCTCTCAGAATTATTTTCAGGAGGTAAAAAAAACCGATACGGAGTGGCACCGGTTCTACCCCCTGCGTTGTACGGCAAGGCCACACGCTTCATGGAGAGGAGAGGAGAGGCATCGCCCAAAAAAATCCATACAGCAAATCCCCCAAATCAGCGAGTTGCCAGTGATGAGGGATGAGAAACCCATCGTACTTGTGTGTCAGAGCGCGTCGGCACGCAGAAATTACCCTCATTTAGCCGAGGCCATTACTAAAGCAATTTACTTAAATGAGAAACACTTCTCAAATCAGTTTAATCCGATTTGAGAATTTGCTTTGTTTCTATATCATGCTGAAATTATAAGGGTCTTCCCTCCACTGCAAAAGCAGAAGCAGGTCCTTCTGATGACAAGGGTTACAGCTTTGGCTGAACCGGTGCCTTGTCTACGTCCACCTCGGAACCGGGCACCTTTCCCTGCTGAAACGATTAGAAAACAAAATAGAAAGAAACAATTTGGTTAAATATTGCTGTGGCTGGAGTCCTGCTGCTCCTCACCAGGGAGGGGAGCCACAGGAGGAGGGGGAAGGGTTTGACCCTGAAAGAGGGGAGGTGGAGATGAGATGTGGGAAGAACTTGTTTGGTGTGAGGGTGGTGAGAGCCTGGCCCAGGTTGGCCAGAGAAGCTGTGGCTGCCCCATCCC
>JAOXNO010000006.1:4688200-4715391 GCA_028565335.1 Limnodromus scolopaceus
CAGCTCTCCAGCCTGTCCAGGTCTCGCTGGATGGCAGCACAGCCCTCCGGGGTGTCAGCCACCCCTCCCAGTTTGGTGTCATCAGCGAACTTGCTGAGGATACACTCTGTCCCCTGGTCCAGGTCACTGATGACTATGTTGAACAGGACTGGACCCTGTATTGACCCCTGGGGGACACCACTGGTTACAGGCCTCCTGCTCACATCCTGTTTTCTGCTCACATCACCCAGTCCCAGCCAGTAGCTTCCCAGTCCCAGTTTCCCCTCCTCTATAAATGTCAGTTTTCACCCCTTAACTTCTCCTCTCATTTCTATGCTGAGCCACATCAGGATTGTCCCTGTGGTCTGCCTTGGGTACAAAGAGCGCTCAGGGGGGATGGCCGTCCAGGACACAGATGGGAAGAGCAGGAGCAAGGCAAGAAGGGAGGGTTAGAAGCCGTAAGAAGCTGAGACCCCCCCAACACTTGTAGAGTCAGCAGAAATGTCATCAGACTCCGAGAAGCACACACAAAGATAGGTTCTCTGGGGCTTACAGCTTGATAACATCTGCACAGATGTTCACAGGAACAGTAAGAGATACTTTTGACGCAGAGGTGACCTACTTTAATTCGACAACCCTGTTACAAAATATGGGTATGTTAAAGGTCTCCAGAAAAAGGCTCTTGAGCTTTATTTTGGTACCACAAGAAAGCACACACCCCACCAGTTCCATTCCCAGAAATGGCTGAATCGTTCTGCCTAAGGTTTTCCTGCACACAGCCACACACCGGCCAGAGACAGCCTCCAGGACACACAATTACCACCCCAACAGGCAAACGTGATGGAGTTAAAAGCAACTGAAGAGAAAACCTTGGGGAAGCACCACCAGTCTTGCCACAAGGCAGTGCCTTCACTGCCCTCGGACACGTGAACAGAACCCACAGCAGCACGGTGTGTTCGAAGGGTTTTACTCGCCCCAGATCAGGGTTCCAGCATCACTCAGAGACACCGTTCTCCAGCCCTAGGTTTTGCCAGTGTTTACCAAATGAGAAACAACACAATTCCCAGTGACTGGCAGCAGTGACCAACTTCTACGCGCAGAACTATTTTTATTCCTGGCCAGGGGTACAGAGGCCAGATGACACGGTGCTGTACGGGTCTGCACGCACCCTGTTGGACTCACTCTGGATCTACGTCCCTCTGGTAGCACTTGCTCGTCATTCAGCTGCCCGTTGACTACCCAGTCTCCCCAAGGGGCAGATAAAAACGTCTTGCATTCCAGATCCAAGGTCTGGAGTGCCAACTGGCAGCCCCTGGACTACAAGGCTGCTCTTTTCCATCTTAGTAGCCATGATCACCAGGACAGGTTGGGGGCTGACCTGCTGGAGAGCAGGCCTGAGGAAAAAGACCTGGGAGTCCATGTGGACACCAGGATGACCATGAGCCAGCAATGGGCCCCTGTGGCCAAGAAGGCCAATGGCATCCTGCGGTGCATCAGGAAGAGTGTGAGCAGCAGGTCAAGGGAGGTCATCCTCTTCCTCTCCTCTGCCCTGGTGAGGCCCCATCGGGAACACTGTGTCCAGTTCTGGGCTCCCCAGTTGAAGAACGACAGGGAACTGCTGGAGAGGGGACAGCAGAGGGCTACAAAGATGATGAGGGGCTTAGAACATCTCTCTGATGAGGAAAGGCTGAGGGACTTGGGTCTCTTTAGTCTGGAGAAAAGAAGGCTGAGGGGGGATCTGATCAACACTTATAAATACTAAAAGGGTGGGTGTCAGGAGGATGGGGCCGGTCTTTTTTCAGTGGTGCCCAGTTACAGGACAAGAGGAAATGGGCACAGACTTGAACATGAGAAGTTTCATCAAAACATGAGGAGGAACTTCTTCAATTTGAGGGTGGCAGAGCCCTGGAAGAGGCTGCCCAGAGAGGTGGTGGAGTCTCTGTCTCCAGAGACATTCATTATCCACCTGGACACCTTCTTGTGCAACCTGCTCTGGGTGACCCTGATCTGGCAGGGGGTTGGAGTCCCTTCCAACCCCATACCATTCTGTGATCAGCCCCTGAAGAGTGGTTCAGCTACCACGAATCCCTGACTATCTGGAAGATGGCAATAAATATCCACTAGGACCTAGATCGAGACCCAGCAGATGATTTTAGGAGTACCTAGGCTAAGCGTGCCTCTCCCCAGCTGCAGAAGTCAACCAAATGAATGCCACCGGGGGAACATGATGTGGGAAGCTCGGGGTCTTACCTGGCACATAAGGATCAGAGGTTCCCTGAATTCCGCTTGGCAAATGGCACAGATGTCACCTGCCTCACTGCACTGCTGGCTGGTGGCACGGACTCCATAGGTCTGTTAGGGAGAGGTGGGAAAACATCCCCATGTCAAAGGGTTTGAAGATAATTGTGGGAATGAGAAAGTTGGAGACGCGCTGCTGAGCGGGAGCTCGGCAGGTGTTCTTGTATTGATGGGAAGGAGGCCTTGAGATCAGTAAAACAATGTCCTTATATGTTGATGTGTGTGTGTGTTGTGAAATGTAGCAAACAGAAAGCAGTGTATTGAAATAGTAATGTTTTATTAGCTAGGCAGGATAAACATTTAAATGTAGCCAATTGTATTGCTCACAAGGGTGTATGGACATGCACCTGTAACCTATCTCTGTAAAGAGCACAACGCCTGGTCAAAAGACAGAAACTATGTACACTGGAAAAGTGAAACAATAAACGTCTTCGCTTCACCCCCCTTAGCGGAGTCGGTGCCTCGCGTGCCACAGATAATCTGGTTTGTGGCTAAGCATACACTTAGACACGGTTTTTCACACCCAGATTCCCTGCGTGTCCCGGGAAGGACACTGGTGTCATGTCACTGTGTACGGGGGAGGGAGCTTTGGGCACCAGCACACAGAACACGGGGAGTCTGGAGCTCTCTGCTCTCTGTTTTGTTTTCCCCTCGAGCTGACTCCATCTTTTAGTGCCTCCACTTGTGGAGCAATGATAATGAAACTTAATGAGCTCAACAGGGAGCTGAAAGGATTAATTCAGCATCATTTGCAGAGGTGTTTAGTTAGTGGGAGGTATTATTATTAGCAAGTTAGACAAAAGCAGAAAGAATAACAGGAGCAGCACCCACAGGCTTCCTACTTCTCTTTTTAAATATGTGGAAGGTAAATGTTGCTTCTCCTATTGTAATAACAGCAACAGGGAAAAAGGAAACATGCTGAGGAAAAATGACCAGCCCAAGCCCACAGAATAAGCAAGACAAGCTCTAACAAAGTTCTATGATGTGATGTTCCTCTCCTCTACAGTCTTTGATTTTACCATTTTAAAATATAAGCCAGAGTATTTCACGGCAACAGATCTCAATACCAGTACTGCATAATGCCGTGCCTGGGATAACTTCTGTGTCCTGCAGGATCTCTTCAGCGTCACTGCACAGCAGGCATCACATACCTCCATTTAAAGTCTTTCTCACACTCTGCACTACAAAGTCTTGTCAGCTTCTTGCAGTTTTGGCCTCAATGGATTAATCCATGTTACACAGAGCTTTCGATCAGACCAAACAGGCCAGACCAGCACCAATCTCTTACCGTAGCTGGGACAGGGCAGATAGGGGAAATGGCTCCTAACATCCCCGAGAAGAGATACCAGCTCATCCAGCCACAAGACAACAGATTGATTTATTCTGTGAACTTGATACACCGAGCAATTTTCAACTCCATCATTTAATAGTAACAAGTAACCTATGAAACTGGTGCAATACATCTGACTGCTTACCTGTGGGGTGCAAAGGACCTTCAGTGCCTTCCGGACACTTCCCACACGACCGCAGATGTCAAAAGACTGCAATAAAGACATTCCATTTCAGAAACTTTTCACAAAGTGTGTGTGTGTGTGCGCACGCATGTGTGTGTACAATCCAGAAACTCAGGAAACACGTGGCACAGTGTCTCCAAATGGATATTGGGAGAAACAAAAATCCCGAGTAACAATGGTGCCAAAAAATATTTTGTAATGATCATGAAGTACGTAATAAATGTGAATCGACAGTGCAGAAGGGTAGCCCAGAAAGCTCCGGTAACAACAGACTGCCCATCAGGGGGACTTTACAGGACAGAAAGAGAAGCAGGCATTAAGGGGTTGCGGAAAGATAAATTTCCCAGCCCCCCCGAGGGAGGAAAGGACTAAAATTCCCACCCTGAGAAGTGAGTACCTGAAAAGCCCAGAAGTGAGGTTAGAAAACACTGCAGGCTTGAGGAAGAGAGAAGGAAGGGCAGTCCTTTCACATGGAAAAGGCAGAAAATGGCTTTCCTCAGCCTCTGGGGAAAAGGGGGATTTTCAGGGCAGGCAGAGCCCTGCAGTTTGACACTTGAAGGCCCAGATGATACTATGAAAGAAGGGGTGGGAATTGCCTGTCCGGCCGCAGAGAGTGACTTAGCAGAGTGCAGTGATTAAATGCTACCAAGACAAGAACAGTCTGAGAAATGGGAAGGACTGAAGCTGAGTTGCTCCCATTCACCTAGAGTGAGAAACTTAAAAAGCCAGGAAAGGAGTGAGTTTCCAGCATGTTGGTACTTTGCAGACTCCCAAAGAGCAAGGGGCAACACCACGTCCTCTTCTTCCCCCCTCCTTCCATTGCCCAGCAAACATGATGTAAGTGCATCTGGAGAGCAGTGCTCATTCTGGGCTCCTCATTAAAGACTAAAAGCAGTTCAGAGAAGGGCAGAAAATAAGCCGGCAGAAAATTATTTCTGCAAAGAGACTAAAAGACATAAATATTTACAGTTTGGCTGAGCAGTAGGAAAGTGGGGGGAAAAGATGATAAACTACCTACAAATATCAAGGGGCTGAGGAAGAGAGGAGACACTCAGCAGTCTGAAAGTGAAGACAAGGGACTACTAGTAAAAGGGAAAACAATTTGAAAGCCCAATCTGGTATGCCAGCTTCATCTTCCCTATCTGCTGGCAGAACACAGGGAAAAAGACACTATGAACTAGACAAGATATGAAGAACAGCCCTGCATTAGTTGGGAGAAGGGCCAGATGACACAACAGGACCTTTCCATTTCTAACCTGAGCGAGAAGCGGGGAGGAGGGCAGGGGAAGATGCAATGCAGAATGTGCAGAGCTGCAGCGGACTCGCAGGACAAAGGCACCAGAATGCCTGGAGTTGGCTTTTTATTTATTTTTTTTTTGGTTAGCATGATTAAGTGGGCTCACTGCAGGGAATGCCAATGAGATCATCATGCAATAGATGTGGAATCAAATGAAGGCACCAATAATGCTTCCAGTCAGCACGTAAAAAGGCTCCCAGGGTCCTTCCAGTAATGCTTCCAGTCAGCAACTAGCACTCGAGGCTGCCGACTACTATAGACTTTTTATCTTCTAGTAAGGATAGGGACCAGCTCTTTCCCACAGTCCAATTCACAGCTCTTTCTGGTTGCTTTGCTGGCCGTGTGCCTTCAATGCCTTTGCTCTGGCTCTGATGGCTCCTCTTCTCCCTGTCTGTTTCCCCCCTTCATTTTTTTTTTTTTTTTCCTTTGGAGTTTCCTGTACCCACAAAAGATGCAGGTTTCCGTATCCTCTTCAATATCCACTTAGCACCCCATGCACTGAAGCCTTTCTTGCATCCTATTTCTAACAACAGGACTGCAACAACTGGGTTCACAGCCAGTGAGTGCTTCTGTTCAGGACAGGCAAAAAATAACACCTGGATGCCAAAATCAGAGATTCACAGTCCAGACAGAGACACCAAGAGAGCTCCCATCAGCTACATTACCTACAACCTTCTGAGCGTCAAGCCTGCCCTTTGTCTAGGGAAAGGGGATACAGCCCTAGCGGAGCTCTGGATTTTTGCCAGGAGCACAGAAGGTCTGAGTGCCAAATTGGCTTCTGTGGTTTTTCTAATGTGGTTTGTGGCTTTGCTAATGTGGACTCCTTTGGGTATATTTTCAGTGTCTTAGGCAAGGAATTAGACCTGAAGCTCTTGTGATTGTAAATGGGATGCACGCACCTAGTATTTCATGATCTGTATTGGAAGAGTGTGCTCCCACTTTTCTTTCCCTTCTAAGCAAAGTCTCCAGCATGCAGAGGTCTAACCCTAAGCTGGACACCTCTGTGTGTGTTGGAGTTGCTACTCAATGCCCTGGGACATGTTCCTGCACCTATCACCCTTCAGCTGGCCTATCCATCCATTTACACCTCTGATGAACTAGATGAATTGAAGGAACATGCATGTTAAAGGCATACGCTGTCGCCAAGGCACTTTCATGCAAGTGTGCCCTACAGTCCTGGTCCTAAGTTATAGTCAAGACCAGTAAATAGCTGTTTGTCCCTCCTCATGGAGCTCCTAAATAATAGATGGACAGAACTTTTCAAAATTAGGTTGCTTTTCCAATCTAGATTATCACAACACCATTTTTAAAGGCTTCACAGTAGATCAAGCTAGCCCACAAAGAACTGCTTGCACCTATGTGTCAGCACCCTGAGTGCATTAATAGGCCTTCCTGGCCCCTGTGAGCCTCACCTGGGGTCACCACCCCCAATCCCTGCCCATAGGCCCAGGAGCAGTATTTAAGCTCAGCCCTGGAGATCCCTGCTTCATGTTTGAGTTGTGCTGTGTGAATGCTAGTTTCCAGCTCAGGCATAGCCATGCCTGTGCCTAGCTTTAGATCCCATGGATTTGGACACCCCAGCACACAGAATGACTTCCCACCCTGACCCTAAACCTCTCTCATCACTATGGCTATGCCCTGTGGTTGTTAGACTGTGTCTGACTCTGGCTGCCATCACCAGACCTGATCCTGACTTGCGGATTGATATTCTGGCTTTACCTTGGACCTGCCTCGCCACCTGAAGATCTTGGCTATGACCTCCAAGCCTGCCCTGCTCACCTTGTTTGGGTGCTGTGGAGCTGGGCCCTGGCTGGTGAGGCCATTGCCCTGCCAGCCATGGTTTTGTGCTTGGCTGCCCTTTCTCCAAGGAGCAGATGGCCCCCAGTGCTTCTTCATGCTATGATGATTTCTCCAGATGTAAGAAAAAGCATGTGGAACTGCAGATAAGCACCCCTTCTCCAGGTGTTGAATAACTTTTGCAAGAGGGGATACCAGAAAGATCACTTGAAATCTGTCCTTGTACCTGTGATCTGTATACCTGGCCTCATGAGCCAGAAGGGCTGGATACTGTTGTCTAGAGGGGATCCAGACAATGAAATCTTTGAAAGGGACAAAAATCCTCTCCCCCAGCACAAAGAGCAGGAAACATAGAGCTGAGAGAATGGATGGGTGTCCAGAGAGCTACACTGGTCTCATGTGTCTCTTATTCTGGCACTACTTGCTCTGTTTCTGGCCTGATCACAGGCCTGCTGTCACCAAGTCACTTCACTTCCCATGAGCTTCTCTGCCTATTGTGCTGACAAAAACTGTAAATTCCTGGACAGCAGAGCTTGCATTGCCCTATTCCTATGCAACATATAGCTGCAACTGTAGCTGCATCTCACATAAGAGCTATAGTATGATTTTGTATTTCTCAGCAATCCATTAGCCCCTTGGAGATGTTTTCAGCTCATATATATTCTCTGTTCTTCAGTCTGCCTCTGCAAAGCCACAGCCCCTTTCTCCTAGGCAGGGGCCAGCATCAGGGCTGCAGGAACCTTGACTCATTTAGCGATCCCTCTGAGAAAAGCCAACACAGGTGTATCATTGTTTGCTTCAGGTCCTGCTCTGTCTCTACACACTTGGGACTCTCCTAAATAAGCCCCATCTACTCAGTGTGCCTGGGCTACCTAGGCAGGACTTGGGTGACGCTCTCTCTCCCTGCTGCATTCAGTACTGAGTGACAGAGTACCTACCCTGCCCTGAAAGGCAGAGGAAGGCTTAGAGAGAAACATGTAACTGCCTGCAACCTTCCTCTCGGTGCTGCATTTAGAAGCCCGGAGAGCTAACCTCTTTTCCTGTACTGGTTCCACAAGACTGCACTCCCATCCTCCTCTAGCCTTTACAGAAAGGCATTAGAAAGCAGCAATGACTTCATCAGCCTGATGCAACACTACATGAGCAGTCGCAGACCTTCCTTTAGCTCAGCAATGCCCACATACTGGTGAACCAAAATGCTTTTAGCAACTAAAGCACATGGTGTCCCCAGCTGGTGCAGCTTTCCTTCCTGGGAAGTGATAGCAACAATCAAAAAGGTATATTTGTTCCCCTCAGCTGTGCTCTTGCTACAGCTCCCATAGAGGTTATTAATGCGGTGGTACTCACTTTGCACAGGCTGTACAGGATGATCAGGATCCCACCTAGGAAGTAGCTGCTGGATGGATCATCTCCCATGATGTATTTATACCACAGTTGGATGGGGACAAGGGAGCGGAACAGCTGGCTCAGCTCCTCAATAATCAGGTAAAATTTTCCCTGTAAAACAAACAAGTGATACATGATTACTATTAGGAAGGCAAAATAAGAGCACTTAACAGGTGCAGGGCTTACAGGACTTGTGTTCATTGCCCACCTATGCACTTAAATGGGGCAAAGACCAGTATTCATGAGATGCAACTTGCTTTGCAGCCATTCGACTTGGTGCCTAGAAAGGATAACTGTCACTTCGCTGTTTCTTAGTGTTCCTCTTGCTCTGCCATTTATCCAGCTATTCTACCCTTTTGAATCTTAAACTTTTAGAGCAGGTTGTGGATACACACCTTATTGGATATCTGTGCAACGCTACTGAACGCTAGCGCCAGAGCTTAAAGCTTACAGGGATGTCAACCGTGGATGTCAATAGTAGATACTATTAACAAAGAAAAGGAATGAAAGGTAAGTCTCCTTGATCCTATACCCCCTTCTGAAGGTACAAGGATTTAAATGTAGGGTGACATCAGTCTTCCTGACAACTTTCTCATCCCAAAGAATCAAACTAATTACCTATTTGCCATTATCCTTCCCCTTTCACTCAGCTGTCTGTTGGTTCTTGTACATTACACAGACAAAAAGTCTGGCTCTGGAAAAAAAAACAACCCTCAAGGCATTTTAAATTCAGAGACACCAAACCTTCCCAAGGACCTTAAGGAAAAGAAGAGGGAAGGGGGGAAGCATGCTGGCTGAAACACTTCTCTCTCAAAAGAGACTCAAAGAATGGGCAACATCCTTTGTAAACCTTCACCAAAGCCACTGGTGTTTACTCCAATTAGAGAGCTTTCCTTCCTTGAAGGACACCTGTAAGGTAACATAAACTCCCTCCTGGCTTACTACAACCATGATGTGCAACAACTGAAATGGATTTTTCTTACTATGTAATTTCTATTTTAAAGCACCTAAGACTGGGGCTGAGAAGCTGGCTAAATAAAGCTATCTAATTTGGCCTCCCCCTCACTCCCAGTCTTAATGAGGACCTGTTTATGTTCTGTCCCCCACTATTTAAAAGGGACAGCTGGTGACAGGCCACTAGGTTAGAGCAAGTTGTGAGCCCAGCACTATGCTTAACCTGCAGTGACATTATCTGGACTGAGGGATTTGGTTTTGACATGTCAAAATTCTTTTATTTGATAAGACCATGAAGAAGGGGGAAATTCCCCTGGAATTTTGCTGCGTTGTCCCAGTTAGCTTTGTCATCGGTGATGTCATCGCAGGTCAACCATTAATTGGTGAGATTTGGAGTGGGGATTAAGTCCTCTGCAGTCCACGAGGCCAGCAGCAGCCCCTCCCCGGGGTCTCGGAGATGAGATCACTCGCAGGCCATCCTGCTGCAGCGAGCAAATCGAATCCTTCAGAGAGCTCTGGCATTCTCATGATCTCATTTCCCCCCTGGGACAAGGAGTGAGGTCACACCAGCGGTTGCTAACGGACCTGAGCTGCTTTCTTCCTCTTCCATCCCCTCCTCCTTGTTAATCCCAGGTGGCATCACATAGCAAAAATGTAACAGCAACAATCTGGGAGCCTAAATGCAAGCAATTTATTAAATTAGCACAGAGGTCTCTATCCAGCCTCGTGCTTCAATACAATCATCGTTTATTTCAGGAGCCCCTGTGACAGAGGGTCGCAGTCTGCTAATGACTATGCTGTCACCTCCTTCCCTTCTCACAGGCAGTTCTTTCTCTGCCTCCCCCTCCTCAGCCAGCTCTGATGAAAGCTACCAGCAAGCTAAAGGCAACAAACTGCTTTCTCTACTTGTTCCTCCCACCAGGCTCACAGTCAGCTTCTTTTATTTTAGCCTTGCTTCCCCAGCAGGCTGGGCTGGTCACTGCTTTCTTTCTCATTGCATCAGATGGAACTTCAGGATTCAGCATGTGAGGCATCAAAGCTGAAATTCTTCTACAACAGAAGTCTTTGAGGCACTTAAAACGCTAGAGCCCACAGGAGGACATAAGGAAAGATGGGTCACAGGAATCCCTAGAGGTCCAGATAGGCTGCAGAACTGGAAGTAGCAGAGTGTGGCTCTAAAATCATCATGCAGCAAGCGACAGATTTCAAATTTCTAACAAAAAAAAAAATCTACACCCTTTACAGAGCTTTTATAATGCCTTTATCTAATGCAAGTGCTCAGTTTTCAATGGCAACTGCAGGAAATTGGGATTTCTTAGCAGCTAGGTACTTGTGAACAGCCTCACAAGAGTGAAATTGAGTTTTAAACGGGTGCATCTCTCCATCCAGCCCATTAACACCACTCACTTGACCATTTACGAGAGGCCTATTGATAAGCTTAGAGTCATTACAGTGAGGAGGAAGGAAGCAATACAAGGACAGCTGAGCATTGTTTAGAAGAGAACTAGTGCTATGGTAAACACTTACAGAAACATAAGGTTTGTCAGGCAGCTCAGGGCAACACACCAGCCCTTTTTTAAACTAGGAAAGGTGCCTAGAAAATCAGAATTAATTGTACAAAGGGCTGCAGCGGGAGTGGGGTCTTCCTTCTGAGCCAGAAGCTTAGAAAACAAGGGTTTTTCCCTATAATTTCAGCAGCAAAATTTAGCCTTCTGATAGCACTAACTCATTGCAGGTGGCACCTATAATTGGTAAGTGCACTCAATATACCTTTGTCCTCTGCTTTGCAGCTTTGTTATATCTTGGCTATCTAGGTTGAAGTTTTCCAAGCCAAATCCTTGTTTCAAGCTGTATTGTGTCTGAAAACTTCAGCTAAAGCACTTCAGCTATTTCTCATCAAGATTAGGAAGAGCTGTGTGATATATCAAGCACAGATTTTTTCTCCTGTGCATCTGACTTGGAAGAGCAGCTTGAAATAAGGCAAGGTCCACCTCTGTTAGGTGACTTCTCCTATTTCATAAAAATCCATGTAAATCTGGGAATCTTCTCTTGAATACACTTTATAGAGATTGAGCAACTCTCTAAGATGAGCAAAAGCTATTTTTGAGCCAGCCTCAAGAGATGACAGGACTGCGCTAGAGCCAGCCCTCCAGAGCAAGCGTGTCTCCTTTCTGGACCGCAGGGATTGGATTAAATTGGGTGTTACCTGAAATTACAGCTCCTGGTTAGGGTAGAGTCCAATACCAGGAAAGTTCCTGTTCTCATCAAGCCGTTGCAATAGGTTGGAGTTAACTCCTGACTAAAATGTAAGCAGCACACGCTGACCCTGCTTCCTCGGCAGGCTACGGTAGGAGCTGACAGTCTGCTGCTCCTGTTATCAACCACTTCATTAGCACAAGAGGCAAAGGACTGTGCTGTGGATCTAATTATAGCAACTCTGCTGATGAGCCCTGTGATACCACATGGTGAAATTTTGATACCTTTTTATTTTTTTTCCAGAATGCTTTGTTAAAAACCTATGTCAATGACTCATGTATAACCCTCCATTTTCCTCTACCTCCTTCACCACACAGAAGGCCCATTTTAATGCTTTAAATCAAGCGCTTATTTTGGAAGAGCAGAATTCAGGATTTCCATACAATTACAGTTTTCCTTCTGTACATGCAGCATTATACAGACTCTAATGATGTGAACACATACTATTTTTTCACAGAGGGTGAGTGATACTCATTAAGCATGTGATTTTTAGTACCTTGTTATACCCTTACTACTTGATGGCAGATCTGCATCCTATCACTTCATGCTATTTGAGCTCTGCTCAGAATAGCAAATTACTCAAATTTCTTCAGTCTTTTTATGACATCACCACTATAGTAAAATATTTTTTTTTAAAAAAAATAAATTTCACATTGCTGGCTGATATAAGGGACAGCCATTCTCTACGTTTCCTAAATGAAAACTTGAGACATGGAAAGACTAAGGTTAAGGTAAGGTTTTTTTGGTGTCCAAGATGAGACGTCTGAGATTAGACTTTTATATAAAGCACTTAATTTTATAGATCACGTTACCATTAAAAGCTAAACCACTGACTTTAGTTTGTAGTTGTACATGGCTTTTCTAGAATCACAGAGGAATTATTTGGCAAAGAAAAGGACAGAATTTAATTCTCTAGTGTAGCATTCAACTTCAACTTGTAGAATGATGTTGTTCTTCCAATGGTCTCTTTGTTCTCTATGCACTTTCCAGTTTCTACAACAGCTTCTTTCAACAGCTCACCTTGCTTCATCCATGGGGCACAGTATACACTGGTGATGGACGGGAGAAGTCTTACAGAAAAATAACATGGAATCACATGATTAAAAAATGAATTGCAATATATACATACCAAAGGGGGCAAAATACAACTACAGACACACAGCCTAACCCAGCATCAATTTTGTAGTCTCTTCTGACATAAGGCTTTGTGGAAGTGTGCATGTGTGCCTCCACAGAAAGGCACGCTAAGGTTTTACACAGCGGAATTAAAATGGGATGTCAGAGAAGTGAGAGAAGTTGCAATGAGGCAACTGTAAGTTGTGATTAGCACCCAAGGGAAGTTCCAAGTCTCACTTGTTCTGTTGCCAACAGCATTAGGACATATTCTGAAACAGGAAGATGCTAGAAAAAACTTTTGAGACCTGCTGGCAATTTGGATCAGAGGAGAGCAGGCTCTGCTGAGATTTCAGGTCATATTGCCAATATAAGAAAGTATTGGGTAGAAGCAGTAAACAGGATTGTGGCATAGAGGACTTGGTGAAAATCCATGCAAGACTAATGAGGAGTAATTCCAAGGTGAGACTAGAGGGGAAAATGAGATTTTTAGCTAGTGCACAGCACTTCTGAAAGTCACATCCTGGATATCTTCAACTGAGAAGTTAACTTGGGAGGCACCTAAAAGTAACGATTCCTTTTAAAAAAATTAGTAATATTGACTTTCAAAGCGCTTTAGGGGGAAGGACTGAAAAAATTCCTCAGTTCCTCAACCTTACGCTTGTCTTTTTCTTTCACAAGTAATGAATCCCACACTTATGATTCTGGGACACCACATCTGTCCCAGGCTGCAATAGGGCTAAGTCTTTGCAGAACCATCATGTAGCTCCTGTGGCTCTAGGGGATCAAAGCTCAGATTGTCATCCAAGAAGAGTGAATCTGAGTGAGTTCCCCAAATAGCATCCAAGATCATCAAGAAGAGGGTAAGGACAGGACAGGCTACCACCTATCTGGAATCACCACTTCAGCCACACCATTAAAGACTAGGATTAACTTGCGTATCACACAGACAAGGAACAGGAAGATCTTTACCCAGTTATTTTTTTGTAATGTATCATCTATATGCTTGCTCCCAGTGCTTGTTTTAATGCTTCCATATTTTTTGATCAGCATCTAGAGGACTCAAATGCTCCAAGAGGCCTTGTTTTTCTCAGGACAAAAGAAAATGTGTACAAACTTCACGTTAAATGATTGATAAGTATCTGGTCCCATGATGAAAAAGTGGCTGCAGGGACATTCGAAAGCTGCTGCCATTGCCAGCACAATTAACACAACTTCCCTCTGGCACCTTCTCTCCTAATGTGAGCCTTCTGGAAGAGGCTGTGGCCTAGAGCAAGTGCTTTGGCGGCAGCAAACTGCTCCAGCTTGTTCTCTTTTCCCTGATGCAGAAGGATGGACTTGGTTCTGTGTCATGGGTTGTTCTACATGAATGCCTAGTGCAAGAAGAGCTTGTTGCTCGAGGAGTGTAAACCTTCTGCATATGTAAGTCATTTGTGCAACTGCTCATGGAGTGGAGGAAGGGTCAGCCTGCCCAGTGAGGAAGGCTGGACACCAGGATTTCGGACCATGGTATCCCATAGGGCTGAGCTTTGATGTGACATAGAGGCAGGCTGCAGAACAATTCTAGTCATTAAAAGGTAAGTGCTTGCTTTCCTTACAATAACTGTCTAATTATAGAAGGCTGTGCACAGGAACAGTGGTGACATGATAACCAAAGCAACTGTGGTTGTGCTCCATTAAAACATGGAAGAGCACTGGGGCCACTCAAAACCAAGCCTTATTAGCTTCAGACTCAGAATACACAGGTATCACAGATTAGATAGTTTAAGAAAGTTTGCTTCAGCTGAACATCTGATCAGTTTGATCAGCTGATCCGAATCATACTACTTCATGGAAAAGACATTTTGATGTTTCTTTCAAGTCCAAGGTGCAGCTTCAGAAGGAATATGGAAAGCTTAATGTGCCTGTTTACATGGCAGAGCTGTAACCATCTATGCTAGGAAACACAGTGTGTGCCTGAAACAGGCATCTGGCCCAAAGTCCTAGAGCAAAACTGTAAAGAATGGCTGCTACATACAGGCCAAGTTTTCTCCAACTGGATTTGAGGAGATGGTACTTTTAAATAAGAAAAAAAAGCACCAAAAGCCCAACCAAACTACAAAAAAAACTGCCAAGCAAATATTTTGAAAGATGCAGCGAGGAGTCCGCAGCACGAGTGTGGACTAGTATTTGTACACTTTCCCCGGATACCATTTGAACAGCATAAAGAAAAAACTTCTCATGAGTAATGCCAGTCTTGCCACAAAAAAAAAAAAAGCTCATTTGCAATGTCTACATCCAGCTTTCAAACAAAACTGACAAGTATTTATTCAATGGTAATTTCATACTGTGTTTTCGACAAATAAATGTTAGTGTTTTCCTTTTGAATTTTCAATCTTCTGGAAATGCACCCCCTTGTAACTTGGCTGCACACCTGTACTGACTGTGCAAAGAAAACTGTTTCTTAGGGCCTTTCATATATACCAGCCAGAAAGACTGTTGGAAAAAAGTGTGTCCTTGGTACCTTTCTCCCCTGTAAAGACAGGGGATAGATCGGTATCCCAGGTTCTTTTGGTTTAGGTCTCTTTCTCCCTCCTCCCCCACCATGCTTCACTTCATTCTCCAGGATATCAGCTTAGATTGCTGACAACAGCATGAGGAGGGGATGGGAGACTTGCAGGCACCTGGGATTTCCTAGAGGAAATCTTTGGCAACTGTGTCTTTTTATTATTTATTTCCTTATTTTTAATTCCACCCCCCTCAAGCTGTCATTCCTTAGCAGTGAAAATGAAAAGCTGCCATTTATGTGTGTACAACAATGGAGGCCTCTGCAGGCCACATGGCTCCTGCAGTTTAATTTACTTTAATTCATTTTATATTGAACCAAATGATCTTATTTGCCTTTTTTAATGGAGAGCCTTCAGCGTGGAGGGTGGGAGCCAAGCCCCCCTTCCAAAGGACTGATGAGCCCAGCTGCTATTAAAACTTGTGCTCGGCTTGATGTGCCGATCGCAGCCCGCGGGGAGGAAGGGACATCTTCAGCCACAGGTGTGTTCCTTCTCCCGCAAACTCCCAGACTGCAGAGGTGTAAGACTGGAGTCTGATGGTGGGGTTACCTTCCATTTTCTGCTTTTCTCCCCTATTCAAAAGCTCTTCTTTCCCTACCTTCTGCCCTGATTGTAGTCTCTCAGCCTCTCTTAACACCTCTGTTTCTCAGGCTGGTTTGGAGCCTGGGAAAGTAGGGGATTATTTTGTCAAATTTTCAATCTTCCCGCATTCTTTGGAGGCATTGCTTGCAGAGGTAGTCCATTTCTGAGGTAGTCAAGCTTGGAGAACTCTGGCCAGTTGTATCCTGATAATACAGCAGTCTTCATGCTTCACACTTCAGGTGCTCATTATCATTTTTACTGCTCTCTGTACTCTGATTGCAAAAACAAACCTAATTTTAGTTTGCTTTTTCTCAGTTAAAGCATGAACTGATGCTATAAATCCAAGCTGTTTCTTGATGTCATCTTAAACCAAATGTTGCCCTTCCTGTGATGTGTCCATACGAGGAATACATAACTCAAGTACTTTAGACTGGGACTCTGGAAGACTCAGTTTTGTCTCTAGTCCAAATTTTTAATGTATTCACTGACAAAATGAAAACTCCCTGTTTTCATTAATGATCCTGCTCGACAAGCGTAGTCTTATTAAATGCACATCTGACACTAAACTGGGAAAGACTTGTAAACACACTGGAAAGGATTATAATCCAAACTCATCCTGACAGACTGGAAAAATGGTCTGGAAAACAGGGGGGACCAAAGACAGTCCAGAAGAGAATAATCAGATTTGGAAGGAATGATCTCCGAGAAAAGACTCAAAAAAAAAAAAAAAATTGATGTTGCTTAGTCTACAGAGGAGACTGAGGGGAGATATGAAGACTTTGATGTGTAAAAGAAAAACCCAATCACAATGGATGTGGAGAGGTAAGAGACTTAAAAGAAGGAGATGCCTCGTACTAGAAAGGCTATGCAAGCATCACTGAAACCACAGAGCATTCAGAGAAGACTAGAATCTCAAGGAGCAGCATGAAAAGCCAGACTAGCTTTGGAAGTGCCTTTGAACTTCCAAAATGAGGAAAATCTGAAGAGCCTGCTTGGAGGTTGAACGCAGACTGATCAAAGTCCCCAGTATACCATCCATGGGCAAGTTTTATCATCTATTACTGACTGCCAGCAAGAAGGTGCTGCAAGGAAGCTCAAGATTAAATACCTCTATCCCATTCACAGCTGTGCTGAACTCTATCCCTGCCAGTGGAGCAATCTCCACTTCAGGCCTGGTATTATGGGGAGCTAGGAGCTGCTGTCCTGACTAGTTATATCGGCAGAAATAATTCTCAGTATAATTCTCTTGAATAAATCTTCTAGATCTACTCTGTGAGTTTAGTTTGTATTTCTCCAGCAGTTTGCTGCCTGCTACCGTGCAGAAGTTCATTATGTACAAGCTAAGCTTCAAGCAGAAACACAACTACAAGTGTATGGGGAGGAAGAGAGTAACTTTGCTTCTAGCAAGTATTAAGATAGCAAATAACTCGGTAATAATCTGGTCAAAGTTAATGTGCCTATCGGAGAAAGCTTACATTAAAAAAAAAAATAATCTGAAAAATAAGATGTGTAGCACTGAGCTGGCCTGTAGAAGTCATGAGGCTCAGGGAGAGAGCTCAGCTATGTGGTTACCAATTACAATTTCTATGGCATCCTGGGGTTCTCTTGGAGCTCTCCCATACCAGTTTGATCTTGCTTAATTTGTTACACCAGATCTCATCCTTGGTTGGCTTAATGGATGCAGTGTAGAGAAGGGGGATAAAAATAAATCCAGATCCATAGTGGTAGGTAACAGCAGTCTCAGATGTCAAGGGACAGCGAGACCATCAACAACATCCTAAGACAAAAAGGGACTTAAAAAAAAAAAGTGAGAAATATTGCTATCCAGAAAAAGGTATTAAAAATGAAGCATCTGTGCTCTGAGTCATTATAGGCCCTTGACAGATGTGATCTTACCAGCCTCCCACTGTAGCTGCAAATAAAGACCCCCTTCTCTTTCTTCTCTCCCGACAAGGATTAATGAGTACTTGGGATAGCTCTCAGACAAGCAAGCAAAGGCTGTGAACCTTTTCCAACACTGCAATTTATCTTGGGAAGACTATTCACATCACTTTTCCCTCCCTCCCCAGGCTGGATTATGCTCTGACCTAGCACATTAATCTCCTAAAATAAAATAATAATAATAGAAGAAGGAGGAAAAAAAAAAGAGCTGGACAATTGCCAGAAATAAATTAATAACCATCTCGAATAGCCCTGCTGTGCAGGAACAAACTGCTCAACTCCCCTGCCACCCATGTCATTTGTAAGCAAAACTATTCCCAGTTTAGATATCCCCTTAAGTGCCCTGCCTGAGACTTTCAGCGATGAATGATAATATCTTGCATCTATATAGTGCCTTTCATCCCTCTAGCTGCCAGGAAGTTTCTTTACTAAATGCAAATACCACACACTGCTACGTTTGCTGCTGAAATGTAGATGCTACTAAGCAGAGGAAGGGGTGGCGTGATAGATCTGTAAGCGTGAAAAACCATGAAAAAGTATTAAAAGAGAAAGAATGTAGTGAGAAGTTTTAATATTCAGATCTAGTCTATAGGATTTTCTAAACATTTAAGTGCATTAACCATTTTGTTACAGTATTTCTTCACCCATGGTTAGAACTGGTGCTCCCTTTTGTGGCATCAGTAGCTTCAATTTAATGCTGTTTCTTCTTTGACCCAAGTGGAAAGCCAAAGAGACAAGTACTTGCATTTTCTTTCCACTAAATTAAGAGATTTGTGCTTAAGAAATATCTGTTTACAGAGATTACTCAGAAAACAAGACTTAGACAAAGTGAACCAGAAAAGCAGTTGTCTCACCTCTAATATCTGCTCCTTCTCAAGCAATGCTTACCTCTCTCTCTCTCTGGAGTTTCATTACTTGCTGGCATTACCAAACCCTTGCTGAGGTCTGTGATGGCTCAAAAACCAAAGCTCACCATCGAGGTGACTTTCTGCCAAATTTTTACCAGAGATTTTATTATTTTTTTTTCTTCCAGCCATAATTTCATGTTGCAGATATGTTGCAAAGGTATTAGATTATCAAAGACAATCATCTGTATATCAAGAAGAGATAACACTCTTACCTTTGACTTGACAGCCAGGATGATCTTAGGCAGCGCGACAATCAGGCATTTCAATGCGATGGTGAGGTACTTCAGTACAAAGTCTGCGATCCCCACGATCCACATCAGGTCGAAGAAGTCCAGCCTCTCAAGGTTGGGTTTCAGAAAGATGAGGCTGAAAAGCATGACAACAAGGCTCAAATACCAATGAGGAGAACCTCAGTTAAGCTTCTTGATACCAGCTCTATCCACTGCTGGCCACAGAAAGCCTAGACACTGCGCTGAACCTCAGTGAAGTTCTCAAGGGCGATAGGAATAAGACATGCAAAGTAGTCCCATGGTTCCTCTGGGCCTCTTGACTTTGTCTGTTCTTGCACATTTCTGCTGAGGTCAGCAAGTTTGCCCACTACCAGAAAACAGGACCCAAACAGCAGCCTCTAAGGCCACTTGTGCATGTGAAACAAACTGGTGACAAAGGAAGCAGTGTATTAAATGTGGCAGAGAGGGCAGAAACTTCAGATGCCTTGTGCTTTGCCACTGTCTGAAGCAAACCAAGAGCTGGGCTGTGTTAATTAGCAACTCTTACCTGAACAAAAGACCCAAAAATGTAGTGTTCTTTATGTAATGTTGTTGAATGGGCTGAACGTTTGCCCTTTAAAGAAGGGGAATCCAAGACAGCAGAACTTCATGTAGCAGTGGGCAGGAGCTACTGACCTGAGCAGCAATGAGGACTGGACCCTACTCAGACTTAAAAAATAGGATTCCTCTTCAAGATATTTACCTAATAAAGCCTCGTTGTAGAAAGCAAAGACTTAACAAATGAAAAAAAAAAGCAAAAGTAAAATAACCAACCCAGAATAAAAAGCCTGAACATGAATTCAAAATACTCACAACACTGGCACAGCACAACAGGTAAAATTATACCCTAAAAACAGAAACAGAATCAGAGACTTTACTACTGTTCATGCACTAGAAACAAGCAAAAAGTAAATAAATCAGGAGATGAAAAATAAGCCAGAAAGAAACAAAACCAAAGCAGCTATTTCTAATTTCACAGGTCTGCCTCACGAATAGTCACAGGTCCCCACACAGCCAGCAATAGATACCAAGCATGACCCAGGAGGCACCACTGCAACGCTGGCAGGAATAGGGCTTTTCAGGGAAGCCATTGCCCAGTCTGTTCACTGATAATAAACCACACCCTGAACAGTGTATAAGATGGCCCCAATTTGCTGAAACCCTTTTATTTTAGATGATCTATCCTTTATTTTAAACCGGTCCCATTCATGCTTTTAACCTTAACCACCTTCTTATGGACACGCTGTTTCCTTGGGGCACAAAAAGATTTATTCTTATTGCTGTCATACGTGTTTCTTCCATTCCCTCCCACAATCCCTATACAGAGTGTCCCCTGGTTTGCCATCTCTCATTCAGACCCACACATACAGCCCCCTCATCTCTCCCCCTTTCTAGAAGTATTTACATACACAGCTTTCCGATGATCCAAATACATTAAGGGCAACAAATGACAAAAAAAATGTACCCAAGAGCCATCTAGCCATAACCCAACTGAGGTATGTTACACACATTGTATTTCCAATCTGAAGTTTTAAGTCCCCTTCAGTTGGATAAATAACATTTTCATTGGGAAGACAATTCATACGCTTTTCTCAAGTAACCACCTTTGATATTGCTCCATTTCTTCCTATTTATTCTACTAATACCCCCTTGCTTAAGTTCTGTATCTTTGCTTCCTATGGCTCATTTAATCCCTGCTTTATAATAAGCAGGGATAGTACTGAACCAAATCCATGGGCACTAACTTTCCTGTATTTGAGAACCACTTTAGTCAGAATTTGAAAGCGGAGGCTATCTTAGTTACCTCAGACCCAAACGCCTCCAAGCCCTGAAGTAAAACACTACTATTGCACCTCCAGTTTATCTCCTGTAATAGGCTCAAACTTGATAGACTGAAGAGAAAAGAAAACATTACAGGAAGAGGAAAATCAGGTGGGTCGATTTCTTATCTGCTTCCAACACCAGCTCTTTATGTTCAGCCACACTGGTCAAAATGGAAATTCAGAAGTTCCACTATAAAAAAGTACCCACCCTGCTTCAATGCATAAGAAAATTGCAAGTGTAGGTGTTTCAAGCAGTAACACTGTAGTGTATCATCACACCCGGCCCATTTAGACCCTGGTTATGTCATTTATTGATAGGAGCATAGTCCACTGGTAGAAGCAATGCACACATTCTCTTCCTCCGTTGAAAGGAGTTACAAAGGTGTGACAAAGATGACAGATACCCTAAGTACACACACTACCTCCCACAGTGTGGGGAAAAGTGGGCTTCCCTCTTCTCCTCCCTGGCCATTATCACCTGCTGCCATCATGCACAATGTAAATTTTGCCCACCTGTTGTACAGCTGCTGAGAGCTGAATGTGTAAAGCAAATACAAGGTGTTCCCGGTGAGAAAGGCCAGGATCCAGAAGACAACCAACACTGATCTCTTCTCCTGAGCAAGAACAAGAAGCAAAGATAAATTCCAAGTCTCAAGGGTTGCACTGAGCCTTCAACCACTAAAAAAATGCAAGACTAACCCAGGGGACACAAATATGCAACAAAGTGATCGGTAATTAGTTTATTTACATTGGACTAAGACTCAGAAATAGGCTGCTAGGTAAAGACCTATATAAACAAAAACAGAAATGGCTCTCACTCACCTTCATAAATAAAGGAACTTGAGAGAAATTACTCGAAATACATGCCTGAAAGTGACAGCCTTACTTGCTGAACACAATTTTCAAAGTTGGGATCTTTCTTGGGATATCTAAATTCTCCTGATATTTAAAATGCAGTTTGAAAAGCAGATTAAAAACCCAAACAATTACATATATTGTACTGTAATTCTGAGTTGCCACTTCTCTGGAATGACCCTTCTTGAAAGAGTTGGTTCACAAACAGATCCAAAGTCACTTACAAGAAGGCTTAGCTAAATTAAATATAACATAACCCATCACTGCATGCAGCAGATATTAATGTTATCTGAATGCATGGAGGTTCTAGAACATGAATTTTTGATCGAAGAACTAATTAAAGGTCAAAAGAAGTGCAAATTTTGCATTTCAAAAGACAAGGAACATTATAGACAGAAGCTGGATGGCAGAAAAGCTTGTCCTGGGTCTTGACTCAGTGTAATTTTGGGAAGTAAATTTTACTCCTGGGAGGGAAAAAAAAACCCCAGCATTTTTCTTGTGAACTGATTTATTAAGAAAACAGCTCTTCACCAGCCAGGGATGTTAGGTTGAGATTTAAAGCAGGCAGATTAAGGGGCACACTGCTGGAAAGACAGAGGTGCAAAGTGCAAGGCAACAGCAATCTATTACATGATTGTGCAATTTATCTGTTCATTCAGCATTGTATCCCATTTATTCCACTGCTGCTGGTAGATAGAAGTGTACACTTATGCCACCCATGTCATTTTTACAAAAAAAAGCAATTCTAGTCTTGTGCTTTTAGTGCTGTTGAAGTATTCTGCTGACACTGAAGATCAGAAGGCCTGAAAAGGTCTGCTGGATTCTTTATATTACTAACCATTATAAAGATAATAACAAGCAATACATCTACAGAATCCTTCAGCTGAACATCTCAAAACATAATCTAAATGCTAATAAATTAAATCTCATCAGAGAGAAGTGCTTGAAGATGCACTGCCAGTCAGTGGCAGAACCAGAGGCAAATAACAATCTCCCTGACTTTCCCTCTCTCCGTTTTACAATGCCACACTTTCACAAAAGAGCAGGATGGAAACTGTGGGAGAGCATCCATGGGGAGAAGAAGGAAGGGGAAGGGAGGATGGATTACAGCACGGTACTCTTATTCTGACAGATATAATGGCATCCATCCCTACATTGCAAAAGAAGGTTCAGCATAGACATTGCTTTGCATACAAAGAGCAATGCTGCTTGGGAATGTAAGAGAGTAAGATGTACTCACCTTCAGAGCAACCTGTTCTCGGAGCGTTGAGTTGGCGTATGCGAATGTGCTGGCCATACCAATGCACACAGCAATCCCTGCAGGGAAAGACACTGTCAAGTACATACGGCTGGGCAGGAGGATCTTCAGTCCTAAGCCGTTTGATATCAGCATCTCAAGCTTAGAAAAAAAATTTACTGGGAGGTATTCTGGATGAGCTGGAAAGTAAAATATATAGGCAACTAAAACAGGGCAGCCTGGACTCATATAAAGTTCAAATTGAAGTTAAATGCAAATGAAGCTACCGCAGTGAGCACTTGCCACCCAGCCCAATACAAACACTGTCCTAATGTCAGGTTCTGTGCTGAAGCAGAGCAGAAGTGCTGCAAGTTGTGGCTGCACTGCGCAAACGGAACTCAGCTACCTGACCCTATTACAATAGCAGCTCAGCAGCTCACGGATGACAGGGCTCACTACCAAAATCATAAGGGATACCAGGTCCAAAGAGCAAGATGTTGCAGACATGAATCAATACCCGTTTTTGGGAATACTGGCAGAACTGTAAGTGGACTAAGCTCAAGTGTTATTGGCTTCTCTGAGATAATAACCTCAGCATACTACTCCCAGAATGAGTAAGGATCCTCAGACATGCCACACGTACAGCTTTGTAGTAAGAGGAGGATTAGATGAACAGATTTTACATCACCACCAAGGTGCTGAAAAACTCAGGTGCCAATAAAGAAACCTGGACAGACATATTTTTAAGGCACCCTGAAGACCAGGACTGCAATCTGTAACTGCTGATGCTCTTCGGCTTGATTTCACAACTACTATTCTTCTAGCTCTACAAGTGTCACATCCCTCTGAGCCCTTCTGTGCTACACAGAGGCCTTTGCTAATCACTAATGTGAGCTCTCCCCATCTCTCCTAGAGAGAGGTCTGAGGAAGAAGCCTTGGTAACACCCCCAGTCCCTACAGAAATGTCAAGGAGAGATGAGGGAAAAGTACAGAACTGATCTCCCACAGGTCAGGACAGGAAACAGATGGGACTGACACAGATGAAAACAGCTTGGACTGAAAGTAAGATGAATTTATCAAATGCATTATCCCATGCATTTGGATATGTCCCCTTCATGCTAGACTACCTCTAGACACTGTCATGGGGATAAATGTATCAGACACCACAGCACGATAAAGCTTCCTAACCACCCTCTTACACACTTAAAATCTAGAAAGGATAGATGCTTACCAAGCTTATGCTGGAAACAAACTTTAGCCAGGAGGATCAAGATGAAGGGAAGTCCCTTCTGCAGCCAACCGATCACAGCTTTTAACTCTGAAAGAGCTGGGGCTGGAGTTCCAGCTTGTTCGTCACTGCCTTCCTCAGCATGCCCATGGCGGTCCCCTCCTGCCATGTGCAGCAGAGATGAACCCCGGTGGTGGCCATGGTGGAAATGATGGGACGACTGCCGGTGGTGGAACGGGGCTCCTTCTGTACGACTGCTCCCTTCGTCCCTCGGGGCTGGCATCTGAATGAAAACTTCCCCACCTCCTGCTGAAGAACCCAGAACCAAACCTGACTGGAACGGGGTGGCTGTGATGGTGCCTGAGGGAATACCTGCCAGGCCTGAGAACAGCTGCTGTGGGGAGGAAGCTTCAGCCTTCAGACTTTCAAAAACCCCACTTTCATCCACACTGGTTTCAGAACTGACTGTTTGGCTCCGGTTTCTGCAGTGGATGGAGATTAGAGAAATGTGATTAAACAAAAATGAGTGCCACAGAATTTCTCAGTCCTTTAGCCCAATCCTGACTGTAGTCCTTTAAGAGTTCCTCACGCACTATCAGAATACACAGGTCTCCAGGTGACAGATGCTTTTCCCTCTATTTGCTGTTGGAAAGTCACAGGTGCAGAACTAGAGGCCAGTAACCAGACTCCTAAGATAAGGTCAGACTACTTCTAAAGAAGTGATCACAATGCACCAGCTCCTTCATCTAAGGAACAGAGTTCCCAAACACCCCCTTAATTTTGGAGGAACCAAAGAAATAATGCATCTGATACCAAATTCAACACCACCTATAATTATTTTAATATTTAATGAAAAACATATAAAATCCCATGTAACTTTATACAGCACAAACAAGGCAGGTCACATTATATACAAAGAAATTAATCAAGCTAACTCAAAGAAATGACCCACCCCTAAATTCTTCTGGCTTTATTTTGGGATGATCACTACTGGCCTAGTGATGAATAATGCAAACAGGAGACAGAGTCAACTGGGGAACAGAAGCGTTGAGAGCTGCTTGGGTGTTCCTGACACAACAAACATTTTAAGTGAAGGATGTGCTCATGGGTCAAGAGAAATTGTTCATGTTGATATTCTCGGCAAATTGGACATGGATGTACCCAAACTACTAGGCACTGGATAGAATTAGATCTGGCACTGATACTTTCTGAGCTTGTTGGATTATAGCCAGATTCCAAAAAGAAAGTCTTAAATATCTTCATCCTAATTACAAAAAAAGGCTTTCTTCATCTGAACTTGATACTGTGGTACTGAAATGAATACATGGGAAGTTTAGGTGACAGGGGACAATACAGGTAATAAGTAGAACAACCATTAGGCAGTAAATGTCTGGCAGAGACCAAATACCTTTCTAACTTGCAAAAGGAGAATAAAGAGTAAATTAACCTCAGCAAGAGGCAAAGCCCACAAATAGGGCATGTTGCAGAACTTCAGTCTCTCTTGATTTTAATCCTTGGAGATCTCTAACTTTAGAAATAGCAGTCACAAGCTGAGACAGCACACGCAGGCACCACAGGGCCCTTAACCCTCTCTCTCCCGTGGGTTCAAAAGCCTCCCCGGGCACCTTACAGGGCACAGAGCACTGCCTTTCACCTCACTCGGGAGAGAGCTTCAAACTCCTCTGGGCATACCTTCCCACTAAGTAAACTCCTAATAAGGCTTTTTATAGCTATGCCCCATTCCCAGTGTCTCTCCACGGGCTCCAGCAAGGAATCAAGTCAACAAGATACTGTACCCCTCTTTCTGGTTCAAAATACTCATCAACCAGATCTTTGATTTTACACCCAACATTACAATTCAGGGATGTATACACAAGACGGGGACATAATGTGACAGTACTTACGTCTGGGAACATAACAAACAAATTGGGTGGAACCCAGTGCGACAGATAAAGACACAAGTATTGTTTGGAACAATACTACCAGGACACATGACTATGCTTTCAGCAGGAAGGAATTAATTGGGGACATATTTAAAAACAAATAAATGAGGATGAAATTCCAAGTCTGCTGAAGCGAACAGAACTGAAGACAGTGGGAAGAGCATTTCACTCTAAGTTAGAAAACCTTCAGCCTATGTTACTGACAACATGTATTTACACTGTTAAAAACCAGAAGCATTTATAAAAACCAATTGAGATTACTCTGTTTATCCCTTGCACTCAACAAGCCACCTATTCTGAAAATATTTTAACTATTCAAACAGATCCTGAAGTGCCTTACAGGTTTGTACAGAGTAAGAGAGCTCTATGCTGCAGATGAGAGGGCCCACACAACATCTGAAGCCTCAGGTTTGCCTGCTGATAGCAAACCCACAGAGTGCACCGAGGCTAGGGTAGCATCATGCAGAAAAAATTAAAGATGGCTTTCTTTTCCCCTGAAATTAAGAATAGTACCATGCTAGAAGTGGTCATGACACCAAGCTGCAACACTACTAAGAAATACTTAGTGACTGCTTGAGATCACGATCTTTCACTTACAATCTCAGCTCGGCCAGAGACATAAAATTTGTTAGTTCCATCTTTGTCTTAGAGTAATTAGATTAGTTTCTTCTTTAGAGGAAAAAAAAAAAAAGGCAAGCTCTAACGCTGCAAAAGCACAAGGGAACATTTAGTACCCAAACAACAACAGTGTTAAGCCTCCCTTGCTGATGTTATAATTACTGAAATGAATTAGAGGTATTCTACCTCTAAATATCCACATACATGAAGCTGGATACAGATTCTGGGATGATGTAAAGGACCACTCAAAATCTTTATAAAATACTAAGTCATAGTAGTCGGGAGCTTCAGGCCAGCAGACACCTTCATAACAGAAGTATAAACAGCCTCTGTTCATACAGATCAATGTTTTCAGATTGCTAATGCTCAGGATCTCCACAGGACTATGCCACGAATCACCCTTCTGGAGCTCCAAACCGTCCTGCCTATGCTAAGCCAACTGTCCCATACTGGATCATGAAACCTGGAACACTGCAGCAGTCGATAACAGACATGAAGGAGAAAAATTAATCTGTCTTTAACCTCTCTAAACTCAAGCAGAAAGCCTAGACACACTATATGCACAGGAACCACAGAATCACAGAATGATATGGGCTTGGAAGGGACCTCTGGAGATCATCCAGTGTGACCCCCTGCCAGAGCAGGTC
>JAOXNO010000006.1:4727754-4757226 GCA_028565335.1 Limnodromus scolopaceus
CCCCCCCCCCCCCCCCCCCCCCCCCCCCCCCCCCCCCCCCCCCCCCCCCCCCCCCCCCCCCCCCCCCCCCCCCAAGCCAACTGCAAAACCTGCAGGGAATGATGGAAAAGTACTTAGTTCTTCATTTTTTTTATCCATGTCTAATTAAACAGGCAGTTCTATCTAATATTTTTGGTCAAATAAGGTCTGACTTGTAGCAACATGCATACTGTCTACATTTTTGAGGCAGTCACATGGCCACAGATTTTTCTTAAAAATCATGGCTCTTAGTAGATTAAAAGTATAGGTTTTAAGCAATAATTCTTAGGATGCCTTGAGACTGAAGCATGTTTATTGCTGTGGTCTGCCGTTTCACCTGTGGTAAAATAACACAATGTTGCAGAGTACAGAAAATTAAGAAATTAATTCTGGCTGAAAAGTTTGCTTCCAAGAAGCTTTTCTAGTATGTATTTCAATTAAGGGGATAGAAGACCACAAGCTATAGTTGCAAATGGAATGGGAGGCAAGTGTTGGGTTTTCCATAGATGAGATGACAATTAATCTGTTTCTACTGTTAATGGTTGAAATGAGGACCAGCACCTGATTTCTTGCCAATTTAATGGAAGCTTCCAATAAAACCCAGCGTTCATTTATCCTGTGTGTTTTCTGTCTCTCTGCATGCACCTATAGAGGCACACTAACAGCAATCAAGGTGGATGGGAATCATATGTCAATTGTCTGCGTTCTGTTCCTGTCCTGCACAAAATCTGTTTAGATTTTAAACTTCTCAGAGCAAAAAGGTAACTAAGCAAAAAGGCCTCACCTGGAGCCTTTAATGAACCTACTGATGTAAGTAATACCTGTCTTACACAGCTATGAAATATCACCATTTGAAGAAGTGGGATAAGGTTGGGTATGAGTCACCGCTGTGACATGTTTGTTTTAACACCAAAAAATGTAGCATTCTAAGCTATTGATGTTGTATAAAAATGGATCCATCAGCTGAGCTGTGAAAGATGACACTGGGTATGCGGTATCCACATATCCAAATAGAAAAAAATGTAGATTATTTGCAAACTAGAGTTACAGACCTGCTTAGTCATAAAAGTTGCGCTGAGGAAATGAACATGTTCATACATGGATGAACAGGGTCCTAATTTATCTAAATCGCTGATGCCTTTGAAATACACACTAAACTGATAAACCCCAACCCTCTGTAGCAGCAAATGCGTACACAAGCACGAGCAAGTAAATGTAATGTGCCTCTTCTGCTGGCTTTTTGTCTGCTCAGCTGCCGTGGCAGCCTGCAAGCTTCCTCCTAGCAGGGTGCCTGGGCCCGTGTAATGGCGACGATCAGCCAGCAGAGGCTACCACAGCCCTTGGATAAAAGCTGGATAAAAAGCTCCTCCCCGGCTGGCAGACGGCCTGTGGAGCTGGGTTTCACTTGGTGAAAGGCAGACAAGCCTCCAAGAAGGGAACGCGAGCGGTTACGGTGCTCCGGCAAAACGTGTGGAGTGTCTGACAGGAACGACTGCTGCGCCCTTGGCCCGGCCGCCCGAACCCGCAAAATAAACTCACCTCAGAGGGCTGGCTTGGGTGCTCTGTGGGAAAGCAGCCACGGTACTGGGGCAACCTGGTTGACAATTGTTCTATTAAAATAATAATGCTAATTAAAAAAAAAAAAACAAAACAAACAACCCTGACCCTCATGGTAGGGGGAGCAATGGGAGAGATTTGCCCAATGGTTCCTGCGTGCTGGCCCGTCATGGCGGCTCTCCTCACACCGCGCTCTGACAATGCGGTGAACGAAGCTCCTCCCTCCCCGTCGGGCTCCGGAGGTGTGAAGGGACGGCTCTACCGTCGAGGCCGGGGTTTCTCCTCCGGGGCCGAGGAGGGCTGGCGGGGGGCGACCGCCCCGGGCCGCGCCATCGCCCACCCGGCACCGCTTCCCGCCTTTTTCCCCCACGGAGCTCCCCCGTTAGGGGCGAGGGGAGCCCCGGGCTGAGGCGGCCGCTGTCGTAACGAACCGGGCTCCGGGATGGGGCGCTCGGACCGGGCTCCTACCGCTGACAGAACTCCATAACCGTGTCCGGACCTCGGCCGGAGGAGCGTCCTCTCCCCCTCTCCCCTCCCGGTGTCTCCCCGCTGGCGGCTCGACAGGGAAGAGCGAGGTAAGGCGGCGTCCCGGCGGCGGAGGGATCAAGGCCGGGGGCCTCGACGCCGAGGTGCCCCTGTGTGTCAGCACTAGTTTTGCTTACGGTCTCATGGAAGCTTCTCCTGACTGAAAAAATGTTGTTTTCCTTTTTTTTTTTTTTTTTGGTTGAAACAAACGTGCACAAGGCCGTATTTTAACACGTAGTTAAGCCTTAACCTCTTAACCTGTTGTGTCCCTGGTACCCGGGGAATGGCTGTGGGGGGCCCGGGGCTGCAGCCGCCCTCGGAGCCCTCTGGTTCTGCTTTTTAACCTCCTGCCACCCTTAAACCTGCTCTCGTTTTTTATCTCCCAGCTCACTGACTGCTCTGGTTTATCTTTTTCCCCTCCTTTCCTCTCCTCAGGCCCCTATATCTTTCCCCCCACTCCCCGGCTCTGCCTTGGATCTGTCTCAGCTGTAGTTACTGAAGGTTGAAATAGCATAGCAGTTATTCTCTCTCTTAGAGGACACCTTGCTTTTCTCAGTAAGGAGAGGTGGTGCAGCATTCCCCCTTGCTTTTCAGGTAATAAGGGGTCTCTCTACTCCTTTTCTCCCCCTTCTCAATTTCTTTTTGCCCCCACTTTTCTCTGGTGCTGGCTGTAGCTTTCCAGTGGCTCAGTCCACCTTTGCTTTGAGTATTTTTGCAAAATTTTGTACTATTGTGGTTGCAGTGCCTGTTAAAAGGCATACCCACCCAAAGTTTTGGAGACAAAACTGGAGTTTCTTGGCATCTGTGCTGTCAGCTGGGCTAGAAAGCAGAGTATGAATTTTCCCATTAATGTTGCATTTATCCCTAAGAACTCAGATCTTGGCCCTGGATCCCCCTAGGCAAATGCATCTCAGGTATATGGGTTTTCCTCTGATAAGTAAACATTTACTTTTTCAGTAACAAGAGTTCTGAGTCTATGTGAAAGTTACTGAAAATCACTGGGTTGCTGGAGAAAGCATTTATCCTAATTACGATGTCCTAGCTTGCTGCCAACAGCAGATGAGGCTGCTTGCAGGAGAAATATGACTTATGAAAAAGAAAGGTGTACGTGCTGTCTGATCTCGATCTTTCATTGTGAAAATTTTATATTTAGAATTTGTTCTGGTGTCAAAATAGCACTGGCATCAGTTAAACTTTTTCTTGAGTAGTTACTTAAAATTTTCTTATTATCTCAAAATGGGCCCAGATGAGTTGTGTTCATGGACCTTCATCTCACTGTATGGAAGCCCAGCCTTATGCTGAAAAGTAATTCTAAAAAATCTATATATAAGCAATGATCTCCTCCTTTGCTTCATGGTACCTGGGAAGACTTGTTCTCAGTGTTCAATGTGCTTTTTTTCTGTCCTGCTAGTTTATAAATTCAAGCTGGCTTCTATCCGTATCACACATATTCCTACTTATAAAAGTTTTGCATTTGGAAGTGAGATGGTTTACTGGTACAAGAACCTAACAGTGGTGTAATCACAAGCCAGGTCCACTCCTAAGGCTGTAATATATTTAAAAGTAAGTGAGAACTGTGCTTGTTTATCATCTGAAGATGGACTAATGAAGTTTCAGAGTTCTGAGTTCTTCTCTACAACTGTAGAGGTTTCATTTTTCTTTCTTGTGTAAAAACGGAGGTTTCTATATGGCCACCTTACTCCAGTAGCTGCAACTGGAAAAAAGTAACAAATGAGACTTTGAAAATTATGAGACTTATGAAAACATTGTGGGAGCTGGTGACTGACAGCCCTGTTATTTCTGCAACATGAGTGAAATAAAAATTAAACTTCGCCTTATAAGGACTTAGTTGCTTCTGTATATAAAATGGAAATTCATTCGGGATTGGGGTTTTTTGATACACAAGTAATACTCGGCTACAGAAGATCTGTTAAGGAACTGCAATTTTTATAAAGCCATTTTTTCTGATCCTGAGTCCTACAACTTAAAAAAAGAAATGGGGAGGGGGAAGGGGAATTCCTTTGGAATTTATTAAGTGCTGTAAGTTGGGACAGACTCAGAGCTTGGGACCTCATCAGGATTCTCCCTGGGTTCCTGCCAGCTGGCTTTCGGGTAGGTTCCGTATACAGAGCTGATGTATTCTGTCCTCAAAACCAGAGTTTGCAATGGAAGTGCTGCAAGGGACCAGGCTATTAAAACAAATTAAGCTATCTGTTTGTGAGCATCGGTGAAACGTTTTGTGATGTTACACTACATGCACTTGTCACAGTCCTGCCACATCAAGGTTAGAGTGAGAAGGTGACTAGCTGGCAGTCACTTAATCAAAGGGAGATGTTGATTTCTCAGGTAACCCAGGCAGGGTGAGGCTTGCATGCTCCGTTGCTTTTAACAACCAGATAATGAATATGCTTTCCAGAATTCGTGTTTCTCGTTGTGGAAGCAGCAGCTGCATGTGATCTGTGTCGCTGTCAAAGGAAAGCGAGATGTAGTTAATTCAGGTCTACACAACAAAGACATATTGATCATGGCTCTTCTTGCGATGGTTGGCTATCTGCAATAACAGTGATTAGGACAATGCAGCAAACCAGGATGCCAAAACCAAATATGCTTTGTCTTAATCCAAAAAGCGAGGGGGTTTACCACCTACCTTCACTGCCGAGCATCAGCAATTTCAGAGCAATTCTGCTCCGGTCTTCAAAGGGTCAGTAAGATGCTGAAATTAAGTGAAAAGGGCACATCTTGTTCGTGTCATTATAAATACACTTCATTTGTAGCTATAAGGTTAAAATAATGGATTAAGTACAAGCAGCTTGCTATGGATCAGTTCCACATGATTTAAAAAACCCAATGTTTATGGTTTCTGGATAAAGTTATACCGATCTGCTTACAGTGGTACTGAATGTTGCAAGAATTATATGGAATGGATGTATACATAATGTTTCCTCTGCTCGTTCTCTACCAGCAGTACTTGGATGGGGATGATTACGTGCTATATATTTAGTAGTGTTCACATTGCAGTGTATTTTTTTTAGTGCAGAGCTAAAAATCCCCCTTTCCAGTTTTGTAATAAAAAAAAAGTAAACATTATTTTTTAATTCTGCAGAGGTACCCAACGCATTGTCTGTCTTCCCACTTTTCCTTCCTGTCAGTTTCCCTTAATAGCTGTGTCTGCTTTTCTTTTGTTCGGGTGTTGTGCAGAAGAAAAATGGGCACTAACAGGTTTGCTAATTACTGTAAAATTCTTCCCAGCCTTGTTCCGTTCAGATCATTCTATTAGCTAAAGTAATGGAGTGCAGTGGCATGATGGCTTTCACACTTTTCATTATATAAGGTCTTTCTGGTGCAATATATTACTGGGATTGTCTTTTGGGGCTGTCACCAATAGCTTTTGATTTTCTACACCTGCTGTTTTCTTTTATCTCGATATTCCCATTTTGCTACTACGTTAATCCTCCTTATCTTTCCTAAATGACTTCTAAGGGCACAGGACTGCCTGCCCCCTGCTTCCTCAGCTTTTGCTAGCGAAGCTGAGTATTGGCGTGCTCAGTGTCTTGCCAGACAGTTCTCTCACCAGTGTCAGTGCAGCCACATCCATGCAATGGCTCTTCTCAGTTTTAAGCTTTACTGCTGTACCCAAAGGCAAAGTGTTTACCCTCACTGCATCGTTTTGCTACTGACACCTATTTTTCCCTACCTATCAGTATTGTCAATGTCATCTTCTTCGGCAGTATTTACGGCAGCAGACTTTTGTCTCATCACTCTGATTATATTAGCTCCAGTGATTGTACTTTCACCTCATTACTGAAATAAAGTTAACATTAATGAGAGTCATGCAGCTAAACCTCTGCTCACCTCTCTGGAAATTTATTCTAATGATGAAAAGGAGATGCAAGCGGATCTATTTAAAAGCAAGCTAGCTTTTTTCCCGACCCCCACCTAGCTACCTACTAAATTCAGTGTTAAATAAAGTCTTTTGTTATTAAGAGCTCATGATGCAAAAGAATCCAGATGCATTACACAACATTAACAAGGACAAATAATATTGGTTAAACACTGATCTGTGTTCTGTTCTGCTACAGAGTTCCTTTATGACCCAAATTTCTGTGTTGCTGCTGCTTCTGGAAAGGTTTTCTCATATCTGACTCCCACAGTAAATTAGCTATGAAGCACTTGCAGGTCATAGGGGGTGCACTCCGAAAGTTCAAGATATTATCAATCGCACCTACAAATGAGATGAAGCGTTGAAAGAGAGGTGGAAATTGTTTATAGAAGACACAGCAAGGCTTTGAGCTGAAAGAAGAAATATAATTTAGATAAGCAAAAGTTAATGAGATAAGACAAATGTACGTGATGCATGCGCCAAGCAAAGAGGCTCAGGAGATCTCTTACTGATCAGAATTTGGATTTACAATAAAGGCAGTTATTTTGCTATTGGTCACTACTAGGGAGGCCATTATCAGTCAAGGTGGTTTGTGTGGGTTTTTTTGTTTGTATACTAGTGAAAGGCTAAAGAATAAGAATTCTCTTTTTATTAAATCTTCTTACAAGCAGCTACCATGATGTGGCCTCAGACAGGACTGAGGCCACTGTCTGCTGTAGCAACACAGGTTAACTAGAAAGATAGTAATATTGACTAAAAGGAATCCTCTGAGTCTGAAAAGGAAGAGGATCCTCTGAATCAACTGTATTGTTTGATGTTTTCCTTAAATGTTGCCTCTTCGTATATGAAACTAGACAGAGCCTGGTGTAGTTTGAGGTCCAAAATGATTCTTGCTAAAAATTTGCATATATTTTAAAGAGCCTTTATTTAAAAAAAAAAAAAAAATCATGTTCACCTCAGACAATCTTGTGAGCAAACAAACCTCCTTTATTTAAAAAAATATAGAAAGATAAGGCTTACTAGAAAATACCACTGAGCTGTATAGTGGACTGTTTTAGACCCTAAGTGTTCTAAAAAGCTTGCCATAGGTTTTCAAAGAAAAAAGTAATCCAAGAATTACCAAAGCATGTTTGACTCAGAAGAGAGAGTGAAAAATTACTGTAATATTAATCATGCTTTGACCTATTTCAGATTCTGGAGTGTAGAAGTATTTTCTCCCTTACGCAGGTTTGTGATTTTGACCACAGAGTTCACAAGGAAAAATATGTAGACTTGTCGCGAGAAGAAAAGCTTTCTAATAGGAAGACTGTTTAAGTTAGCCTTTTCAAATGTCAAAATCCTAAACAAAATAGATAAAGTTGGATAAAGGTAAGCCTTTACAAAGGTTGGTGAAATAACATTATGGCCCTTTGGCAGAGGGAGAAATTGAAACACAGTGTTTAGGAGACATCAGCCCTGTCAGATGATGCAGCAGGAACAGGCTGGGGCACAGCATCTGAAACTGGCCCCTGGATCGCTGTCCTGCTCTGCCTTAAGGAGATTTCTGTCTCCTCTTCTGAGATTGCTGCTGTTGTGCCTGAAGATAGCACTGACTCGCGTCTCTAGTCACTGAGTATGTAGGGTTGAAATGTGCCTTATGAAATAATTCATATTATGTTTGATTTGTGAGATTTTCACAAGGCTCTATCCTAAAGCAGCTTTTCTTATAGAGGCAGACAAAATGAAATACTCTCTGTGTAAGCAACGTGAATTAAGTAATTTTCAGCTCGTGTTTCATGGTCATTCCTACTGCTCCTGCAAGCACTCTGTTTTGAAAATAGTCCCTATCAGCTGCAGGTATTTGCTTCACAGTTTGGTCTTTTTCCTTTATGTGCACATCCCTTCTTCTCCCACCTGCTTCCCAGCTTGGCTTTTCCTCATGTTGGTGCCCGGGAAATGCCAGTGTCTAGTTGAATGAGCTCTGCTATAAATCAAAGTGTCATCACTTAGCTGGTAGAAGTGATTTAATTAATGCGTCATGCCATCCCCAGAGCCTCTCTCCCCACCTGACTGCTAATCAACCTTCATCAGCAGGAGGAAGACGTAGCCCTTCTTGGAACTGTGCAGGAGAGACTGAAGGAGAGACAGTTAATTGCAGCTGCAGAGATCAGCCTTGTCACTTGTCTCTAATCTGTTGTCTGCTTCTTGAAATACTGCTGTCCTGGTCTCTTACAAGCCATGCTTAACTCCATTCAGACAGAAATTATCTAGTATCATATCAGCAATCACTTTCTGTCAGAAAATGTATTTGGCAGATGACACGCTTAAAAGCACCCTATTGTGAATATGAGTATTTTAGCAACTTTTACAGCCTGAGTACTGGTTTAGCTGGAATGAGCAGTTTATACATAAACATTTCTGTGTTCCGTGGGTGCACTTCAAAGGTGATGCTGTGCAGTTAACACGGCAGATCACTGAGCCAAAAACGATCCTGCCAGTATGGAATTACAGGGCAGATGTTGTTAGCAAGTGGTACCCTTTGTCAGCTGCTGAGTAAGTAGTTGATATTTTTATCTCAGGTATATATGTGTCTAAATGATAATTTCTGTGCAGGCCAGAGCACTTGTCCACTTCAGTTTGATGCCCTCCACTGCTTAGATCAGGTCTGTGGAGTCTCAGCCTCCATCTATTGGACAACATAACGTGAGAACAAGAAGAATTTAGGGAGTGTTCTGTTTGTGACTCTTCATAGTTATATAGGCCATCAAAGTAAATACAGACAGTAGCACTTGTGGGAAGCAGTGTTTTTTCTGGTAGCTAGAATAGAAAACTGAGAGTCAGTATTCCTGCTTTCTAGGCTTGACTATTCCCAAGTTGCCAGGTGACCATGAGAAAAACACTTAGCTAGTTTTTAGCTAGGTGTGCCCCAACTATAATGTTTGCTAGAGAAGGACCCATATCGTACGTGTGATAGGACACACTCTGCACTCTCTTCAAACAACCAGTGCTACTGAAGCAGATGGGCCTGCACTGCCTTCTGAGGAGGTCAATGAGACTCAGCAGTAAGGTGAACAGTAGTGCACCCAGAATTTCTTTAAGGTCCATATGCCGTTGGGATGACAGAAGTGCAATAATGGTAATTTCAGGCTTAATGCTGCAGGTATTAGGGAGTACGTCTGCTCCTGGAGCCTAAGATGCTGTCTCAAAGTGGGGTTTGGGTGAGCTTCAGAGGGCAGTGGGAGAAGAACTTGCCCCCCGCTGACTCTGTGTGAGCTAAAATCTGCCAGAAGCTGTAGAATGTGCGAGTTGGGCCACAACGGGTCACTTCCCATATCCCACACCACCTTACGATGGTGCCACGTGGTCTGTATCGAGCACACTCTCAGCCTTTAATCCTGCCAGGGAGGGCCTGCTGCACAGTCAGCCACACACACAGCTTCCTCCTGTTCCTCAACCTGTCTTGTGACAAACAACACAGATGAGTCAGCTACAAGCTCTGTGCAGTGACACTAATTCAGTTCCATCTCGGTGTCGTCGCGTGTTGCACGAGGCGGGTGCCATGAGCCACAGCCTCAAGGTTGGGTGCTCTGCAATCTGACCAGGGTAATTACCATTATGGTTAAGCAGCTGTTTCCTTTGTAAGTCCATAATTTTGAGGGTTCATTACATGGACGTAAAAGTCCTCTCCAGGCAGAGATTTGGCAGACAAAGCCCAGCCAGGGAGCTGTTTAATCATTTGTTAGTTTGTTTATTTTTGCATCTGTTGGGCAATTCTTTTGGTATTTTGTATACAGGGCAGCAAAAGATACAACTGCAGTCATTTTCAGTTGCTTACCATTAAGGTCCTCATTGATCTTTATTTTCCTACTGGTCACTTATGATTTATTTGAAGAAATAAATTTATATTACTATATTAAAAGTATTTACTATGCAGTATTCAAATAGCAGCTTTTTCTGACACTTCACCGTTTTCCCTGTTTAACCATGTGCTTTGTTTTACTTAATTCCCACAAACTCTGCTGCTCTGCTATTGCTTATTGCTGGTTCTGTTGTTTTATACTAGGGTACCCTGTAGAGTAGTAGACAAAGACACTGTTCGCTGCATAGCTTTGCTGCTATTTTTATTCTTTCCCCAGCTTTTTTTTTTGACGGAACTGAAAATCTGGAACCAGGCTGCATAAATCTCAATCTTTTTAGTGATTTAAATTGAGAAGGACTTTTAAGGTAGTGGAATTACTGTAGTTTTATCCCAATGCAACTAGTAACTGAGTTTGTACCTATTGAGGAATTCTTTTTTAGGAAATGCTGTTGAATATAACATCTGTAAATTTGATCTCCGAAGGGAATTGTGTCCTCAGGCTTTCTAAAATTCCACAACATCCCTTATTTCTACTGTTTAAACCACACCTGAGCTAATTTAAAAGCAAGAGGCGCTGATACCCATAGCAACCGATGCCAAATAAAACTGTCTTCCTTTGTATGATTTCGCTCAGGGCGCAAGACTGAATAGCTGGCCTTGTTGTAAGGATTATGCTGCAGGTGGGAGAATGAAGCCATTCTTTAGCAGGTAGTCGGATACTAGTGAATCTTGTGGCTGGCAAGGTACTGAGCTTTCTAAGTGCTACACCCGTGGGTGTAGTGGGCTCTTAAAAAGCCTTGACACTGTCTGATGACTTAAATCTGAGTTATCATCAGGCCAGTTTTCGTCTTGCATTGGAAAATATTTTAGTGAACTCCTTCACAGAGGGCAAAGGAGCTGTGAGTATGTTTTCATCTCAAGCTTGTAGTTCATTTTAGCACCATAACGGTCCTATCTGTGCTCTGGCCAGATCACAGAATCGGGAGATATATACTGCATTCACTGTGCCGCCCTCTAGACTGGGGATGTCACCATTTGTGAGCCTGGACAATGTCATAAGAAAAGATGGTGCTGAGAAGAGGAAAAGTTAGTAATTCTTGTACAACGTTACCCTCGCTGTCTTAAGGCAGGAAGGAACAGCATCACTAGAGTTGTGTGACCAGAAGACAGTGTGCGAAGGAGCGCAGAGCTGTGGGGTGTGCGTGCCCCAGCCCCCAGTGTGCCGTCAGACCTCTTCAGCTGCATCTGGTCCTCCTCTGCTGACACCTCCTGAAAACTGGCTGTTACATGCGAGAGCAAAGCTTGTGTTTTTAGAACAGACAGACCAAAATTCTGTTATTGCTATCATGACAAATACAGTGTTAACCAGGAAGTTCGCAAGGGCTTACTAATACATTTGTTTTATGTAAAAATGTCTCATCAAAAGGTTTCTATCCTTTTTCTTCCAAAGAAAATTGCTTTTTGATTAAATGAAAATGCTAAAAGGAAAAGTCAGGTTTGGTTTAAGAATATTAATTTCTGGGGGGAAAATTGTAGCCAGATGTTTCCACTGCAATTTAATTAGAAACCTAAACCTTTAGAATATTTGGTATTTTTTTTCTTAAAATTTTTATGTGATACATTTTTTTAACTTACTCTGAATAAAAAACAAACAGAAAAGAATAAGTCCTTTTAAATGACAGAGGGTTGAATTGGGAGCCTGGTGAGAAAGCTACCTTTTTTTTTGGGAAATGGAGGAGAAGAGAACTGTCACTTCTGAAGGTATCAGAAATGCATGTTTTTTATTCTCGTCTGTGTTCTGCCTCTCATTCTCATTTTTGTGTGTGTGAGCCACTCAGCAAGTGGCTCTTGCTGAGCTCTGCGTTGAGATGTGTCATTGTGATAAATCACTTTTACTGGAGATTATATTTTTCCTCCAAATGAAGCTGCCAGCAAGACACATTTTAACAGTTGCAAGTGACTGCAACATTTTCTGTCACCTTTTCTCTCTCTCTCCCCTCAAAATATTATTCAATAAATTCTGACTAAATTCTGTTGAGGACCGTGTTTTCTAATGGGAGGGGAAAAATAACAGAGGTGGCAATTAACAACTGTCAGCACTAGTCAAGAATCTTTATAGATGTGAATAAATCTGGTTTTCCCCCACCTTACTTATACTTGAGGAGTCGTAGCCTGCTTATAGTATTACCCAATGAAGCCCCCCAAGATCTCTATGGAACAGAGATCCATACAAAAGTTAAGTGAGTTGCTGAGGATCAAATACCAGACCTAAGGTGTGGCTGTAAAGAAGAACCATCAGGTTTTTTTTGCTCTAGCCTTGTGAACCCATGTCATCAAGTTCAGGCACCTGATGTCAAGGTCATACAGCGTCTTCAGTAAATTTACCAACTTCTTTTAACAAACAGTTGTGCCATTTTGTTGTCACTGCAGAACTGTAAAGCTCTTAGAGAACCTCATCTGTCCGATGGTTGGGGAACCTTTTCCTAATTTCTCTCTGAATCTATTCTTGGCTGGTTCCCACTTATTTGTTGTTATGCCGACGTTGTCACTATTCTTACCACCTAAAAAAATTCAAAATGCATATAGAAAATAGCATATATTTGTAGCAAGAAAGGAGTAAAATAGCTTCATTACAATAAAAATCAATTTTAGATCTTTGTTATTTTTAAAGTGCTGGCAACTCAGAGACAGGATATCTGGAAAATGTTGACCATAACATTTTCTTGAAAAGTCTTATCAGGGTCATCAAAAACGTTACTGAATTTGGTTTGGTTTTGGAAAATTGTTAACTAGTTTTGACATTTTTCAGAAAATAATTTTGATGAACTTCAGAGGTGCCAGCTTAAATGCAGTCCAGGTCACAAATAATAGGTTTTACACTGATAACTTTTTGTTGTGCTTGACAATCACTTGGTAGGTTGGAGTTTTATTCCCCAGGAAACAGCTGGTTGAATCCTAGCTGGAGCTTTAAGGCTAATCAAAGTAATGGGAATTAGTTCATCATAGATATGTAAAACACAATCTCCTTCCAAAGGTATCTGGTTACTCAGGTATAAGATTAAGTCACTCAGCTGGTGGAATGAGTAGTGTTACTGCTCAGGCTGCCCAAGCAATGTGGACAAATGGGACTTGAGTTTTCCAGTCTCCCCAGTCCTTCTCTCTGAGGACTTCTCTGCTTGTCGACCTGCTTTGGTTTATTTGCTCTAAAATTTCTGAACTTGCTCTCATTTTTGTTTTCTCTCCAATTTTTCCTTTCAGATGAATTCCACGTAATTTTGCCCTTGAATTCCATTTATAGAAAGTGGTGGCGAGTGAAAAAATTGTGATACCATATTCCTGTGTGAAAGTCAAACGGTTTCAGAGTTTATTTAGTACTTCATTTTATCCCCCCTTCCTTTTAAAATTTACATTGCTGGTGGATACTCAAAGGCCATCTTGATTTACGATTTTCTGTGGGGTTTTGTCTTTTTTTTTTTTTTTCTTGAAAGAAATCTGAGAAAACACTAACATTACAATAGATCTCATAGAAACTTGTTTCCTGCATACGACCTGGACGGGCATGCCCTTCCATTTTTCTAGCTGTAGCTCTCATCTTTCAAAAATTAATTTCTTTAGAAAAAGAGGGAGAAATAGGCTGGATTTTCAAAGCTAACTTCCAGATGTTAAATGCCAAAACTCAAATGCCAGACCCCTTATTTTGTCAACACCCTGTGAAAGTCAGTCATATCCTAGAAAAATACTGACTGTAAGCCAGTGTCCTGGATAAGTGCTAAGACAACTGTAGCAAAGATAACAGATAGGCACATTATCTAGTCCCACGACGATGGAGAGTGTAACTTGGTGATGGAGGAGAGCCTTGTTCCTCTGTGGTTACTTGATAAACACTTTTAATTATCAGCATTGTCATTTGCATAATGGAATTGTACAGCTGGCCACATGCAGCAAATGGAGTTGCCACATGCTCTGTCAGGATTGGTGCACGGGAAGGATTGCTGGGAGGATGCTGGCTCTGAGCAGGGGGAAGTAACAATTGCACATCACGAATGTAGGGGCTGCCTGCATGGGAAGAAGGGGTTAACTGTGCTAGATTGTGGAGCAGTACTCAGAAAGGCAGCAATTTGCTGGCCTGTATCAAGCACTGCTTTCTGTTGGTTGCAGGAAGCTACTTTAGGGTAAACTGCCTTTTTTTTTTTAATTTTTTTTTGGTCATGGTTCAAAGCTGTAAGTCTAGGGAATGGCTTTTTGACAGAGATCCAAGCATCTTAATGTAATGGTCAGCTGCACTTTGATATCCTGTGGTTTTGGCTTTGGCTTCTGCTTGACTGTAGCGTAGATGAGTAGACACTGCATTTCGTATTCTCGTGTACCAGCGTATGCTGAAATAGGAGCAGGCTGTGGGAAAAGATGGATGACTGCTTTACCTTGAAGGCTATAAACACAGCTGTGGAGATCAGCAGATGGCAGACTACTGCTAGCAATGGGCCACAAACAATATGAACCGTTCCTCTTCCCTGTACCGTTCCAGATGGGAGGCCTCTAAAGGGAAAATGGAATAAGCTTGTTTTGCGGTGGCCTTTCCAATTCTGCCTTCCGTACACTTGGTTTGTTCCTCCCTTCTGGGGGACACTTTTTCCCCAGTGACACATGATTCAAGATGAGCACAGCCAGCCTCGTTTATTGTATTGTTTTATGACTCTCTTTGACCTTGTAACATATATAACCCTACTCTTAAAAGCTATTGCCAATCTTAAATGTGGAATGAGATTTAATAAATACCATAATTTCTGACACTCGATAGAGTTACGAGTGAAGCTTTTGGACTGCAGAGCCATGATCAGTGAGTGACATTCAGAGAGGAGGAATGCATCAAAATTAATCTACTCCATCTGGGGCAGTTGGAGCTTGGCTGCCAGTACAGTAAGAGCAAACAGGATTGCATCTTTCGGAATGATATAGTATTTGGTGTAAATAAATTTTAATTTCGTCCCATTGCTGAGGTATTTAACTCTGTCCATCAGCAAAAACTGTACCTTAAATGCTGCTATTCTGAGTGGGTGGGTGGTTGTAGAATACCTGTGCATGGGACAGCATTGGCAGCTTAGGATGATGGTGCATAAGAGAAATAAATTGATTTTTTGGGTATAAAAATTGCTCATTTACTTGTGTCTTCATGGCATCAGGTAACAAGAGTTTCCCGGTGGGAATCTCTTTTTTAGTGCTGTGAAGAAAGAGAAGTGAGGTACTGGCTGTGAGCATGTGCTAACCTCTGTTGTCAACAGACCAAGAGTGCTCCGTGGAACACCTTGGTAATGTCCTGCTAGTGGTGTGCTAGTAACGCAATGAGTTGTCTGAATGCCTTCAGTTTCTGACTGAGGGCTCACAGATATGAATCATGAACTCTGAGGAAGTATTTGGGAAGTCAGTCATCTCTACAACAAATCCCTTTCCCAAAGAGCTGCTGTTATTTTCCAGATATAACATTTTTATAGGACTATCGGAGCATTCTACAGAAAAAAATTTCCTCTCTCGCACATGAAATATTAGGAATTGGTTTTGTTTAACATTTTTTCTTTGCTTCCCAAGTGCTTCGTAAATGAAACAAGCAGCAGAGGATGAATATTCTCATCAATCATCTTTTGTTTGTATATGGTAGTCAAGACCTAAAAATCCTCTTGGAGGGAAAGGGGAAAAACACTGGAGGCTTTCTTTTATGTTACTTCAAAAGTAAATGCTTCCATTTAAAGCCCCAAACCCCATAAAGTAACTTTGTCGAGTGGCTGCATAGCGGCATAAAACCAAGAGAGGCTGCCAGTCTGGAAGGTTGTCTCTTCCGTGGCCAACGAGGTTCATAATTCTGCCTTTGCAGCATGGGCTGACCCCAGCAGACGTTCCGTTCAGGGCTCCCTTACAAGTTTTGAACGGAATGCTAAGCAGCCACTGAGAGTTGTTTAGAGTTTTCATGTCACAGAAGCAATTGCAAACATCCTATTTCTAACCACAGCCACTGCAGATGCTCTGAGGTAAGAATGCTGCAGCAGACCACTCAATGTATTATTTTCCATAGAAAATTTCCTGCTAATCCTCCCTTGCTAGACAAAACCCCCAGTATATCAGGGTTTTCTTTTTTAAATTATTTCCAATTTTGACCAACAGTATTTTTTTTTTGAATGCATCTTCGGCTGACCTCTTGGAGCCAGAACCTCAACAAATACTGAGGAGGATTCTGTCATATGAATTTACACTTTGTCTGGAGTCTTCCCTGTTTTGATACAAAGATAACACCTATATGATAGCACTTAGAACAGGAGATTAAGTGTGTGGTTTCAACACAAAATGCAGTATTAAGGAAAATAGTTGTTAGGAATGACTACACCTTGCAGTGAAATGAAATAATTGAGCATTCTAGGGTTTACTGTTGGGATTGACATCTTAAATTTATTAATGACCTGGAAAAAATGGACCATAAGCTTTCAAAATTTGTGGATAAAAGCTATGGAGCTTGTAATGTCCATGCAAAGTAAATCACTGGGACAATCATTGTTTGAGTAGATGAAATTTCATTTGGTACGTGTCAAGTACTACATGCAAGCAAAAATAATCTAGGCATTTTCTATATAGTATGCTGATGGACTTCAAGCTTCCCACATCCTCTAAGGAGATATTGAGCAGGCTGTGTAAATATTTAATTCAAAAATTTATCTACCCAATGAGCAGAAATTGTAGCAAAACAGTTAGGATGCCTAGAAGCATCGTACATGGGACAGGGTAAAGAGAACAGGTGGATATTGTTTCCCCACATCAAGTTTTTGTTTTCATTTTCATCTTCTGTGACCTATGGTTTCCTGTAAGTCTGGGATTTGTCTCTGTCCTCCTCAACCTGTGTATGAGAGTATTATTGCTCTGCCTACTGTCTCATCTTTTACATCACAAGTGCTTTTGGCACCTGAGTAGCTCTAAATGCCACAAAAGTTTAAGTTGCAAGTTGGCAAAAAGATGTATCGCAACGAATTGAGGTTTGACACATGCATTTGTGACCTTCAGTTCCTGTCTTGTGTATAAAAAGCAGCCATTTATCTACCGATGCAGCATCTCGCTGCCTTGCTACGTTCATTTCCCACGATCGCTCGCAGAATGTCTTCCTCATGGTCACCGTGGCTTATGTTAGGCCTTAGCATCACCTTTATAGAATAGTTTAGGTTGGAAGGGACCTTCAAAGGTCATCTAGTCCAAGCCCTGAATCAATTATAGGATCCCAGAATCTCACTGTCCTGGTGGCATACAGTTGTTGTAGAATTAAACAGGAAAAGAAGCTTTCCCTGGAGCTGGGCAAAACCAGATTTGTTCCTGGTGAGATGATGACTGAACTTTTGATTTTTTAGAACACAGTAAAAAACTGGTTTCCATTGCTCAATTTGTCATCGGTTGCTTATCCACACTGTCACATCCACGCTTGCTTTTCTCTTTTTCCCTTATATGCTGCTGAAACCCTGGCATTTTAGCCTTTTAGGGACATGAGACTTGCACAAAACGCAACCCTAAATCAGTTAACACTGCATTAAAGGCAAGCCTGCCTCGTACTAGATGTTCCATAGACAGTTTGTATAAACCTTCTAGTGAGCACAGAAGTGTCCTTTCATTTATATAATAGCTTCCTTTTGTCTGTAGTGTTACTCTTCAGTTACTTTCTCATGGATGATGAAATATATGTTTCAAAGATTGTATTTGTGTACCAATATTACAAACCACCAAGGCTCCATAACTAGTGATCTACTTCTTGTGAATGAGTATTAAGCAAAACTCTCAAAGCTCTGCAAAAGAGTTTGTGGCTTCCTTGTTTCCATTAGTTTGTCTTGCCCTGGCTTAAAGCAGTCTGTCTTTCTTGGTAGTATCTCAGATGAGCAGCGATAACAGTGCCCCAGGGTAACAGGCACTGAGCTGTACTGAAGTTGTAAGCGTAGGAAGGGCTCAAATCACCAAACAGCTATGATCTATGCCATCTAGAGAAGGAAACTCTCTGAAATATTTCCAGGCCTCTCTAGCGTTTCTTAATCTAATTAAAAAACAGAAGAAATGACTTGGAAAATGACCTGTAATGACTACCTGAAGTCATGAAAAGGAACCCATGAGAAGTGATTGACAAGTGCCTAAAGCTACTGCTATACCCATTGAGGTGTGGATGGTGGAAAGAAAAGTTAAGGGTACGGATACACTTTACTATTGGCTCATCTTGCAAAGATAACATCAAATAAAGGAGACATCAAAAGATCAGGGAAGAGTCTAAAATCAGAGCACACATTCTTATTGCTGAACTCTCGTTGCAGTGAGCATGCTATTAGTTCAGATTTGCTGTTGGTTATAAACCCATGGCTTAGCACTTCCAAAGACGTTTCAAGCAGTAAGATTCAGAAATACTTATGAAAACTAGCATGGAAGACACCGGTAAAACCTGCCAGCGTTGCCCAGGCATACCAGACAATATCCCTTTGAAGCACTGAGCTACCTACTGGTGGCATAACACGGTGTGTAACAGCAAGGGGGAGGTATTCCTACAGCAAAGACTGCTTTAAAGGTGTATAGCTATTCTTAACGAAAACTGAGCTTGCTTTGCAATGCCCACAGCTTGACCATTTGTTTGCAGGACCTAGAAATATAATATAAAATAGCATTAGTTTTAATTTCTGTAGAAGGTAATTGAGAGACTTAGCTTGAAGTTTTATAGCTGCTCTTCACCTAAAAGAAAATGAGCTGGTTCTAGCCAGTCAGATCTGGCTTCGGGATTTGGAGATCTGTAGCTATAGGTTTAGCTACAGCCTTATTAATTTTGGGGAAGATCCCAAATGAGTTCATAGATGTAGGGGTTCCTGCTCAGGCCATGGCTGATGGCAAGGTATCATCCGAAAGTTTCCTCCCAGCTGGCAGCCTGAAGCTGAAGCAGCTCTTCTGTTGAGCAGCCAGCTGACTGCAGCCAGAAGGAGGGCTCTCTCGCTAGTGTGAGAAGGAGCACATTGTGGGATGAGATCTGCTCTCATTATCAATTAGCACTTGGGATACTCAGACCACTAGTCCCTGCAAATAGCTGGAATAGTTAATATAATATAATATTATTATTATTATTATTATTATATATAATATAATATTATTAACCTATATAGTTAAAAAGTCTTCCTCCAGAAATCCCTATACAGCCATTGTGGGAGAATTGATATTGCTGGAGGTGTGTTTATTGCGAATCTGAGGCTTAGCTTCCTAAGCAATCTCCCCCTCCCCTGGTCACCCAGCAGGCAATGAGTTCCCCATACAGAATCTTACACCAATTAATCCAGTGTCCCAGGTTATTTTGTGCTGCTTGACTTCAAGTGCTTCTATCTTTACTGAACGTGTCTATACCGTTTTAAGTGTCTGCCGAGTACGGAGGCTAAATTCCAAAAGCTGTTTTGCTGTGCCTGCAAATGCTTGGATATGTTCCAAGTCCTAGTCTGGCATTTAAAAGGGATTTTCCAGGATGTTACAATTCACCCAGCGCTATAACTGTGCCAATCCAAAAGCTTCGCTGCCTTCAATCATACACTACTGCATGTAGTAAAAGTGTGTTCCAAGGCACACAAAGCATTAAAAAGACCAGCTCGACCAACGACTTTATTGGCATAGACATTAAGCTACCCAGAAATGCTTTCTCTAAGCCACTTTCAGGCTGTGTGAACTATTCAAAGTTTCAGTGCTGCTGTATGGATAAAGTTAATGTGACAAAGCATATTCTTGTGCCTGTTCCTGCACGTATGTGCACTGCCTGGAGCTTTTCACACAAAGGAGGGACATCCACTTCCTTTTTTCCCAGTAAGTCACAGCATCCAAACCCAAACATACAGATCCTCCCTACAATCTCAGTGCTTCCTTGGAAGAGAGGGGCACAAAAAATATGGCATTACAGGGAGCAGTTCTTCAAGCAAATGGTCGTCTGTTTCTGATGAAAATGGAAGTGAGGTGTCCATAGTGGCAGTGGCGTGACATTGTTAAAAACTAAATTATTAAATGTTTAAAAAAATAAAAGGATGAGTGGGAGAAAATATATTTAGCAATTAGTAATTTAAGTAGTTCAGCCCTGGACTGAAGGCTTTACTGTTTCTAATTTAAAATGGATAGATTGACCCTACCCTTGCATAGAATATGAAACTCTGCTAAAAGCGGAATAAAATAGTCACTGTTGAAAAGCTTAAACAAAACAAGCCAGAATAACTGCAAGATGGCACACAGGGTTTAAACTGCATTGTTGCAGCCACTAAAAATTTGACATTGCTCAGAAGAAGCTGCCTTGTACTGATTCTCAGGGTCCCAAAGCCAGGACTTTGTTATGAATCTAAACTTCAGGTCTTTCTGGAAAGATGTGCTTTAGCCCAATGCAAGTTACTGGGGTCAAATATGTAAGGTAAGAGGCGGAAACATATCTGTCTTATTTAAAAGGTCAGATAAAGCTACCTAAAGGCATATACTGGCTTTAAACTACAAGAGTTTTGGTGAGACTGAATGATGTAAATATGAGAGTATATAAGTATGTGTATCTAAGTATATAAGTACCTGTGTGAATACGGTTTCCAGCCTGCCAGTCGGTGAGTGAGTTTGCCCAGCTCGCTGGATGGTTGCCCAACTCAAAGGTTCGGGTCCCAGCTGCTCCTGTTTCTTGGGAACCTCATTGCAGAGACCAAACCTCTTGCTCCATTCGGATGGCACAGCTCTGGCTTCCAGGAGGCTGCAGCCTATCCTGATCTATTTGCTGTTTCATTACTGGTTGTATAATGTTAAACTACGAGTGTTCCATGTCTTAATAAGAACAGCAACATGGAGAGCAGTAGTTTGGCAGGACAGATGAGCCAGTTCTCTAGGATATAATTAAGTGCTGACAAGCTCAGACATAAGCCACATGTAATAAATTAGTTATAGTACCTGAGTAAGAAGGATGAACTCTGTCGCAAAGGCAATTATACAGAATTTCAGCCTTGGGACCACTTCCACGCGTTCATGTGTGCTGGGAAATAACATATAAATTTTATGTGTCTTTAGCAAAACTGGGAAATTATTAACATAATATTAACATAAACAGATATACATTTTTAAGTCCAAGTGAAATCTAGGAAGATTGTTGCAATAGCACCTGTTTTTGACAGTGTTATCACTCTTCTGGCTGTAGAAGCAAAGCAGCAAGTATGGAAATGCTCTAAATCTACTCCTATATAAAACAACTGGGCTTTTAATTACTGAACAGGTATTTAAAAACCTCAGCAATCTTTATTAAAAAACTACCAGGCCTGGGTTTCATAAGATTGCTTCTTCAGAGGTGATAAACATTCTGGCTGTATTCAAGTGGGTTTTAAGCTTTGCAATCACCACAGAAGCTATTTTAAAAGTTGTATTTGCTAGTTTCCCATTTTTCCATTTGCTTTTATTTTAATTCTTTGTTTTTCATCCCTTCTGGCCACATTCAACTTGTATTTAGCATATCTGTGTATTTATGTTGGAGGATAATTTTACTCATACAAGTAACACAAATTATTGGATTTTTATATCTTCTCTTTCAAAATCCATTTCATGGAGGGTGGAGCGGGGTGGGAAGGACGCCGAAATAGCTGCTGACCCTTAAGAAAGAGTTATCATTTCACTAGCAATAACTTGCAGCTTGTCTTCTGAAAGGAATTGCCTGCTATGCTTCAAGTAAGAAGGAACGTTGTTTTATTTGCTTTCATAAAAGCTTCTGAACAGCTAAGATACCAAATAATTTATTTTTTCTTATTATACAAGGTTTGGAGCTATTTTCCCTATTGGCTTGCACTGGAGTTTAGCTTGGATTCTTGATGTTAAAGTAAGGAAGCTATGTAGATGGTAAGGGATCAAAAGACCTGAAAGAACAAGACTAGAAGGTATGTCAAGAATAGCAGTATTTCATATTTGATAGTGGCGTTGAAATGTGCCACCGTCTAGGGGATAGAAGGTGACAATGGAACTAGCATGCTGTGAATATTATCCATAGGCAGAATCTTAACCAAAAATCTGGGGCAAATGGCTGTTCGAAATGAAATGTACTGTTGGATCCCCAGTATCAGAGCAGATGAGGCTTTAGCTTTTCAAATCTCAGCCAAATAATATATGAGCTAAACAAATGTGTAAGTGGCAAAGAAGAGGATTCAAGATGGAGAAAGACAATATCAAATATAAAGCACTTATTTGTAAACCTGAGCAGTGCACTATTTGACTGAGAAAAAACAATGATGTAATCAAAATTAAATGGAGTCCAGGACATTATTAGAATTAACATCTCCATTGATTAAAAGAGTTGCTGACAGCAGCAGCAGTGCTGCCGGGCTATCAGTCTTGCACTCTTGTTTGACATTTTAAAAGAAAGTGATGAATGTCACCAAGTATTTTGCCATTATTTGTATGATGTAAGAGAGTTTGCCTGATGAATTTCAGATCTCTTAGTTTAGTGGGATCCTGAGCACATCAAAATATTTACCGCTTATCTTACTTGGAGGCAAGTTTAATTTGTGTCTTTTACTGTGGTTCCAAAGGCAAGGGCTTGTCTACTTACACCTTGGATGAAATTAACTAAAATCTGTTTTGATTTATTCTGACAATTATTTCAATGCAAGTCTGTGTGTACTTATCTTCTTTGGCTGTATCTATCTCCTTTAAAACTGACTTAATCCTAGTTAGTGTGTAGAGGAGCTTTAATTACCATCTTCCACAGAGCTTTTCTAATGCTCCATGTTTTTCGTACGTTCTGAAGGCAGTGCAGCTGGACGCTTGGCTAGAGCTCGCCTTTCAGGAAGTGATCTTCTGGTTTGTGTCTGGCACCATGATGCTGCCTCTGGTGCCAAAGAGGAGGCAGCGGCCGCTCTCTGCTGCGTCCTGGCAGAGGCACAGGGCACAGATTGTTAGTGACCTCTTGTGGAATCAAATAATTGTGATGGAACGGATCCAGTTGTACAAGGGCACACTCCATCCCCCTTCGCCCTGGCTCTTCTAAGCGGTTCTAAAACCTCTTGAAAAGAAAATATTCAGCTGAAAATTGAGATCGGTACACTACCTCTAAGTTGGCCAGGTTTACCACACTTCAAGTATGGCAAATACTCTGCAATCCTTAATAATTAGAATAAATTAGGATTTACTGAAGTTGGTACTGACAGCAACAGCTTAGTTTGGGAGTGCCTTAGTATCCTTAGGGGAGTCTGTTGAAGAATACCTGCTTAGCTGCTGGGAAATGACAGCCTCCTCACAGATGTCGGTACGCTGCAGAAAGTCTCTGGAGTATGCTTCATACTCACTTTCCATTATATGTCAATGTTGCTCACATTCTGTGCCTGCAGAACAATGAGAAGCTTGTCCCAACTGCTCCTGCTTTTCCAAGCTCAGGTGGAGGGTCTGATCTTGGGATTCAGGAGAAGTAGGAAAATGGGTTTCAACATGAGCCAAGTCCTTAGATTGGCAGTTGTCAGTGCACATGAATATCCCCCGTCTAATGGAAGTTAAAGGCATGATAAACAGAAATCACAGCCCTGTATACATATACTCTCCAAAGACTGATTTGAAGTTAGAGCCTGTGCCCCACTGACCACTCAAGCTCTGGGCCATTGCTTCCTCTCTCTCGTAATATTGTCTCCAGCCTTCTTACCTGTACCTAATTCTTCTATTCTTGTCATTCTTGCTCATTAGAGGCCCATCTTTAAAATCCACCTTCCCAGACAGGACTTTCTACCAGAGACAGTCATTAACCGAAGGTTAAGAGGACTCAGTCTCCTTCTTCCTGCTAGGTGTCTGTCACAGAGATGTTCCTTCTGACAGAGGTGCTGTGTGTGAGGCTCCTCCTGCAGCCTGCCAACCCCGCTCCACGCAGTCCTGTCAGAAAAGCAAGACTTGCAACGGCCAAGTGACTTGTGCCCAGTGCCTCTTTGTGCCCAAGGCTGAGGATGTGGTGGTGTTATCACTAATGCTTTTAACTGCTTTGCTTTGCTTAGGCCACAACCTGCTGTTCTGTCCAGAGACCTCAAAAGCCACACGGGAAGCAAAAACATATTTCCAAAGATCGGAGCATCGCATCACTAGAGGGCATCCCACACCTCGCCACAGCCAGCAGTGAATCCCAGGGTGGTGGAGGGTCAGGCAGGCAGGGTCCCTCAACTCCATTCTGCTCCCTGGGCTTTGTCTGCATGGTTTTCTGTATGTAAAACTGACTGAATAAGGGTGTGATTTTCCTTATAAAATACTAATGCATGTATTTAGTCTGTACATAGATGCAGTTGTACCAGTACTGAAATATTACAGACTGTTTCTGTTCAGGAAATTAGTATAAATCTTCAGTATTATACCAATGGAAATAGATCTGTGTACATGTACACATGCACAGGTAGGAATGTTACTATTTTAACTTGACTAGGTAAAAAAAGCAGTATCATATTTGGTATGTATGAAAGACTACACAAAATAAAAGCATCCAGATCAGCAGGGGGTTTCTCCCCTGTTTTTAGTCCGTTTCCTAAAAGTCTGGGATTTGCAAGCCACAGAGAACCCCTTTCTGATTCCAGCTTTCTGTAAAAGAAGTCAGGTACATGCTGCCTGCATCCTGAGAGCAGGATGTCCTGAGGTCTCAAGCACTGTGGCAAAGAACATAGCGAAACGTTCTAAGTGGAACACTTTAAAAAAACCCAACCAAAAATAGATACCAGTAACGCAGCAAGAGAGAAGGGGGAGGGTGAAGACAGCTTCATTTTACAAATGTCTTTGTTGAGACAGTAACTGGATACAGAAATCCAAGTCACAGTGGGATTCCGGGAGTGCACATCTGCCTCCCAGCCCTCGTGTTTCCCAGAGCAGTGGTGGTTAGCTGACATCTTTAGAAGGTGGTTATATGCGTCTGCCTCTGAAGGCAGATTTTGAGGTCCGCTTTTGGGTGCCCAAAAGATGATGAATGTAATGTCTGTTCACTGATACTGAGCAGACTACCCTCCAATACAGACCTGTTTCCATATCTCCCTGTTCTCCAAGAAGAGAGATACTAAATTAACTTTTACCGTGTAATTTTACTAAGGCCTGCTCTACAAAGCAGCAGTGTACAGCTCTGGCTCCAGTGAGACAGCCAGGTGGGGCCCACTGGTTACGGCTACTCAGTGAAAGAATTGTACGAATAGAGGATCTTCAGCAGAAATTCATGAAATAAAACACTTTTTGTGTCCCACTGATGCCCAGGCAAAATTTATCTGTGAGCTGGTCTAGACTGGAATCTGGTAGTTGAGTTACCTGCCTGTGGGAAACCTCTGATGCGGGTATCCTGGGCTCTCCAGAATTTCTTTGCTGTAAATCCCTGCAAAGGCTAATTCTTTTCTTTCCTACCATGTAACCCTATGATATCATGCCAAGGCTTCTTGTAAGTATAAGTTTCCTTTTAACACACTTTAGCCAAGCAGCAGGGCCGTTTTCCTGTAGTCATATATAAATATCTATGTCACATCAAAGGTCTCCCTTAGACAAAAAAATGCAGCAGGCAAACATGTTTTCATGTGAGGCTTCACCCAGGTTTGGTTCTCACATGAAGCCTCACCACAACCATATTTGCTTGCTTTCTTTTCTGTCTTTGCCATCTTTACGTCAGGGTTGAAGGACTGTACTGAAGGAATCTAGAGAACTTGTTGCTTTCCCATCCTGTTAATCGACTCTATACCCATTGTGTACCCTCTCTGTCCATACTCCGTTCCTCAGGGCTTCTCTGCAGCATCTCCTAGTCCCAAACAGGGACCAGGTCCGCCTTTGCATAGCTGGGCGTCAAGGTTTTTGGGTCTTGGACCTATTGCGTTTGCATCCTCTCGCGTGCTGCTCTCCAGATCATATTGATAACTCCGTTTATTTCAAGACCCACAGCAAGGCTTAGCAAAGGCAAAGGCTGGAGCTCTGTGGCAGTTCTTGGCAGGAAGCTCTTTGCATAAAGCCTATTAGGGCAGCGGCAGCTGAGCTTCCCCCTTAACAACTTGCAGAAGCAGATTGGAACAAATTGTTCTTGTGGTTTGTTTGTTTTTTTAAAAATACGTATTTTGAGAGTAAAGTTTGGTGGATGCACACACACACTCACTACTGAATTACTTTGAAATAGGAACAGAAAAAAACAGATGAAAATAGAGGTCAAAGAGATGCTAAAGAAAGGATGTGTCTTTCTGTTCTGTTTGATGGTTTTGAACACAAGGAAGAGCAGGCAATGCCCAGATTCAGAAAAATCAGTGCTCTTTTCTAATCCAGTGTTAAAGGTCCAAAACTGATTCTGGGAGATTTTAAACATGCAAAGGGGAGCAAAGTGCTCATGTTGTCTTTTCAACTTAGTAGGATTTGAGTTCTTTCAGTTCTTGTGCCTCTGAAAGTCTCCTTCTCCATGTTTGTAGCAAGCAATACAATCCTAAGAAAAGCTTTGGGGACTCAGGGATTATTAGACAAGGATGCCTCTGAAGCAGCACTGGCATTACACAAGGCATTCTGTCACGTGTCTGTGCCTATCCCCTGGTTAATAGAAATATGTGTAAATTGAAATCCTGAGACACAGGTATATGCTGCACTCATAGATATTTTCTCTTTAATTACATAATTAATTTTTTTTACCTTGCTAAGTACTTTCCCACTTTACAGATGTGGAAACTGATAGGTAAATAAATTCTGTGGTTCCGTAAAAGATTTCTTGGATGTAAAAGCAGATGAGTCATTTGCACAGGCCAGGGCTCAGGCATGCTATATATCTGCTATATGTCTGAAAAAGTGTATATTTCGTAGATTGTGTCAATCGTGAGATTTTTTGCTTCTCTAACAATTTAAAATTGAGGGTATTCAGACTCCCTGGCTTTGTAGCAAGTTCCTTGCGCAGTCCTGTTCACATAGAACCACAGACTGATATGGGGTTGGAAGGGACCTCTGGAGATCATCTGCCCCCTGCCAGAGCAGGTCCTGTTCATGTGAATGGGGAGATCACCACAGTAGATGTGCAAGGATATTGAAACAAACGTCTTGTGTAAATGATTGTATAAACCAGCATAGCACATTAGGACCAAAAAATCCAGGGTGTGACATGTTCTGATATCATGGCTAAGGGCTTTGGAGAAGTTAACTGCTTCCATGCCAGGATGGTGGAAGGTCATATCCAGTGAATATATTATAACTAACACAGCAACAAGCCGTATAGGATAATAAACATGTTGTGCTGTCTAGACACTTTGCATACACAGTGCATCAAAGGGGTTAAATATAGTTGTTCTCCACAGCGTTTGGCCTGGCTGAGGATTAGAGCTTATTTTAGCTGTTCTTCCTAAACATAGCAAAGGTCAGGAGGGAACAGGCTTTGTTGCTGAGTCTTATTGGCCTTGTTCCTTGTAGGGGTTTTGCAGGAGGACAGGATTGTCTCACTTACAAGGATAATAGATGACAAGCCTGGTGCTGATTAACCTCATTTTAATTGATAATTAATTTTAAACCCTATTTACTTTCCCTGGAACAGCTGAGACTTCAAGGGAATCACAACAAAGGTGAACAAGAACTGAGATCTTCCCCAAGGAAACGATAGAGGCAGGAAGGAGATAAGGCGAAGACAGATGCATATTCAGATTGTTAGTTTGGATCTTCATTAAATTTATTCCTTCTGAAAACTGAGGCCTCTCACCTTTTGATAGCAATCACATGTGCTAAGCCATCCCAGCCTTATTCTACACTCCAAATTTGGGGTCCTTCCTTAGCCCTGCTTGCCAGTCAGACTTCTTTTTGCTTTTGCCTCCTTTCTAAACCTGGCAAATTGGTGGAGTGGCCTGCTGGCCACCTGGGAGCATGAACGCTTCTTTTTATACTTGAAATATATGTGATGCTCCATAGTTTTACAGTAGTAAAAGCTTGAGAATGTGTGTAAAAGATCATTTTTATTCGCAGCCCAACCGCACGTTCTGGAGTTAGTTCTGCAAATCAGAGCCTTCCAGGATTAATAGCTGCATTAAGTTTCCTAGCAGTGCATTCCTGCAGGAGCTTTCCTTATCATAGTTAAAATCTATTGAAAGCCATAATGACTACAGTAATAAGTCTGCCCTTCTACAGCGCTGTCTAGAGAGGGATCTCAAATCATTTTACAAACATTATGGAGTTAATTCTTTAAACGCCTTTAAGATGAATGTCATCCTTATGGCATAGGCTGATAAACTGGAAGCCTGAGTAATTTATTCAGGGTCACATAACAGCTATGGCAGAGGCAGGAACTCCTCCTGGCACTGGGAACTGCTCTAAACTTATTTCCAAGACAACGTTACAACACAAGCCATGTTCTAAATTACCTTTTCTATCAAGACTGCAGTTTGTCTCTCTGCAGTAGTTATGGCATTACAGAATCTCTACTCAGTGGAATTACTAACGCCATTTACTCGGTTATGTTTGTAGCCAAGTTATTCACTACCTTCATCCTACATCGTAGGGCCTTTTAAAATAATGCAGATAATTTACTCTGAATTTACATAATCTCACTTGATCGCTAGGTGTAATCAATGTCTATTCTCACAGTACCATTCTGAGATGCTCACACACAGTGAATTTGAAATGCCACCTGTGACATCTCCTCCTGGCTTTACCGACCAGAGTAACTCTCATTCAGGTAACAGGAAAAAAAAAAGCTTTTCTGAGTCCTGAGCCAAGTTCCCAGAGTGATTGAGGTCTTACACTGGGCAGTTCTAGAAGAAAGATTCCTTAGGGCAGCTCCATACTGTATTGGCATTAGAGCAAGAAGGTTAGAAAACATAGCTCCTATTTAGTCAGATAGAACTAGAAATGCTTTTCTAAAGGGCATCTGAAAATGCAGGCATTTTAACCCTTTAGAACTAATACCAGCTGATCCCACTTCTACCTTTCTTGTTTTAATGAACGGTTGAACATTTGTCCTAAGGGATGCTTCTCTTTTGAAAGTTAACAGTTTGCATTTCGTTAGCTGTATCTTGCTAGATAGTTAGCATTCTAGATTCCAGGTTTGTTTCAGTGACTGCAAATCAGCTTCACTTCATTAACAGGTTAAAAAAAAAAATCCGTAGGTGCAGTCCTGAAGACTCAAAACTGATTCAGACTCTGAAAATCAAGATGGGTTCCCTCTGGCTCCTTCATCCCTAGAAACAATAAATACTCTGCCAGTCATTCCTTCTGGTACAGAATATTTCTAGTCCCGCGCCAAATAAGGCATAGACCCCATCTCTTGATGCAGGTTTTTGAAGTTGCACAGGCTGCTTGCAGGACTGCCCATGGCCAACAGTTTTTCTGAATGGGTCCTATCAAGAGGAGAATTGTTTGAAAATGGGGCCACACTTCTAAGAACCATTTTGAAGTTCTTGCCTTCGTAACTGCTTTGCTCTTTTTTGCCCAGTTACCTATTCAGACTGTGGGTCTCAGCAAAGTGCTGGCAGCTCATGGGAGGAACATGGTATGGCGAAACACAAGCCAGAGCTCCTGATGATGTCTTCTAGGCCCAACATTGCGAGTCTCTAGTATCTGTCACACCTTATAAAATGGGGATATTTTTCTGCTGTCAGTTCTTATGGTAAAGCTCGGTGTTTGTTTAGAGAGGACATTGGGATACATCACAGGCAGAATGTGGACATTCTATTAATGAAAGCAATTT
>JAOXNO010000006.1:4763745-4781354 GCA_028565335.1 Limnodromus scolopaceus
CGGTGGAGATAAGAGGGCAGATGAGCTCCTCCTTTTCTTGTCTTGGTTAGACTGCATTCCTCCTTCCTAAGCACCTTACTTACTGTGGTGAGAGCCCCCCCTTTTTCTTTTGCATCTACTGTCTCACCAGTGCCTTTGAGTTTTGGAAACATAACGAGCAGAAGAAAGGTAGAGAAGCTGGTAAGGTTGTTTTAGTTGTGGGGTTTTTTTTTCTTTTTTTTTTCTTTTTCCTTTTTTCTTGGTGCAGTCACCTTTGTCATATGCCCAAGGAGTATGTAAAATTTCACATTGGCCGAGGACAGAAGTTGTGCGCATCACACACCTATGCACAAGCTTTTGCAAACTTCACTTTTTTTTTAGTAGAAAAGTAATTGTGCTCCAGTTACAATGATCAATGGGAATAAAAAAGCAAATTTGATGGGGAGAGGGTAATACCTTTTATTATGCTAACTGATACAGCTGAAAAAAACCAGACATGCTTTCAGGCTGAGAGTCTCTTGTGAGGTTACTCCTCTTGTGATTGTGGGTGTAGGCCAGAGGAGTGCCACTACCAGCGACAGCCAGATGGGGCTGCTCTGGCCCTTGGATTATAGGGGAAAGTGCGGGAGAGAAACAGTGGAAAACAGGCGCTAGGGAAAGAACGATTTGTTCCAAAACATTTGCTTTGTAACAGGGTCATCTATAAATTCAGGGATTTCCTGTTTGCTGAATGGCAGGCTTTCTCTTTTCAGGTTATGGACTGGAATAATTTTATTACAGCTCGTTGTGAGCTTCTTTCCTTTCCAAGCCCAGATTTGCAGCCTTTGCACAGAAATTTCCCAGCTTTCTTGGGTTTTAAGTTGTATCCTTCAGCGCTGTCCTCTTGAGCTGTGCTTTATTTCCTTTGGGCTTTGGAAGTGGTGAGATCATGGTAGTTTTAGGGGAAAAGCATTAAACATATTAATGGGTTCTTTTCATACTGATGTATGTTTGTTCTGGATACTGGGAAAGTAAAACTTAAAGAAAGAAAACTGGAAAACCAGTAATTTTGACCACAAGGAGCCTGATCCTGCATCTTGTACATCTTGTGGATTCATTGCCTTGACTGGGAGTTGTCAGTGTTCAGGAAATACAGGTTTTTGGCTACAGCTGGTCCGGTTGTTTGGCGGTTTTTTAACAGTTTTGTTTCAGAAAACACCCATTAATGGGTTGTTTTTGTCAAGAATGTGGTTGGGGAACACTGCCAGCGTAGTCCCTCAGGTCTAGACCCTTCTAGCTAAAACAAGAGAGACCTGTCCCAGAATATTATCTCATAATGATAATAGTCATGTTGGGAGAATTTACCTGTGCTGTTAAAGATGTAGGTCAGGTCACAGGTCTGAAGCGGGCAGCGACAATTTTCCACACGAGTGCCTTGAGTACCTGGATATCTTAGTCTCCTTCTGTTTCAGGCAAAGAGTGGGAAACAATCAAAAAATGCATCCTCCGAGAGCTGGTGATAAATGAGGAGATGAAGAGAAAGGTAATTGCCAGTTTTGTGAGATAAGAAAGCTGTTTTCTGCCCAGCTGTAGCGTGAGATACATTCTGTGGTCTGTGAACGCTGGCGAGATGAGCGGTTAGAGTGGTACCAACGTCTTTGGCCAAAGCTGTTGGATGTGGCTGACACTACACTGCATCGGACTTCAAACACAGTCAGAGATCCTCTCCTCTGGCCTGGGGAACGTTTACTGATTACATTTATGATGAGGCAAGATCAATTTTTCATAACTGGGGAGCAAATCTGCTAACTTAGCTTGAATTTTTATCAGTGGGACAAGCTTTTAAAACAAAAGCTCTGAATGCATGATTTTAAAGATGTCTGTTGTCGAACGTGCTGGGAGCATTTTGTCTTTATGCTGAGTTTAGCAAATGAGATTCTAGTCCTTGACTGGCATTATTAGGCGCTATTGTAACAATAATGAAAAGAAGATGATTAAAATCTGCCTACTAGTGGCGGGGGTTGATGTTACTATATAGTGCTATAAGTAAGATGGCATTCTGAGGTTCTTGCGTTCTCCACTGATGTGAGCACAGTATTATCTGTGTATCTCTCTGTTGTAAGGCAAAATGGAATTTTTAGAAGAGGTGAAGTGTGTAATTGCTGTTTTTATTTTAACTGATGAAATGGCTCACTTCTTTTCACATGGAACTGATGCTTTCCATGGAAATTTTGTCTGTGTTAACTTTGGTGAAAGCTTCAGACTATTTTTGGCAGCAATTAAAAGCATTCAAGAGACGCCTGTCACTTCAGCTCACATATTTCCACAGGGTACTTTATTTGTGTTTTATGAAAGAAATAGAAAACACAGCAATATGGCTTCTGCTTAACTTTAACTATCTCGCATCTTGAGGCAGCAAGTGACAAGCAATTTTTCTTCATTGGAAGCTGTTCTTCCAGATATCACAGCACAGAGTTGCTGATGGGATTTTCACAAGAAAAATAATAGCACCTAGCATTCACTAACACCTGCTGTCCAGCAATCTTAAAGTGCTTCTGAGAAATAGTTATTAGGATTCATGACTATGAAATTGGTAAATTTTTACTGAACTGTGTTCACAATTAGAAAGCTGATCATTGTGTGTCTAATACTCAAAAGTACCACTAATTTTAAATGTCAGCATTTTAATTTAAGGGACATGGGTCCTGATGTTCAGAGCATATCCGTTACTACATTCTGCAGAAAGGGTTAATTGCTAAGAAATTGAAGAGTTGGAGCCACAGGTTTCCAAAATTAAGAATGAGCTGAGAAGATGTTGCTGCAGAAAATTTATGGCTAGTAATTGATCAAAGGGACAAGAGGCTTGGATAGTAGTTAAGCTGAGAATAAAACTAGGATCTATTTTATTTGCAGGATCCTCTTCTCATTCAAATATTTATAAAGCTTGTTGAATACATCTCTGTGTGGATTATGTGGGAGGAAGTATGAAATGTATGTGTGGTATCTCTATGATAAAATTTAGCTTGCTGTGTGGGTATAATCTAAAAAGACGTTAGATCAAGGGTACAACTGCGTTGAGCTCATCTGATGTATGATACACCCAGCTTCTAAAAGCGGCTGTGCTGCAACAGCTAATACTTTGAGCTTCCACCAAAATTTTTCCTACCACTGCATACTGAATTTTACAATCTGTAATGCAGTTAAATGACAAAACTCACTAATTAATACGGTGTTGAGCCACCTGAGATCACAAGAGCAATGGCTCTTCTGGCACACTGCAGAGCTACTTCTGAGCAATCCAGGCTGACTGCGTGCAATGCCCCCGTCGCACTTGCACTTCTAGAGACCGTATCTACTATTGCAACTCTTGCCTGAATTAAATCACTAGATGTAATGTAACGCACAGCCACATCTGCAACTATGCACCTCTGTCTTGTTTCCTAGTATGCCCTAGTGGAAAAAGTAGGGGGGAGAAACGCCGTGGGATTTTTAGGAACACCTCACCAACACTATGCTAAAGCATCTTCGTGTTCAACTGGTCTAAATGGTAAGGCTGGCTGCTGTTCAGGGTGAGGATGCATCCGTGAGGGCTGTGGATGGTAACAGGGAGGTAGTTGGTGTTGAGAAGGGGAACTTGTAATATGAGTAGAGATGGGATATTGACTTAACAGCATATTTCCTTACACTTCAGGGCTTGTTTGGGGACCATGCAACCTGGGAAGCTTATCTGAAAGTCAGTTAAGACTGTTCTGTAGAGGAATGAGATGGATGCTGGGGTTATATTTCCACCATCCTGGGAACCTCGAGTTTTGTGTTCATGGTGCTGCGACTGTGGTTGGGATGGGCAGCGTATCGTTAAAATGCTTCCTTGCTACATTGCCAGGGTTTGTGTTACTACAGGACTCCCCGGTGTTCAGCGATGGAAGGGTGTATTCCTCCTGCAGGAAGCAGCTGTTAAAAATATATTAGGTGTATTGCAGCAACTCTGAAGCCCTGTGCACAGACCAGACTCAATTTCCCTAGACATTGTACAAACAGGGAAAAAAAAACCGCTCCAAGACATTTCCTACCTTCAGTTCTTCCTGGTTCTTTGGAATCTCATTGCTACTATCCCAGACTATGGCAGGATAAAAATCCCAAGAGGAAATGGTTCATCTCTGAGCATGGAAATTCTTTTAAATACAACTGGATGCCAGAGTTTAGAATAAGGTCCCCTGCATGGCAAGGCCGTGTGCCAGTTTTGTAAAAATATATAAGTGTAATTTATGCAGTATTTCTGTTAATCATGCTCTCTGCTTAAGATATCCATTAAAGCCCATCATATTAATTTAATTGAAAAATTCTGTGGGAATTGTATTAGATATTTTTCCCATTAAATTAATATTGCAGCCTTTAAATAGAATTTCTGGGCACCCATTGTTGTTTGCAGAATTATTATGCAAATTGCTATCTGCTATCTGCCTTTTTTTGGATCTGACCACTGTAACTTTTTTTTTTATTTTGCCTCCTGTCTACTCCTTCCTCCCCAGCCTATGTTTAATTATTCTCTTCCTTTTGATTTCTGGGGTCATTAACATGTTGTTTTCTGGGGCTTGTCACAGGACATTTGTTGTTTGTCTGTCAGTTTGGGCCTCTCCGAATTAATCTGTTAATTAATTAAGGTATGGGGACTGCAAAGTGAAATTCCCCGGGTGGCAGCCTGGCCTTATGGTGAGGGAAAGGGCAGCTCACTTCTCGGTGGCTGGGGAGAGGTGAAATGAGATTAAGGTTGTTCAGGACTGACCTTTAATGGGCCAGTCTGGAGGCAGAGAGCGCACAGTGCCTGGGGCTTCAACGGTGTCTTTGCCCATCTCTTACCTGGATACCAGGACTCTGGGTGGGTTTAGTGCATCCACAGCATCTGCCGTGTAGAAACCCAATGGCGAGCTCTACCTGCACTGGCTTTTAAAGGAAGACACTGGGAGCCACTGTCTTTCCCCCTCTTCCCCAGCTTCCTGAGCATTTCCAGGTAAATTGCTCCCCTTTTAATAACATAAGGAACCCTGATAAATGCTTTCATGTAGTGGATGCCTCAGTGCAGATCTCATTCAAGATCAACAAACCCTTGCGGTTCTTATGCAGGTTACCTAAATAAGGCGATTCCCTTTTTCCCCGTGAGCTCCCCACTTCCCCCGTTTTCTGCTGCTGTGTTGTGCTTTTTGTCTTCCCCCAGACTTCAGCTTTTTTGTTGGAGCTGTTTCTGTTGGAGCGGGGTGATGGGGAGCGAACCGGCAGCATTGGAGCTGGAGCCCTTTAAGAAGCTGGGGCATTATCCAAGTAGCTGCTGAATCTGGGAGTCGTGACTGGCCTGTGCTGGAGCGCGGAGGGAACAGCTTGTGCCCGCGTTCAGAGGAACAGGTGCCACTGCACAACTGGGGACGCCCTGGACACGGGTGCAAGGAAACAGCAGCTTGTTCGGCACTGGTTTGATATTGTTCCATAACCTGATACAGGCGATGGGCCGCAACACGGGGTTGTGCTTATTAACTGTCCACCTGCCTGACACCCTCCCCCGTCCTTTCCTAATTAAACAGTGAGCTCAGGTTTCCCGATTTGGATCAACAAAATCAGGAGGGGAGATGGCTCCGGCTCCCGTCCTGTCACCCAGACACAGCCTAAAAGGAGCAGGGCAGCACTGGGCACAGACTCTGGCCCGGAATGAGAGAATTGCATGAAGTGCGACTGCATCTAATCAAATATCTGCAGGAGTCTGTTGGGGAGTTTGTGGGTCAATGTGTTTTTGTTTTCTCTAAAAAGTGCAAGTCCTTCCCTTCATGGTTATTTTTGCCTAACAGCTGTGTTTCCGGTGAGCAGCTGGGGGAGCTGCCTGACTCAGCAAATCTCCTGCCTTAACACTCAAAAAGTGCACTCAAGCAAGACTAGGAATGCTGCGGGCAGAGCAGTGGGTCCCCTCCGCTACCTCCTGCAGCCAGCGAAGAGAGAGATGCTCGGTCGCTTGGAGAGAGGGGTTTAGATTCAAGTGACACAAATCATTTGCTCTGGGGAGTGTGCCCACAAAGAAGGAACAAATACATGGTCTTTATTTCAGAAATATATTGTGTTTGTAAGTTGTTAATGTCTGCAAAAGTACTCAATCATCTAGAAAGAACCTGATGGAAAGCTGGGGTGCTGCAGGAATGAGAGCCTCTTTCAGACTAGCCTTACAGAACAAACCGAGCCATTTTTATACTTCTATGACAATTTGCAATGTCTCATAAGTACCTTGAGTCACTTTTTCCAGACAGGTTCATCATCTCCTTTGCATGGGGTAAGCATTTGACCTCTCCCACATGTGTTCCTGATTTGTAAGATGTTTACACGCTGCAGAGCTGGGGTTTTTAGAGGGTGGATAAGAACTGGTCAGAGGGGAGGCTAGGAAGACACTTTTGCCGAGTGGTTTGAGTAACAGAGTAAGAATAGGAAGATTGTATTACCAGCTCTGCTTTTGACCTTGGACAAGTAAAACTCTCTCTGCATGTCTCTTGATTTTCTGCCCTTTGTCTGCATTGTCTGTTTTGACTATAATTCTTTGATATAAAAGTGGTCACGCTTCGTGCAATTGTATAGTGTCTAACAGTCAAAAACCGCGTGGATGGAGAAACTTTTCAGTACTACTGTACTACAAGTAAGTAACAAAAATAATGCAAAAATGAATGTTTTGTAAAACACAGTGGGACTTGCATGAACAGCAAAATACCAGTTAGAGTAAGGAGGAATTAAACGTCTGGTGTAATTTGAGTCCACTGTAATAAGCAAACTAAAATTCCAGTTGCAGCGAGGTTGTTGGGGGCAGCAGGAAAGGAACTTTCTTTATAAGCATGAGAATTTGACTGTTTCACAGGGTAACAGTTTTGTCATTTGCCTGTTTAGGAGGAAAAAGTTCTGTAATTGATTGGATTTTCTGGCAGCACTTTTGTTTGGATTTGAGTCTCGTGGCAGCTCCCGAGTTTGCAGTTGATGGAGAAGAGTGAGAAAACTCTTTTCCCCTGGGAGAACACAAACCTTCCCTGACCTAAGTCCATGTTTCATAGAATCATAGAATGGTTTGGGTTGGAAGGGACCTTAAAGATCATTCAGTTGCAAGCCCCGTGCCCTGGGCAGGGACACCTCCCACCACACCAGGTTGCTCCAAGCCCCCTCCAACCTGGCCTTGAACCCCTCCAGGGATGGGGCAGCCACAGCTTCTCTAGGGAACCTGAGCCAGGCTCTCACCACCCTCACACCAAAGAATGTCTTCCTAATATCTAATCTAAATCTCCCCTCTTTCAGTTTAAAACCCTCCCCCCTTGTCCTATTGCTCAATTCCCTTTTTAAAGAGTCCCTCCCCAGTTTGTCTTTAGGTATTCTGCTTGTTGTAGAGGCAAGTTGTACTTCCCATTCCAAGCAGAACAGACCGAATTAGGAATCTGGCACAGAAGGACCATTGTGTCTCCTAGTGTAAGTGTTGAAGCTGGTGAGTGCCTTCCATTGCCTTGCCTCAGACCCAGGCACAGGAGTCATCAGGGTTGGCTGCCAAAGACAGCAGCCCAGTTTGTGAATAGTCTTGCAGTTGTTCAAGCCAATCTGCAGTTAGCAGCGGGCTTTGAAAGTGCTGTATCCTCACTAAAAGTGTCTCAGGACATGCCTTGTTTTACAGAGTCCGTCTTGAGATCTTACTTCACTACGCACTTAAAGACAGCTCACGCTATTTTGACCCTCCCAGCCCTGCTATTACACCAAGTCCAGTAGTGGTGAGGATGCAGCGCTCCCTCAGAAAGTTTCAGCACAGCTTCATGTCCTACATATAACACAGCAGAGGTGGCCTTCCCTATCCCAGGCTGTTTGACTGACACAATTAGGATTTCATAGCAATAAGAGCTAATATTTGTTTACTTTTCTTCCTAATTGTAACTAATGCTTCTTTCTAAAGACAGGAGCAAGCAGAAAAAAAAAAAAAAAAGAAATAGAAAAAGAAAAGAGGTTGAGGTTCAATATGATTCACTTCAGCCAGCTTCAGAATAACATTTGCCTCCGTGGGTAGCAGTGACTCCTTACACACTTGATTGCTCCATTTCCTTCCTACCCCCTCAGCAGACTTTTTATGCCAACTCATACAGAACTCACAGGAGCACAGGAAGCCTTTTGCTGTATAAGAAAGACTTGAGCCCTTTCACATGCTCTTGTATCATTTGTGAAATTAGATGCACATGGAGCCTCAGAATGAAGTGAACTGATCCTCTGTTGAAAAACAGGTTATTTAAAACCAAAACCACCACAGCCAATCTGTGTATGTGTGTATGCTTGTGTGTGTGTGTATATATATATATATATATGCAGAGAGAGTGAGAGCGCTTTGTCATGATTTGGGTTGACTCAGCGGGATTTGCAAGCAATATTATTTCTCACAGTGCTGCTGAGCTAGAGATTTTAACATGAATAAATACCCAACATGATCTGCTACACACAGACCTGCTGAACCCTATCCCACGGATACACAAATAGTATCATTAAGAACAAAGGTTTCAGAGGGTGTTCCCAATTCATCTGCTCCAGTCCTCTGCTGTCACAGGCAACTACATCTCATATGTCTGTTCATGCAGGGACCAGAGCTCTTATCTGAAAGCTAAATACTTTCTTTTGCCCTTATTTTGTGAGGAAGAATAAAGGGCCTCTTCTCTGACCTCATGCGCACACAGAAATGAAAATAACACTGGGAGGTGGCTCATAAGATCTTTAAAAAGTATCACCAGTGCTACACCATTTCACTGCCTGAGAGGACTCACTGCTTCTCCTCCACCTTGATAACTATTCTGAACAACAGGCCGTCTCTCTTTAAGGTTAGTCCTGTTTATTGAAGGAGCAGAAACTTATTATTGAATCTAGGTTTTTATTTTATATGTCATAAATGCCATGGCTTTTCTGCAGATTTTTGTGGTCACAGATCTTTAGATTAACCATTTAGGTGTTGAATACTTAAAAATAATTTTAAGTAAGCAAAGTAGTTAATCTGGCAGACTATTGAAAAATTTCAACCACCTCCACAACTGAGACTGGCATTTAGAAAATCAGGCTAGTAAGTGTACTCTCCGTCTTCCACCTGAGGCTTCCAGGAATGACTAGTTTGTGGGTGCTTTAGAGCACAGGCAATTCAGGTACAAAACCCAAACCAGTTTGTCTGGGTTGAGCAGAAAGAGGCGGAGGGAAGCAGCTGGGTGAGAGAATGGCAAGTCTAAGTCAGCAAGATGATTTAATGGGACTATTCCTGTGGTGTTCTCTCCATCTAACATTTTCCTGTTAGAACCTTGGCTCCTAGTCAGGAAAGGTGTCTTCCTTTCCCTGCCTTTCTCCCCTGTTAACAGAGAGGAAACTTCCTTTATATCTTGTGCATGTTTGGATGTGTATATGTGTCTGTTCATTACTGGGCATGTTGTTGATGCATCCCACGTATAGGATATATGGATGTAAAACCTACATTTACAGAAATTTGTGTGTTCTTAAACCTGCTCATAAACACAGTCAATATGTGAAATTTAAGTCCTCCCTCCTTTTCCTGAAGTTCTGGCTACTTCAGATCAAACCCAGTATTTAACCTGAAGCCCAGGATGAGCTGCTCAGTCCATACTCTACATCCTCTTTTCTGTAGGGTCTCCCACCTCCTTTTCCCCTGGATGGCAGAATGAACCCTACCGCTCAGTTAGTCAGTAAAATGCACTTCACCCTTTCCAAGCCTGTTCAGCACCTCCTACTGCATAGCATTTTACCTAAACACTTACAAGCCTTTTTTGCTTTCCCCCTTGTTTCGTTTTTCTGCAGTCCTTTGCTCCTTATTAAATCCCAGGCTGTCCTGGGATTATTTAACTGCTTGAACAGCATTTCCCCCTGCCAGAGCTCTGCCTGTCAGTGCCAGAGCTCACCAGCCCTTTAATGCAAGGCAGTCATCCATAAAAGAAAAGAAGGTGGAGAAGGGTACGAGGATTCCCAGCGGTGGAAACAAAGGCAGGTGATGGGTGCCAAAGCTGCGTGCCCACTGCGTGATCTCCCTTGCCCACCTGCCTCAAGCATCGTGGCTTTAACAACATCTTTGTCCTCTGCAAGCCTTGCCTGCGTAACCCAATAAATAATGCCTTCGAGCAATGTGACCTGTGGCAAGCAGTAAGTGATGACATTGTCAGCCACACACAACTGTTGAAACGACCAGGCTGTAATCATCGCGCTGTACCCACGGAAAGACATTTGGCAAATGAGATTCCATTTTCACATTGGTCTGTGCCGAGCATGTAAATTTCCAGCGGGACAACCAGCATTAGGGATGTGTAATTGATTGTCTGAATTATAATAAACAAGCTGTGACAGGTGATCATCCATCATATTCCTGCTGCATGTTCCAGCACCACTGTGAAGCACAGAGAGAGAGAGCTGGAACAGGAGGGAGGAAAAGGAGAAGTCACATTTACACAGAAATAGAGAGAAAGGGATAATAGAAAAAAGGATCATGGTGGAAGTGAGAGGGGACTGCAACTGTGAGGGAAATAAACACGGATGGAAAAGATCAATTAATTTATGTGATTTGTTAGATATTTTACTGAATGAAAAAGTCCCTTCTGCTGTTACTGCTGTTGAGAACTGGAGGATTTGCTGCAGTGGCTGGTATTTGGAGCTGGGAGTGCTAAGAAATAAACACAGAGAAGCGGAAAGCGTAAAGGAGGAGCTGTGATTAGAGCAGAGCCAAGTACAAAAAAGTGCATGAGTGTGTGTGTATGTGTGTGAGAGAACAAGGACTCAGCAGCTTTGCCTCCTTGTTCAGGCTTAGACACTTCAGTCCATGACAGAATGGTCCAAAACAGTATCAGGTTTTTCTGATCATGCAAAGGTGGATGCTTTCCCTGATGCCTTTGTGCTGTAAAAGCCTGAGGTTTGCAGTGATGCTGTTGCAGAATCAAAGTGATCTGAGTAATGGTTCTTTCCTAAGGAATGGCCGCGGGAGCCTAGAGCAGTTCCAACTCTCTTGTTTCTCAGACCAGCCTTTCCAGGGAGGAAATTATTGGTGGAGAGGAGTATGGAGAAGTTGAAAAAAATATATAGGGAAATAGCACCTCTGGATAGATTGGACAATGGTATTTTCCTGAATATTTACAAGCTTACCTCATGCAAATTAGAGTGTGGGGCTTCCCCACCCTCTGTGCTGAAGGTGAGTGGGCAACTATGGGAATAATTTACCCCTTTAATATATCCAGTTTCCTGTGTTTTACTTGTTTATGCAGTATAAATGGTCAGACTTGTTTTGGGTTTTTTTTTCCCTGATTTGTGACATTTTGTATCTCTCAGACTTTCTTATGGACAGTTTTATGCTATTATTTGACAGTCACCCAGATTGTAATTGTCATGGTATTGTTTGTGCTTGCTGTTTGATCAAACGCTCAGGCATTTCCCCTACAGGCTTTTTGCCCATAAACGTTTGAAATTCACTCTCTGCAAATGTGATAGTCACTGGAATTTGTGGTGCTTATGTTAAATGGATGTAAAATTCACCTGATTGCCTAGAAGAACGAAGTAAACATGGTGAAAATTCTTCAAATTATTGTGAAATTTGTCACAAAATCATATAAACATCTTTAAAGTTGGAATAATTTTTAATTTGATCAAATAGCCATTGAAACGGGTTTCTTACTGTGGCTGAGCTTTAAGATTAAGTGTATTTCCAGCAGGTAAAAGTAGTTCCATCCCTTTTGTGTAGTGACTGACTTTGGTGACTTACTTCTTCCTGAGACTTCTCTGCCCAGATGTCAAATTTCAGTCCTGTCTGACTGAAATCCTGAGATCAATGAAGCAGTGGCCATTTGTTCCTTGAATTCTTTAGCAGGAATTTGATTTAGGCCTCCAAATTCTCTGTGTGAGCAGACGTGGTGGAGGGGAAGGCACAATGTAAACCACTGGTTTCTGAAACTGGGAACAAATCCTTTCTTATGGCCTAGAAATGAGGGTGGGAATGGAAAAGCTTTGTAGTGAGGCAGGATATGTTCTGGGCAGAGACTTTCTGGATCCGAGACAGAATATTTACCTTCTCACCATTTTCTTTTCTGATGGTTATTTTGTGACTCAAGGAAAACATGGGAAGGAGTGCAGTTGGAGAAAAGTGGGAAATCTCTCTGGAGGCTTTATCTATTAAGGGAAATGGGAGCTGGGCTGGGACTGGGAAGCTGCAGAGCGCTGCAATGCCTGGTGTTTGACTGTAAGTAACTGCTGCTGGCACAGCAGGGGTTTATTTTGGCCCAAACCTGCCCTGGGAACAGCAGAGAAGCTAACGCTCTTGGAATTCTCTCCCTTTACGATTCACTCAGCAACTTGGCTTCAAAAGAGTATTAAAAAAAAAAAAAGCAGGAAATGTATCCAAATATTGAAGCCAAGGTTTGTATGTGAAACTGTGAGGAGGAGATTAAAGACCCAACAACCCTGATCTCCCTGACTAGAAAATTTTAAAGGAGGCTGGAAGGAAGGGCTTGTGTACAGATGGAGGAAGATGAGCATTTGGGGGCAGCGGCTTCTATTCTGAAGAGCTCGTCCAGCCCTGTGTGAAATGTGCTTGTGATCTCGGGAAAGGGAGTAACCTCCTTCCCGAGCGAATGCACAAAATTTGCAATATCTGTGGCAGGGAGAGGGAAGGACTCCAAGGCTGTAGGGAAGGAAGCAGCCAAAGGATTTTTGTGTGTGTTTATGTGTGTTTCTGATCATGCAGATTTTTGTTGTCTCCATTAGTGCTGCCACGCTTTCCCCAGGGCTGCCCTCACGCTTCCTTTTCCAGAGCCTGGGGTGTCCTTGCTCTTAATGTTCATCTCACATGTAGGAGGTGAGCCAGAGTGTCCTGAGACAGCGATGAATCTATGGCGGAAACAAAGCACGCTGTGGGATGAAAGTCACCCCTGGTGCATAATGATTAAAACTGGTTCAGGTAAAACATCACATTCAGGAGTTTTTCCTTTTATTTTTTTTTTTTTTTTAATTGCTGCAAAGCTGTTTAGTCAGTTCACATGGGACACAGTTTAGTCCATGTGAAAGGAATGTAAAATATAATTTTCGGTATGGGTATTATTTTTTACATTGTGTATTTTTAGCCTAGAGGATGAATTACATCTCTTAAATACCTGTTTCAGCACATAACCAACTAATTCACAAACCTGTGGCAAATGCTGGAACCTTCAGGTTATGTACAAACCAAACTGGATAGATTTTGTTACTGTTGTAATCGTTTGTGAAAGGGCAACATAATATTTTCCATCGAGGAACATTACTATAAACAGTGCTCTCTGTAATTCCGGTCTTGCAAATACGGGCTTTTTCTCTTTTTTCTTTCCTTTGTCTCAAGCCAGATCATCTGTTAAGCTGGACATGACAATATTTTTCTCCTCTTTTTTTTATATATATATAAACAGAACTGAACACAGAGCAGAAATTCTCTGCAGCCTTAAGATATCCAATTTTTCACTTGACCTTTATAAAAAGTCAATTTGTGCTTTGTTTCTTTAACATGAAATCTAAAATGCCCTCCAGTCACTTCCTTGCCGTATTCATTTTTGACCATAAGCAAAGCAATTCTGCGTTTGCTCTTTTCAGGAACTACTAATGCTCAGGAGACAGGGGATTCATTTCTGCTTTTTGTTTATACTGGAGAGTTCAGGTTGCACAGATCTGGTGTCACCGCCATAATGTCACTCACTTTGCTGTTAACTGTGTGTTGCAAAATGTCAATGCAAGCTCAATTTGGGAGGGAGAATGGATAACTGTAGATGGAGCGGGGACTGACACCCCAGAGTTCTGATTTTGACAAAACTGAGCTAGTTAGGCCCGAAGTGGCAGCTCCGTGAGGGTGACTCATTCTTGGGAGATCCCCCACCAAGACATAATGAGGCTGAATTTTTGGAACAGGGAAATACCTACATTTCCAGGTGGTGGGTCACAGGAGCTCCTGCAGGTTTGCACAACTCCTTTGTCGGCTGGGACGGGTTTAAGAGTGTGCATGGAGTGTCCTCTGTTTGGCAAAAAATCACAGGAGGGTTTTTCACAGAGGGCTTTTCATTTCTGGCTCTAGGGGTGCAGTGGGAGATTCATCCCCAGAGAATTTTGTGCCGTTAAAAACCTCTATCTAAGTAAATCTCATTAACTTCCTTGACAGTCTGTCAGTGACTTCCAAAGCCATGTAGTATGGAAAACCCTTTGAAAAGAGTGCTGGCCCACTGGGTCCCACCGGGTAAGTGGTCCTGTGCCATGAGAGCACTTTCCAGCCAGTACCTAGGCTTGAAGGCACACGTCCTGTGACCTTGTTCCTCCTGCCGCACCCAGAGCGCATATTTTTGGACACAAGTATGCGTGCCTTATCATGCCAGCTGTTGCTTAAGTATTCGCTTGAAACTTCGTGTTTCCAAAGAAGATGCTTCGTTCTATAAATGTTGGTGAAGAATCGCAGCTTCCTGTCAATCTCAGGCACCCAGTTTATTGCTGGGTTAAATTCAAATACAATTTACATTAGTAGTATGTGGCACTGGGTTGAGAACGCCATCATGGTGTGGTTGATCATACAGGTGGCATTTCTTTTCTGGCTGAACAAATATTTAAATTTACATGCTTCTGGGATGCCCTGTAAAGGCTAGAACTTACCAGAACTGCATGAATTGAACATTATCTTGTACAGACTTTGTTCACATAACTGTGATTTAATCAAGGATTACAATTTTGGAAATTCAAGTACTGTACAATATCTCCTAATTGTCTGGTGTTCTGAAAATAAAGTTGACACAAAAAAATCAGTCATACAGAATAAATTTAGTATCTCCTCTTTTTAAACTTTCTCATCTGTGATAATAAAAATTCTGCTTGTAAGGTATTTTATGTATTTTGTGACAGCATGAGGCATTTAAATTAGGACCTCAAAATGCTTTATGAACACAGATTTGTTAAGTCTCCGAAGACTTAGTGGAAGAAAGTGAGTGTTATTGCATTGGAAGTCTGCAATATAGTTGGAAGGAGAGAAAATATCTGGGCCTCTGGATTCTGCGACTCCTTTACTTCAACCGCAAGATCTTCCTTTTACATCTGTGACTCAAAAAAAGAAGTGATTTTTCTTCATTGTAATGAGATGTAGTAATTAGAATATGGAAACAATCTGTGGCCTCTGAAACTGTACAGATGTCACTACTGCATTTTATAGTCACTTGGGGCTTTGTGGTTAACTGGAGATAGAATTCGAACTGTCCCGTTCCAAAAGCAAAGGCTCTTAACATTTAGGCTAAAAAAAGAATCTGCACTGGCACTCTGCTATAAAGGGCTTATGATGTTCACATGTGATAAGATATGATTCTGACCACTTAAAACAATGGTCTGTCATTTATGTGTACGTATGAAGGATACAGCAGGAAGAGTTCCTGGACAGTTTTTAGTAGCTCTTGATGTCTGATTTATTAATCAGTCAATTCATTTAATGCAGCTTTGTGTGCAGAGTGATATGGCTCTATGTTGTATAATTTATTTCCCTTATACAAAAGACTCATTGTCCTGGTTTGCCAATGAGACCTTGTAAATGTGTGTGTGTTGCTCAACCAATTTTTTTTTTTTTTTTTTCTTTCTGGTTTGGTTCCTGTTTTTAGCCATCTGCTTGACATTATTGTTTGCCTTTTGTGCATAGAGACCTTCCCAAGCCATTGCAGAGTGTGCTATCCAACTCCTTTCTCCCGTCAACCTCTTCATTCCAATGTCACCCGCCCATGGTGCCAGGGAATAATAATGCACAGAGGTGTTAAAATCTTCATTTATGTGCTTTCAAAAAGGCCTTTGTGTTTGATCATAAGGATTTGATCTAAAAATTCATCAGATGTGGAAACCAGTATTTTAGAGTTTATTAGAAATTGATTGACTCTGTGTTGTTGGTGTTGGACCAGGAGGACATTATGGAGGTCTACCTAGAAAATTCTACTGACCTACCTACCTACTGAGGTGCAATTCCAATGCTCTGGCTATCCTGCCATATCTCCATATGGATATGCTTATTCCAATGTAAAAACATTCACCCAGGGAGTTATATTATTACAGCACTAAGTCTATGTTGTACATATCCTTAAGGATATCAGGTCTTTAAGTGCTGAAAGCTTTAAGAGAGAAACTGGTGGCCGGTGGAGGGAAATAAGAAAGAAACATTCTGTTACTCTAAGGAAAATTGGACTCCTGTATTTGACCTTTCCTGAGCTAAGGAGTAACTAGAGTGTTAGCTCCCCATCTTAAGGCAACCATATATGTGTGTCATCTTGGCTATGTCTTTTTTTTCCCTTCAAAAAGTATATTTGGACAATATTTGAGGATTTTTTCCATTTGCCTGGACTTTGAACAGTCCAGCAGCCTGGTCAGAACAATGGGCACTGCTGCAAGCAAGCTACAGAGAAAATATGAGAAGCTCGCTGTGCATGTGTTACAGAGCACACAAGCATGGCATTTTTACTCAGAATTTCCCCAAAGTAAATCCAGCTTCCTACCCTCTTTTGCACTCAGACGAACTTTGCTGATGCCCGGAGGCTTGCAGCCACAGTTAAACCCGAGTTTTGGTGTTCATAGGTGGAAAAAGCAGCAGCCCAGTGTTTCTCAATCATTATGTGAGCAGGAAGTTTTGTTTAGCTGGAACCAGCTGCTAAAAGGAAGTACTTTGTGATTGCTTTGTTTCTCCTTTCTCAGGAATTGTGCCTTCCCCTGGACTCGTCAGCAGTGGGCCAGTTCCTTTACAGCATCCACAGCCAGCCCTTGTTGATGAAAGCAATAGACCTTTAAACTTAACATTAATGCGAGAGTGACCACTATCTATCTGGCACTTCGGACCTGTGTAACTAGAGAAAGAGAAAGGAAAGGAAAACTGCCAGTTTCTGCCAGTTTTCCCCATTCTATATTTTAAGTAGCAACCGTTTTTCAAACTGTTCCTAGAGTCTGGAATAGGATAAATCCTCAGCGAGGAGGGTTAGTGTACAGAACACAGGTGAGGTGGCCAGGGTTTAATGCAAAATATGATTTATTGTCTGTACAGTTTTACCATGCTACCATTTTATATGCATACTTTATAAAATACCATTATATTTATTGTTAGCTATTGTACATATAAGTGCTACTCATTGAGACAGCTCAACAAAGGCCTGCCACAATTCTTAAAATAGCCAGACAAATCCTTGTTCCAAAGAGTTCACTATTTCTAACTACAAAATAAGTTTTAATTACTTCCTATATCTCTATTGTGGCTTCTTAGTCATTTTAGTCTGACTCTGTTCCTTCTTCGTGGATTGGTTCCAGACAATACAACCAGAGCAGCTCAGGAAGGCCTGGGTATTATTTCTGTGTAACAGCCCAAAATGTTTCTACTGCCGGCCTTATACAGGGATGATTAAAAGGGAAATCCCTCCATGTAGACACCTTCAGGTGAGAACTTGTGAGGAGAAGGAAGACATGACATTACACTTTTTTGCATGGGGGCTTTTTTGCATGAGAGCTGGAGCCCCTCTGCTGTGAGGACAGGCTGAGAGAGTTGGGGGGGGCTCAGCCTGGAGAAGAGAAGGCTCCGGGGAGACCTTAGAGCCCCTTCCAGTCCCTCAAGGGGCTCCAGGAAAGCTGGG
>JAOXNO010000006.1:4781454-4809557 GCA_028565335.1 Limnodromus scolopaceus
TGGAGGGGTTCAAGGCCAGGTTGGAGGGGGCTTGGAGCAACCTGGTGTGGTGGGAGGTGTCCCTGCCCAGGGCAGGGTTGGCACTAGATGGGCTTTAAGGTCCCTTCCAGTCAAAACCGTTCTATGATTCTATGATATACTTTACTGTGCCAAGAATATTACAAATAAAATGTACCCGTCAGCAGGTAGTATGTCAGCAAAACCACTCCCATCTGAGTTCCTTGTATGAAGCCCTTGGTTTCTCCAGCTTCCATAGGGAATTAGCCTTTTCCCAACGGAGCCTCTCTGGGGAGAGAAGTGTTCACGCCTGCGTCAGGCCTCATTGTCTTTTGTAAACCGCCTCAGCATCGATGTACTGGAGTTCAAGCATTACTCAAACTGCCTGATTTCAAAGATAGTTCTGTCACTGTAGAGTCTCCTCCAAATCTGAAGTACCGTCTGTTTCAAATTGTTTGTAAAAATGTGCCATCTTTTAATAGAAAGAGTTTCATACCCACTTGTAGTAAAGAGCAGGGATGGCTAACCAGCGAGGAGAAAGGAGGAGATCATGCAGGGTAGACAATTTTGTTGTCTATTATCAAGCTACACTGACATTATTTTCAAAACAACAGCTTTCTGTTTTTAACAGCTATAATCATCACCAGGAAAAGACGTGAAGAAGAGAGCCTCACTGCATCCTCTTGAAGCTATTTCTTTTCATTTCCAAGGAGCCATAGAAAACTGAGATTATTGGTGTTCTGGAAATGAAATATTTCTCTTTTGTCCCCTTTCTTTTCTGTAAGAGAAGACACGAACCCATTCACATTCCTCTGTATCTGTAACAACAGTGAGGTTCCGTAACCGCCGTAAAATATCCCAAGTTTCTTAGCTGAAGAAGATTAGGACATAGCTACAAAGCTTCATTATAATCTGAGAGACTCTTCATTAAGAGGTTATTGGATATTAATTGCCTATTGGTATACACAAATATTTTATAAGCAAGCTTCTTTTCCGTCTGAAGTTAAATCATCGGTGCATTTGTAGAGACCACTAACTTAGAACTAATGCCAGTGTGGCCAGTGCTACAGAGAATATTCTGGTATTGTGTTACAGCAGAGATGTAATTTGAGGGCATTTATGTACAAGAATTGTCACTTTTAATCAGACAGGGCAACGCAGTGGCAGGTTGCAAAGCGCCAAGGAGGTGACAGCGAGCTGGAGGCTCCCTCTCGGTGCAAAGTGGAGGGACCAGTCCAAGTGGCATGGACTGGCAAGGGCAGGTAATTGCAGATTGATTTGCCTCTGAATCTGGGAGAACCCTTAGAGGAAAAGTAGTTTCATTTAAAGAGAGCTGTTGGTAATAAGCAGAATTGGGTTTTAATGGGGTTCATGCAGAAAGAACAGAAATCAAAATCGAGTCTAATTGGCAGATGGAAGATGGAAAGAGAAGCGGAAAGCTCGGAGCAGCAATGGCTGTCTCGAGCTGAGAGGCTCGGCAAGGAGTGCTTAGGCAGCCAGTCTCCATTAAGATCCTATCCATAATGCATGAGGTTTGGAAACCCAGGGGACTGTCCGACAAAAAGGGAAGAATCCTCCAAACTACCCTTCAGAAAGTGATGGGTACGTTGTCCCAGAAGGGGCCCTTCTAGAGAGCACTTTTAGTAAGTAATGGTTCGCTTTGGCAGTAGAGGTGATAGAGCACTAATGCACTACAAGCCAAGTGCTGGCTTCCCTTCCTTTGCACTCACATGCTCCGCTCTTCAAGGATCACTGTGGGGAAACAAGGCTTTTTTTTTTATTTCATCGAGATTACTGTTATTTTTATTTTATTTTCATTTCATTTTGAGCAGATTGCAGGAGGTAATTGCCGCCTTAAATTTTCTCTCAGGTTGGGAATACCAGTGTCCTCCTGAGTACTTAGTTAAACCCTTAAGCCTCTAAATGTTAACCCTTTATTACTCTCGTGTGGGTTTAAAAAAATTAGGTGTCTATTTCAATAATTCTGAGGTTTAGAATAATTTATATTAAGAGTTTTGATTCAAACCATTGAAGTACAAGAACAGAGTGGCTAGTTTGAAAATGTGGATTTGGACTTCTCTTGGGACACTGTGATTTGGTCCCCACAAATTTGGGTTTAATTTCAGCTGAAGGGCCACACCTACTGTCAGTCACTGCAGTCCTCTTTCACATTTCTGGTCTGTGGGGCCTAGGGCATTACTGAGTGTTCCAGTTATGTTTCATAGCTACATCAGAAAAAATCCTTACATTGAGCATTTCTGACTTCTTTTCAGCACAAATGCAGTATTGAAAAAGCAGAATTATTAGCTGAAAATATCTTCCTCGTTAGAGTTAGCTCTGCTGGAATGGAGCTGCAACATACAGTGATTGGAATGACAATAAATGAAGCTTGGAACTGAGAAGGTATTTCTGAGCTGTCCACGTTTTATCTTCTCTGTGGACTTCACAGTAACATAGACCTGAGCCTGACCTCCTGGGCCTTCCCAAGGACTGCGGGGTATGACCTTTTCCATCAAAGAGGAGAAGGAGGATCTGTCAGCCCATACATGTCCAATTTATTTGCAGGAAACTACAGAATTCAAATGTGTTATGTTGCCAGTATATGCCAGGTAGTTCAAGTTGCACTCTACACAGCACTTATTGAGTGAAGTTAATACAAGAAATAGTAGTGCTCTTAATTGCACTTCCTTTTAGGTACAATTTATTTCTTAATCAGGTTGTCAGTGTTATAGACCCTAGGATCTGAAGAATATATGACCTATGGGTTTATGTTTGGCCCATAAAAATGATAGACTCTACATACCTGTAGAGTCCCACGTGATATTTGGTTCATCTGGGAGGCAGTTTAATATATTGTTTTGCCTCAAGGGGGCTTCATTTAATATACTAAAGGAAAAGCTCCTGAGTTTTTGGTAGGTGCAGTTCTCTCTCTAATGAGTTTCTCAGCTGTGCCGTGTGCTTCTGCAGAGATCGTGTTACTTCCCCTTCACAAGAGCAGGAGGTCACCTTGCAGGAGCAGCCACTGCAGTCAGTGGACACCGACCTGCCAGATGACGTTAATATTAGGTAAGTTAGTAATATTCCCAAACCATACTGTTAAGTATCACTTATGAAGCCACTCAAACAAGGAGTCAACAATATGAACCATTTTCAGAACATTTCTGGATATAGAAGTTCACTGACCATGGATGTCTTTCAAATTGTCATTGAGAGACCTGTAGTCAAATTATGTTTGTTTTCTTCAAGTCCAAAATACTTTCTAGACTTTCCCAGAAAAGCATGAAAAATCCTAAGGAAAGCTGAGTTCTGATGTTAAGGAGCTGAAAAAAAACAATTTTAATTTTAAAAGATGTCTTTATATATTTTTTTTAATTTTAATATCTCTGCAACCTTTCAGTGATACTTCATGCCATCCTTAAAAACGTGTCTGCGTCAGGGCTGGATTTTGCTTTGCTGTGAGCAGGCTGCATTAGGTCTGTTTGTCATTATCATAACCTTTGTCTCTAAACATCTCTTTATGGCACTCAGGTTTTGTAGCTACTGGAAGCTTTTCTGTTGTTATTGATTGTTGTAGCTGGCGGTCACCACTCTTTCAATGTGACACAACAATTCTTACTTTCCCCATCTCTACATTCTGCCATTTGAAAACAGACCACCTAGGAGGAACAGATGTGAATTTTAAGTGACAAGAAGGTGTTAATTGATTCTTTTTGAGCTTTCTCTTCTCTCTTTTATCCAGCAGGTTGTCTATACAGTTTGCCATAGATACTGCGAGAACACTGTAGCAGGTTTGTGTTCAGATCTCTTGATCCAAAGGCTTTTATTGTCGGTGTTGCTGACCTGACAAACTCTGAGGAGGGCTGTCAGTGTCTTCACAGGGCCAGGAAGGTTTCAGTAGAAGGTGACCTACTGCGAGACGGAAGGTCAGTGCTTCTCGTGTGGTCATGTCCGCAGATGCCAGCCTCCTGTGCAGGCAGCTCTGGGGGAACTGGTCTCACTGTCGGAGATGAGAATTCTCTGGAGGATCATGAAGAACAGCAGAAATAAAACCAGACTCTTCCCAAACAGATTCAGGGTGAGTACAGGATCCTTTGAACACTCCAGACATGATTTTGCAGAAAACCCAGTGTTCAGCTTGTTTTGAAGGCAGGGAGATACTTGTCAGCAATTATTGCTGAGCTGGGGAGAGTACAGTTAAGAGAGATAAACTTGTCAGCTGTGTCAACTGTGATGATGGAAGAGCAGAAGGGCAGGCTGGAAGGCTGAAAAAGACCTTTGTATTTTAGATGCAGATAGTGAGGTGGTTCTTGCATAATGCTGCAAAATGGTTGAAGAGTATCCTTGCTTTTATATGCACTAATTCCACAATTATTGCAGAAAAAGGAGCCATGAATTATGGGCTAACAGGGTTGTATTATCACCAGGAATCATGTTTTGCTGTTGGCAACATTCTTTGTAGGCCTGTATGACGGAGTATTTCAATTTGAGCTCCCCTTGCTATTCCTGGGATTAATTGGTCTCCTCCTTCTACACGCTATTGGTTTACTCGTCTTCCATCTTTCATACTTAGTTCTTAAAAATTGTAACCGTTGCTGGTTTTCTCCAAAGGATCTTCATAGTCTTGGCTGATACTATGTCAAATGTGCTCTTTTTGTTGTAAAAGCCTGATGGTGTAAGATTCTCACTATGACATCAAATTTGGGGCTGGCAATGAATATGCTGTTGACTCTGTTGGGCTGCCAGACTTGGCTGCGTGCGTGGCTGGTTAGAACCCCTGAAGAGTGACTTGGAAAGCCCAGGGAGATTAAAACGTTCAATGAACTTGCAAAATGCATAAACACAGCGTATCCAGAACTGTTTCAATGTGTCAGGAATTTCCTCTAAATGCTACCATTAGTTTTATATAAAAGTAATAATAATCACATTTTGTTTTTATAGGACCTAAAGAAAATACTACCTTCTGCTCTGATGCCTGAGAGCCAGCAGAGGGAGTGAAGGTTAACTGCTAACCCACCCTGGGCAACGCTCAACCCAGGCACCCAGCAAAAACCTTGTGCAGAAAAAAAAATTGCACGTCATATTCCTTTCAAGTCCCATTAGAAACAAAGACTAAATAATAAGACTAACTAGTCAGTCTGCCAAACACAAAAATACGAGAGTAGTAACAAAAAACATTTTAATTCCATGCTTCTAAGTGGGTATTAGCAACAATAACATTAAACAAAATTAAACCATAAAAAAGTGCTCATGAGCATCGTATTCACAGGCAGCACATAGAACCTGACGGGACTTGTGGTACGTTCTCTCTGTTACTGATGCTTGCGTGAAGGAAGTGAAAAATCTGTGTGTTGCCCTTGGGTTGCTGTGTTTATTTCTATAGTATTGCTCTCCCCTCCAATAACTTCAGGGTTTCAAACACTGTTTTGCTCAGTCACAGTGAAAGATGTTTAATGCATCTTCATTAATATACATGAAATGCTGTTACTGTTTTCTGCCGAGGAGGTAACTGTGGCTTTGCCGTCTCAGGTCTCAGCTGTGTGTGTAAGAGTGAGAGAGAAAGAGAAAGGGAAAGGGGAAGTGGAAAAGAGACTTGTTTTGAATATGTATGTAGGTAGCTTCAAAGAAAATCCAATCTTTTTTGTTCTTGTAGAATATATATATATATTCTTGTAGAATATATATTTTATATCCAGAAAACACTCAAAGCAAAGACTTATGTCAAGCAGGGCGAGAGGGGGAGCTTTTTTCAAATTGTTACTTTTTAAGGCCTATCAGCCCGTTTTTAATCCATTTGGTGTATGTCATGTTGGAATGTATGTTGTGTTCTGACTTCTTTATCAGAATTCCATATTATAGAAAATCAAATTACTTCTACAGGCATGAGAGGGGAGTAGTGGCCCTTTTTTCCCCCTGCGTTTGCTTGACACAGATCACACGAGTGTAGAAATCAGTGAGTGAGGTTCCTATGTATCAGTATATCAGTAGCGATAAAAAAGGTGTAACAAAAATAATAGGACATGGCCATGTATTATTAATCAATCATGAAAGTAATTACAGTTCATCAACTGCTTGGCCTTGCCTAGACCATTTCTTATGTTAATAAATGGAAAGATATTTGCTATCAAAATAAATCCTAGTGTTTTCACTTCTCAAAACAGGAAGGTGAGTACACCAGCGGGTTCACTTTGAAATGATAGCTATGTGGTAAGGATAAGCTATCTAATGAAAATAAAACATCTTTTTCAGTGGTACAGAGTCAAGAACATTGACTTCTTCTGGAAAAGATTGTATTCTTTTTCATTTGCTCCAGTGAGATCCTGTCCGCTGATTTTCTCCCAAAAATGTATGCATTGTAGGCAGTGTACAAGTTCTAGTGTAAAAAAGATTTTTTACAAAGTAGGGGAGATTCGTATCAGCGTCAACTCAAAGGATGAAATATCTGGAGGTTTGATTCATGGAGGCAAATCTAAAGAGTTTTTTATGTACCGCTTGGAAGGGAAATGCAAGAGAGAAATGGTCTGATAATCTAAAATGTTTCAGAAAGTCACAAATGCTGGGAGGTTGCAAAATAAACCCAGAACATGCAGCATAAAACCTTAAGGAAAAACTCAGGAAAAGCCATTAAAGATGATACAAAGGAGTGTAATTTCTTGAGGTAAAAATGAGATGATGAAATTTGTTCTTGACTATGAGTCAGCGTACAGAGGAGCACATTTCTAAGAAATATGATAGAAGCACAGTCACTGACTAAGGCTGAATAACATTCTTAGAATACACTAATTGCCACACTGATCAGGATTAGGGACTAGATGGTCTCTTCAGTCTCCAGTTTTTGTAATTGTATGGATTTGTTCACTATTTCAGTGCATGGCAGACAATAATATTTCATATTCTTGCAGTGCCTTTCAGCAAATGGTTTTAAGTAGCTTTAATTAATACTTAAAATTCCCTTTTGTGGTCAACAAGTGCTCTGCTTCTTACCCACAAACTGGTGCAGGGAGATGAGTATGAAATGGAGCTCTAAGTAGATGGGCCTTTGCAAGATCTGTGCATTACTTGGAGTCACTGCTGCCAGAAGAGAAAGTCAACACACCTTAAAAAAAACCAACCAAAAACCTATCTATGTAGCTCAGCCTGAATTGTATATATGAACTGTCCACCGAGACCTGTCAGCAGATTAAGAATTACCCAGTGAGTAAGTTTGCAAATTACTCCGCTAAAATTCTGTTCAAGAATTTGACATACAATATGTGAAGAAAGGGAAATTAATTGGAAACTTCTGCTGAGCTGCAGCAGACATTTGTTCAGCTGCAGTTGACAGGGAAGACGTTTTACCAGATGACACCTCATAAGCATTACTTGGTCCTCATTTTCTAGACTCCAGGTAAAATCCAGAGCGCTGCAGCCAAGAATGCTATGATTTGATACAGAAGTAGAGAATATCAGAATCTGAATCAACGTTTGAAAAGAATCAAAGGCTCTTTTGTCTCCTTTGACACCTGATACTCTGCAGCAAAGATTTGCACTTCCAATGAATAAAACTGCCGTAGGCCTTGTTTCCTACTCCAAATATCCAGGGAGTAAATCTCTCCAATTGTTCCAAACTGCATCAATACATAATATCAGGAGGAATGTGCAGCAGAGTGGATATAATGTGAAAAATCTACAAGGCTGAAAATAAAACTAAACAACCCTCTGATCTGCACGCATAATCCCATGGTGCAGCTGACCCAGAATTGTAATGCAAATATTGTAGTTCAATCAGGCTATTTTAAGACAGGATAGGAATGAGGCTTCTACTTTCCCCAGAAGGAATGTACATCATTGCCTCTTCTTTAATTTCCTTTTGATTAAAAAAATATTAGACTGTCTGAAGAGTATGTGCTATCTTTTCTGTGCGTTGAAGGAAAGAGAAAAATCAAAAGGAATGAGAAATACAGGTGAACTTGTCGATTCAGGTTCACTGGGAAAGCTTAGAACTTTTGGTTAGATGCTTCTTGTATGATTTAGTTTGGCTGAAGAGGAAATTCAATTTCTTGCCTTCTTTCTTTCTAAATTTCTGAAATCTACCACTGAGATCGTAGATAAGGAGGGGAAAAGGGGATATGAGTTAAGTTTCTGTGCAGTTCTTCCCTCACCAGTTGTTCAGGGTTTATTTCTCTAGCCATTAGTTCGGTGGTCAGTGAGATGCGAGGTTTCCACACCTGAACTACGCTGAAGCTGAGCTTTAGTGTTGCCCTATTTCTTGCACCCAACCAAAGTAACTTGCGGCAAAACCTTTATTTTTGAACTTCGATTGCTTTTTGAGGTTTGCAACATATTTACGAATTGAAAGAAGGTCTTAGAAAATTTCCAAATGGTTTGCTGCGTTTTTATTATTTAACTGATTGTGAGGGCAATTTTCCATGTATTCTTTGTCTGCCTTTGATCCAAATGTTGTGGTTGACATGGGACTTTTGACCAGCTGCCAGAGCCTTTGGGTAGTGGCTAAACCTATCCAGTCCCAAGAGATTCAGCAGAAACCATTTTTACCGCTTTTCCCGTTCTCTGAAAAGTGCTTGGGGAATGTCAGTTGTGGAAAGCATCCTTTGAATGACTGTCCAGCGTATGATGGGGAGAGTGGCTTTTCCCCACAGTGTCGTGGAGACACAGGAGAACAGAATGGTATTTCAGCCAAAAAATACTAGCTGATAGCTTTTTTATTACGAAGACAATATCAAAGAAGGTTGAGGAAAGAGAACTGCTGACAGAGAGAGAGCGCTATGGGCTTTATCAGGAATATCCTTGGGCAATGGAATGTTGAATTAGTTGAAGCTCCTGAATTTCTATTTTCGTATCTAGTTTTACCGTCCCACAGCTAGTTTGCATTGTGTAGTTGTAGAATGGCAATGGGAGCGAAGATGGTGCTGATATAATAATTTTACATGAAGATTTGCATGTAGTAGATAGTGGAAAACCAGCCTCTGCACTGTAAGAATATACACATACACACAGGTAAAGTAATGCATAAAACTGTTTTAATCCCTGATTTTAGAGAGCTTTATGCTTTGTTGAGGTTTATTCTCGTTAGTATGTAATATTCTGTAAGAGTTTCTATTACTTTGTGTGTTGATCTGTCACTCCCATGCTTCCCTGCTAAAGCCAAAGGTGGTTGCTTTGCACATGAAACTTGAAAATGTGAAATTTTAAACTCATTTAAACTCTTTTAAAACCCATTTCAGAAACTGATCTCCCCTCCCAAAGATGATCATACCATTTAACACAAGCTATAGAAATTGTCATGGATTTTCAAGCTGTTCAGCATTAATTGGAAGATGGAGGAAATTCTTCACGCAGTTCTGCATGTTGATGAAGGGAATAAAATCTTTGTTTCATGAAGTCTAGGTGTGCCTGGCGCTGCAACGCTCGCTGCCACGGAACTGTTTGGCTGAACAATTTACATGAATTCAAGTGACAACATCTTGAGTGATGTGGTGCTGGTAGTTCCAAACAAATGGCCGTAAAAACCGTGCCTGCATTCCTCACAGTGTGTTTTTTGGTTTCGTAAAGACACTTCCTTTCTTTGGTCTTTATCATTTTTAAGGGGTTTTTTTTAGCTTCTTTTTAGCTTCTTCCTCTATTTTGCAATGCATTAGTTACTATAGTAACTATGCTGTGAATGGTATAGAAAGAGGCTAGTGCACCCTAGCAGTGAAGTATAAAGCCACTTTATATAATAGTTTGAAATTTATATCATGTTTTTGAAAATACAGCAGTTTTTGTGGTGGTTTCCATGACCACGTATGTGGTATAAGTATATATATAGCACTTTTAGGTCATCATTGGTAATTACCCTCTTCTGCCAACATCCAAAGGATGGTAACAGCCCTGCCTGAAATTCTACTCCGCAGACAAAGTGCTCTGAAATACACATTCAAGGGCTTCACCACCATCCGTTTTCACCTTCTGAATATGTTTAGCTGTTATGGAAAAGTAATCTGTACCTGTAGGCATCATACTAGATTATAGTTAATTTAACTTCCACTTACTAAAGAGCTGGTTGGTGAGGGGTTGTGTCTGGACTAACCACTATTCGCAGTTGATTGAAATACTTTGCATTACTATATTGCATCCCACTAGTATAAAAGCCGTAGTGTTTGTGCTGTGATCCTGTTATCTCCAGAGCTGCCCTGCTCTGAGTCAGGATTTTCACTGATGACTGCCAAACATTGCAGAAGGCAAAGGCAGAGTAGAAAGTATTCCTGAAGCCAGTTCTGACCTGTAGCTTCAACATAGCTGCAGGAGACACTGAGTACAGGGTATTCACTGATAATGATGTATTACACACCTGGTAACTTTTGCCTCTTCTGGTCATAAGAGCCTTTTTTTTTTCCTTCTTTTTTTTTTCAGAGAGCATATTTAAGCACAGCCTGGTGTAAATTCATACTTTAGTAATTGTGTTCTACCTATCCCTGGAGTTTTGAATGAAAGCATTACCATTCATTACTTCCTGTCCTAAACACAGAGCTGCCAACTCTCATGATTTTATTGAGTCTCAGGATAGTTGTTGGATTTTCAAAAAGTTCCAGCTCCTCAAGTAATGCAAATATGTGAAATCTATTTCATTACATAAAGGGCATGCTTCTAATTTTCTCAGCTGGGAAAAAAGCTTGAACTAGCGACTCAGTGCACTGTTAAGGCTGGAAAAAGTAATTTTAAAAAGTATTCTTTTTTAATATAGTCTCTAATTTAAGCAAGTATCTTTTCAAGTTCCTAACTCATAAATTTTGGATGTTTGGACTTGACAATAAGGTATTGTTGTTTATTTGTGCTGCCATGCTCTACTTGGGAGCTTGAATATCCCTCTCACTGGTAGAACGTCCTTTGCATTACCTCATAAAAGAGCAAAGTCTAATCTAGAAATGCATTTAAAAATGTTTTCAGATCCTTGGGTGGAAGCTGTGAAAAACACATCTGTACTCTTAAGTATGTATTAACATATCAAGTGGATTAAAAATTCAGTTCTTGAAATCTTATTCACATGACCTGATGTGTCTCTCTGATGACATCTGCTGATGTCTCTCTCTGACTAGTATGGCAGATTCTCAATGAGCTGGCTAATTCCTTATTTAAACTCTATAAACCATGTAATGGGTGCCTGATTCTTAGGGTGCACTGAGTAAAAGACAATAGTTACAGGAGGAAAATGGCTTGGCTCTGCCAAGGTGTGGAAAAGTAAAAAAACAGTGTGTGTGTGTGTATACGGTTACTACCATACTGCTTTTGAAAGGCGTGGTGACCACTGGTCAGAAAAAAAAACCAGTAAGAAGGATATTTCACAACTACCTGCTTTCTGCAGGCTTCCTTGGCTCTTCCCTTTGAAATGCTGGGAACTGACCACTGACAGAATTATTTGGCTGAAAATCTCATCTCCTCTGCTCTACTCATCTGCATTGGCGATGTCCTGCATTTCATCATATAGCAGATGCAAGTTTGTATTTTTTCCTTGCAAAGCCAGTTGTTTAATGTATTCCTCACTCTGCGGTAGTAGGATGTTTATTTCAATACTGTGAACTGTTGGATTCCTGTAACTTGGAGCCTGGAGAAGGGGAAAGGAGAGGGAGAGAAACCGAAATGGTTCTGTCCATACCTCTGGCTGCGGAGCCCAGTAATCTCTCCAAAGCGCTGTCACATTTCAGCCAAGTTATAGAAGGACTTGGACGCTTGCTCGAAGCAGGCCTAGGAGGAACTTGCATTGTTCACATTATTGCTGGTATTCTCTGTTTTCTGGACAACAGCCAACAGGAAATTCCTGGGACAAATCTTTCCACTCTTTTTTTTTTTTTTTTTTTTTAGTAAAATATTTAGGGGGGAAAAAAAAAGGAAAGGGAGTGAAACTGAGTTGTACAGAACAGAGAAGCCAATATTAACCTCAAATCACAGGTATGTAAAGTTTTGGGCCTCCTTTGTGATTTTATTTTTTCCTCTGAAGGATTTATGACCTCACATGCGTTGTTTCTGTGACATCAGATGGTGTTGCCATGGGAACCATTTTATTGTCAAAAACAAAAGAATTTTGAAGAGTTCCTTAGCACCACAGGACACAGAGTGCAGAGTATAAAGAAACTATTTTTATCTAGATGATAAATCTGTTTTATTAGGCTCATGATTTTTCAGCTCTGTCCTGCTAGAAGCAAGAATCAATCTGGCAAAAACAACAACAGTTGCACCTGTTATTCAGGGACTGAATTTGTCCCTACATGCAAAATCTTGGGAATTTCCTTTCTTGTCCCCCCCTCCAAATGACTGATAGTTTCCAAATGCTTTAACAGATGAGAATAAACAACAATCTGCTCCTAGGAGCTTTACGGGAGCAAGAGCTTGATAAGTAACAGGAAGTTTGTATTGCTGTGGTTTTGGTGATTTTAAATTGACAATGTACAATACGGACTGCAATTCATGCAGAGTGGAGTATTGAGGATTCATGTTTTGCTTCCATAATACCTCCAAAATCAATCGCCATCAGAGATTTGGTAGTTTATATTATTAAATATGGAGCTCTCTAGTTTGTACTGAGGTGGGAGGGTGAGATCTGTTGGAATGATGGACACTCACCAATGGACCCACAGGTAAAAAAAGAACAAAATGTTGTGGTTGAGCATGGTTAAAATGTAGAAGAATGTTTAAACCCTAGCTGAGAACAGCATGGGGTAAACCTGCTAAAAACTAACTGTTAACATGTAGCAAATCTAGGAATTTTATGTCCATAAAAATAGCAAGTGTGTGTGATATGTGTATGTACGTACTGATAACATGTAAATCTTATGATCAATTCTGCCTGCATATCTACACGCAGAATTTATCGTATAGTAACAGGGGAGCAGCCTAGTTTTCCTTAAGAAAAATATCAACATGGGTGCCTGAAGAAAGTTGTTAGAGGAAATTTTAAAAATTCCTTTCACATATGTATCCTGCTCTAGTTAAGATTCTGCAGCTGCTGAATTTAGTGCCCCAGCACTGTTGCTGTATTCCAAAAGACAAGTGATCTCATTGCCATATATTTGCTAGAGTAAAAGTAATATACACCAGGGGATAGGCAGGTTAAACGCCATATGGTTAACCCCAACATTTCTGTTTTAAATGATTCCCTGCGATTGGGTGGATATCAGCATTTTGCAATGTTTTGCTGATCTTTTCTTTTGTAACGAGGTAACCTGGGGAGGGAGAGAATGATAGTAACTGTAATTACTACCGATTTATATCTGCTCTCTGTCCAATCCACCTCTACAAATGTATTCCTGTAGACCTAAGCAGCTTAGAAGTGGATCTGAGGGAATATCAAGGATGCAGAATCCCAGCATGGGAAGAAGAAGGAAAGTGCTGCTTAAACATTGACACATTGCCAGATGTAGTGCTTTTTAACATTGGGGTAGGCTTGTTCACACTTGTCAAATCATACTGCGCTTGCTAATGTTGCATTTTCATCCAATATATTAGCTCGCTCTCTATTCCCACTCTTCAGCAATCCTTTTCTTTTCATTGCTCCTTTCTTATCTTCCTTCCACTGTTCTTTGTTTTCCCTTTTTGCCCTTATCTTATGGATATTTTCTTTCTTTCTTTCTTTCTTTCTGCCTGACTCCCCCTCAGCTGAAAAAAATCAGTCTGACCCAATCTACATTTTTTTAGAACACGTAGGTTAAGCAGATGCCTGCCCGGAGGGATTTACAGTCTCATCCTGATGTACAACACGCAAGGAATACATAGGCTGATATACCAGAGTGGGAGTAGTTGTTAATCACCAATTGAAGGATACATGAAAGAAACATGTTTGGGATTTTCTTAGGAAAAAAAAAAGGTATAGCAGCGGATGTCTGCCCTGAGGAAAAGGGATGCTTTTTTTGGTGCACCAGTGGGTAGTGTCAATGAAGAAACGGAGTTCAGACCCAAGGAGCGTTTTGTGCAGAATACTAGGATGTGCCAGAAATAACAGATTACAGTAGGTGGGAGTCTCTTATAGGTGAAAAAGAGGCTCTTAAATTAGTTGTCAAAAATAGCTGAGGTTTATGAAGTGATTTTAAAAAAAATAATTATATAGAGTAGCAGAACATCCCCTCTTCCCTCTCATTTTAAATGTACACAACAGAAGAAAGAATTCTCATTCATTTGCCCCCTTAGCTTTTCTTCCCCATTTCCCTGTGTCACGTGGAAGGATAAAAAGAGAGCATTGAACTCAGAGTGCCTGATTTGGTTGGACAGGAGAAATACTGAAAAGATCTTTGCTGAGGGCAGATCTGTAGGCAGCAAACGAGGGTGAGTGGAATGGAGTTGTCCTGAAAGGCTCTTATCTGAGTTCTCATCTCATTTCATCCAAGTGGGGGATGTCTGACAAGTACAGACAGCAAAGCAAGGCCAGTGTTAAACCAGACCGTTGCCTTTGAGTGGCTTGAGAGCTGCTGCTGGAGGGATGAACGTTAAGCAGTACAGAATCCTGCAGGATCGCAAAGATAGCCTGAGCTATCTAGGTGTTGCTGGCTGGCTGGCAGTGGTGCTCTTAGGGGCAGGTATCGTATTAAAATCTTATTTTTTTTTTTACTCTAGGTTGTAACTCTTTGTATTCCTATGGTGAAAAATGCAAATGGGTCTCAATCTCTTCCCACAGACAATCTCTTCCCACAGACTTTTACAAACCTCAAAAGGAGATTTTGCCCAGGAAGGATTTTGGCTTGTGGTCCCCCAGTACTGCCTTGTGCGATATGAATACACACATTTGTCCAAAATCAGCAGAAGTGTTGCTGAGGAAGCAAAGCCAGCAAAGACTCAGTCCAAGTCGTACCAGGTTTTTCATGGACCTGGCACCTTTGTGGAGTGGGTCATAAGATGAGGTCTGGTCCTGGGTACAGTTCTCAGAATTTGCGTAGATCAGCTCTTTCCATTGCCATGGGGCAGTTACACATCGTATCCGGGGACTAAAGGTACTGACTTTGGTAGGATTGACATGGGCACTGCTGCATTGGGCACCCAGGGAAAATCCTGATCAGATCAGCTGTGCTGTAGAAGCAGAGAAAGCTCCTTGATCTACCAGTATTAATGGAGGAAGAACTACAGATCTGCTCTACCTCTGTATCTTGTCATCCTTACAATGGGCAGTCACTGCTTTTGTGCCACCTTGGTGCGTCGCATCCACACACAATGTGATACAGAATCCTGAATCTGATAGTTATCGGCCACAGCCAACTTCAAATGTTTTGGAGTCCTTATATCCTATGCATAGCAAGGGAACATAACTAAGTATTTTTTTTAAATAGTTCTGTTTCTTCCCGTTCTTCAGGGAAGGGATATGGTGTGCCCAGGGAAGGGATATGATTTGTTCAGGCATAGCTTGCCACAAGCCTTCCATCTTTTCATTGTGTGTAATCTGAGACTTTTCTGTGTTTGGGGAAGGATTTGCAGGGGACTTAAGTAAATTAAGGGTAGGTATATATTAGAAGATGCAGAGCTGCTGGTATTCATTGTAATGGCTGCAGATACTATAATGAAGCCTTATCAGAGTACCACTTGCCTGAGACCCTGCATCAGCGATTACTTTTCATCTGAAAGAGGCTTTACCTGAATTAGTGTTTTTATTTGGAGCAATAGTGCAGTTCTGAAGTGAGTCCCCTAATCATCTCTACTTTCCATGTGTTGGAGTGGATTTAGAATGCCTTAACTAGGGTTCCTTTGGAGGCACTTAAACAAAGACCCTGCTTTAGGAGCACCACAAACCCCAGTTGGGATATAAAGATCCAAAACAATGATCCGTCGTGTGGATACCCCTGAACCAAATGGAGGGCAGGGATACTCAGTCCGTGGGACCAGCCTAAATCCAGTCCAAAGCAAAACTCCCAAGACTGCATGTGGTGTACACTTTGATGGGCTGATGTGCTCCTGTTGTACACAATTACTTGCAGGATGTAGCTAGAAGTGGCTGCATAAATGTCAGGATTAAATGTAAAGATGAGAAACAAGAATTATATCCAATATATCAGCTCATCCCGATAGTTCACGCTGTGAGCAGCCCTGTACCTGCCCCTCAGCTTCACCTTAACATTAGTAGATACAGCAACTTCTTCTCTACTTTGCCTAGCAAATCCCTAGATTGAAGTCAACCCCTCTTTTCCCCATACAGCACTGTGACTGTCAACTGGAGATTTGTGAAAATTCACTTACCAGAGAAGGACTAAAGTTAAACCTTACCTAAAGCTAAACCTAGAAGTGAGAAGAGTAAATGGTGTGGTATGGGAAGGCATTAGTACGTCTGACATGCCTCTGCATCGCGCTGCAGATTGATCTCCCTCTTGTTCAAAGGACAAAGATACCTGAGACAACCTCAGGGAGCTTTAATTTTAAATTCCCTCCCTTCCCCATAGAAGTTAGTCTTATGAAGAAGAAAACTGGAGGTAAATGTTCCTGCTTTTCATCTGTGGGGTGGGGCAGGGCAGCAATTCTCAGCCCGTGGCTGCACACCATCATTTTTGCCACTATTCTAAAAAGGGAAAGATTTTAAAACTTTCATCTTAGAATTAGAGAACAGCTGGGGTGATTCAAGCACTCTGTGCCCTGTGGCTGTCTGTAATTTCCTCTTTCTTCATGACTAGCACAAGCATAATTATTTAGTTCTTTTGAGATAGGAAGGTTGTATTTGTTTCTTTTTAATCATTAATATGCATCCCTTAGACCCTATTCTGGATTTTTGGTTAGAGAGAAGAAAACCGCTGTGAATGTGGGTGCGAGAATAAAAGATTAAGGCCTCATCTCCACCTTGAGAGGTGGAGAGGGATGGGACATGGTGGATTCATGGGCTGAAGCCGTCCCAAAGGCCAGAATCGTGTTAGAGGACAGGGGAGTTCTGCCACATGTAGTAGTTCATATGGGGTGAGGAAACAAAGGAATTCTTACAGAAAAGCAGCGCTGATACTGTTTTCAAGTGATGCTTTTTTGTTCTTGTTAGTCCTATGAAATTTCATGGTGAACCAGTCTAAATTATTACCTCCTAATGCCATTATTTCTTGCCTTGTTTTTGTGAGAGTGTTATAAATCTTAATTGTTATGGTGCTTTGCTTAATAACGCGTGGATGTTTGGCCACATGATTTCCAGTGTCAGTTGGTGTAGTTGTTAGTATTTTGTTATCTTTGTCTTAGAGCTGGCAATGCAATTAAAATACATTAATATTGACTGAGAGTTTGAACTCCATGTGCATAGAAATAGAGAGAAGGAGTTCTAAGCACCCTGTGTGCATGTACAATGATTTCTGGGAAGTGCAGAACATTTTAGCTTATAACTTCTACAGGAAAAACCTAGAACATTGCAGTTTCGCTCCTTCATACTGATTTATAAGCCACATTTTTAAAGGCGAGGAAGAACTCCAACTTAATTTCTTCCTATGGGCCATTCAAAGTGCACAAAAGTCATAAATGAGATCCCAGAAACAAAGAGGTTGTTCTAGATTCCTTTTACTTGCTGGATGGCCTTTAGGATTCAGTTCTCCAGGCTTCTATACACATTTCAGGAACTGTCTTCTAATTGCCAGGGAAGATTGGGATGTAATTTCTTGATGCCAGGAGCTGGGTCTTTGTGAAAATACAAAATACTGCAAGATCAGCCAAGTAAAAAGGAAAAAAGTGATGTTTGCATATATCTGGGTTATGAGCATCTTGGTGGTTGTGGCCTGATGTCTTCTGTACTGACTTGAATTGGACTTTGTTCTGTTTGCTCCACCTTAAATTCTTCACCATGATCCAGCTTTTACACATTTAAAATAATAATTTCTCCCCCATAAGAGTAATCAGGTTGAATAGGTCTAGGGAGGAGATCACACAGACATTACGGTGGAAGTCCTCCCTTAGATTTAATTGGGGTATAATTAGTTTTGACATTTCTTTCCCTATCTTACTGCTGCTCTTCTCCCGTGGAAGTGGGATGAGCGCTAGGATTTCCAGGTCAGGGTACAGGAACATGAATCAGAGCAGAGACTGTAGGAATCTTGCCAGCGCCTCCCCACTCTCCACTTCTGTTTGCTACTCTCTAATGTAATAATCACTAAATACTACTCTAAAACCAGGAGAGGAAAAAGCCAGGTCTTTCTCAGTGTGGAGAGGGGGAAAATGAGAAAATAAGGGGTAGAAAGCCCTCCCAGACACAACACTTCAGAGCTTCGGATTTGCCTGCAGCTGCTTTCATTACCTTCGGTTCAACCCACTGGGCATCGTCAGGTTTTTGCCTTAGTCCCATCGAATAACGGATCCTTCCCTTTGTGGATGTTTTCAAGGAATCGGCTCAAAAGCTTTGCAATGTGTGCAAGAACTAACAATTTTGTGGGGCTGGTGTGCTTTTCTTTGCTGAATAGTGTCCTCAGCCAGGCAAAGCTCTTCAGCAACTGTCCCCACTGAGCTCCCAACCCTGATCTCCACTGATTTAAACAGGAGTAACTCTGCATTTCCCTCATAAAGGTGCAAAAACCATTTGAGATGAGCATCACGTCCATGTTTTACATTAGCTCTTCCTTCCTCGCTTGCTTTTAGCAGGAGTTGTGCCGGCAGGTAAACTCATCCGTCCTATGGACAAGGAGCTTAAGAGTTGATTTCGTGCTCCCTCCCCTTCTGCTGCCATTTCTACAGGCACGGCCCCACCAGCAGCCCCGTGTGTCTCCTTAGTTGCAGGTTAGAGGCAGAAAAATGTCCCCTTTCTGTCAGTAAATAGCACTCCTGAGCTGTTCTCAGCTGGTAGCCCCAGTCCCCTGCAGCGTTCTCATTGATTTTGCACAGTGCGAGGAGAGTAGTTTTTACCTCCGAGAGCGCAGGAGCCACGTGGTGTTCCTCCAGCTTGGGAAGAGCCGGCTGCACGTTGGATTCCTGCCTCTCGGATCCTTCAGGAGACGTTGTCAACTTGATTTTCCTTCAAAAGTGCCTCAGTTTAACAAGCCTGTTGTTAGACTGTAAATTCAAATGTAAGCCTTTCAATTGTTCTGCTTTTCTGACATGAATCTGTATTATATGTATCGATGCCGACTAGAAATGCGAGCAGAAGGATGCAAGCAGGTACAGTGTATGTATCGGTTGGGCCACGGGAGCTGCACGTGATGCCTCTGGGCTTTTCTCTGAGCTCCCACCCACCCACTCCTGCCCTCAACCCACTGTGGAAATGACCTCTTCAAAAACTGCCTGTGCCTGAAGGAATCCCTAACTATCCATGGAACAAGCGCGTGAGCAAGAGGCTGCTTCTACCTGCCTTTGCCAGAACTCTGACAGCCAAGCCCTGGCTCCTGCTCTGCCAGATCTCTGAAAGCATCAGTTTCATTGGAAATGCTCAGAAGCAGCTCAGGGGAACATCAGTTTGACTGATGTAAAAGGTCGGGAGATTTTGTTAGTAAAATCCTTTGTCACCACTTTTTCTGGGAGGAGCTCAAGACGAGGTGACTGGTCCAAGGCAATCATTCACTCTGGAAAGGGAGAGAGTGGGGCTACAGTCTTGAGGCTGTAACATCCTTCTGAGAAGATCTCAGAACTGCTCTAGGAATACGCTGGGAATCCTCTGAAGTCAGTATTTACTGTCTTTGCTTTATAAGGGAAGAACCAAATCGCAGATTGGTTTATCTGTGGCAAACAGACTGTTACACAGGCCTCTGAGGCTGCACACCTTTCTGCAGGCGAAGGAGAAAGATGTCTGCAGATGTCATTTTGGTTCTTCCTATCTGATGACTCTCGGTGCGTATCAAAAGAGCACAGTCCATCAGGAAAGAGATCCTGCCTCTTTTGAAGAGGAAGATAAGACTCTGAGAATGTTTGAGGTCACCTTTGTGGTGCCAAATGTACACGCTCGCAGACCTGAGTGACGGGGTTTGAGTTACACCGAGCTGAAGTCGGTGAAAGTCGTTGGTGCTCGGGATTTCTTAGATGAGCCAAAGCTTCCACAGCCACCCCAGAGGTCTCCCCAGCTTAGAGAATCGGTTCCTGCAGGTTTGTCTCTCCCTTGAAAACTAACTCCTGCTATTGCATCTCTCTCTCTTCATTGGCATATTTTTGGGAAATATTAGTTTGTTTCTATATTGCACTTCACCTAAGTTACATAGTATTATGTCTGCTTCCTGAGTGATGTTTTTAAAACTGGATTATGGCAAGGACATTTTAAAAATGAACTGAAAAAACCCGGTGGGATTAATGAAACCGTGATTCTTTTGGTTTTGCTTTTCTCACTGTTCTCCACAACAGGAAAAATCTAAGAAACTTACTTCTTATTTTCCTAAAACAAAGATTCCGGACAGTCATGTGGCTGCAGTATCTAGGGCTTTAAGAAAACATTATACAACTGTGAGGATCATTACAAAATCTTGAGAGTGGACAAAGCACTAGCACTCACCCACATACGACAGCTCTTGTGGTAGGCAACAAGAAAAACAAAAAAACAAAAACCACACACTGTGAATGCTCGGGAGAAAATTCACCATGTTTTTTACAAAAAACCACAACCCAACAACAAAAACCCAAAACCCAAGCCAAAAAAACCCCAAGTCATTTATTTGTAGTAGTGTCCTCTGGCTGCTTTCTAACTGGCTAATTTTGCTGAACTACTTTGAGACCCTAGGGTCAAACCCAAAATGAGGAATGACGTTCAGAGAGTCTAGGGAAAGTAGACTTTGCTGTATATGCGAATAATTAATGAAAAATGATGGCAATAACTGGTCTGTCTCTTCCACTGGACTTGCTTATCTTAACACCGTGTCCCTTTTTCTTTTCAGAATCTAAATGTTTTTACTAGAATAAATGATGTGACTCTGAGGATAACCTTGTTCAGGAAGAGAAAAGGAAGAGCTTTTTGTCCACTGCATATAAATTTGCGACGTTTTGGTTTCATCCTGGCTTTACAAGCTGAGGCAGGTTTCCCAGGAGGCCAGATACAGCAGCGCTGGCACCACGCTGGCACCGAAGCCCTGAGATTTGGGAACTGCTCCTCTCCATCTTGCAGCAGACTCTTTGCGGGGCTGCCCTGGCGTTCCTTCTTCCCATGCACTTCAGGCTGAGCACGCTGCGGTGAGGCTTGTAACTCATCTCAATGTTATTTTAGGTTATGGAGCTCTGATCTTCTGCTGTTCTTCCCTAAACATCTGCTCTGCATGCCTGCCGTTTGTGTTAGCCCACACTTGAGTAAATGTTAGAGAAAACAACCAGAGTGGCTGCCGCACTGCAATTGTTAGTGTCTTTTTGCGCTGCAGTGTACACCCACTGAGTATTGTTATATATTCAACCCACAATCATAAAGCCCACTTGCAGCTTAAGGCATTTTCTTTTCCTAAGACCACCTCAAAAGCCCATACAATTAGGCCATGTAAAATCGTTCCCTTTCTAGCAACTGATTTTGTTGGCTCTTTCCTTTTTGCCTTCTGCTGCATCTCACTTCATTTTTAATATCTTTCCTTAGTTTGCCTCTTTTTCCCAAAGCTCCTCTGCAGAATGGCGTTGTCCTGCAAAAGCAGTTTGCTGGTACATCCTCAAGGTCCCCAACTATGTAAAGAAGACTTACAATGTTGTATGTGGATCTTGTAAGTTTGGGAAGGGTCTCCTGTCCGCATCACGATGTTTTTCTTTTCTGTAACTTTTCAAAATAAGACTAATGAAAAATGAATCAGGTTTGGAGTCTACCTTCAGCCCTTTGGTTACTCTATCAAGTTAATAAGCATCGGCTGACATTTAACATGAAGGTACCACGTCCTTTGGTGCCTGAAAGAGAGTGTAAATCTGGGGCTGCTCAGTTCAGTTCTGCCCCTGGCCTTGACTGCTGTGGGTTTTTTCCCATTTATTATTTTCAGTATATTTTCTGGTTTGGACTTTGAAAATACTAAGGTCATCAGTGTCTGAAAGCAGAGGGTGTGAGAAGCTGTCTAAGCTGAAATCTGATTTACTGAGGATTCGGTACCCAGTATAGGATTCACTTGTGACAAGTGCTGCTGGAAAATATTTGCCAACAGAGCGTGTGATAAAGCAGATTTCCTGTGGCACCATGGCCATGCTTGGGCTCCAACTAAAGGAGCTTCGTAATATTGAGGACTGGGTCTGAAGTGAACATTTTCTCAGCCAACAGGATTCCTTGAAGCTATTTATTTACTCCAAAAAAGTGGAATATTCCTCCCGAGGCTGGCTGCTTCCAGCGTTCCTTATAAAAATTGCCCCGTTTTTTCAAGTTTTTTGGGGAGTGTGTGGGGGTGTCTCTCTGTCTGCGAGGGAGATACAATGTACATGTAGCGTTTGTACCGAGTGATGTGGAAGTTGCTCTGGCAACTACACATGGCTTATTGAATGCCAAGGTAAATAATAGCAAAAGACATGCATACGCTATTATTCTCATAATTTCCTGCTGCCCTCAGGCAGTAATAACTTACACACCCTATTTTCCAAATGTTTCTAATTTGTTTCTCATGAGCAGAATTATCTCATAAGTAAAACTCCTCCCCTTTGCAACCAGTCCTGCCTCTTCTTTTACAACTGCTGCAAATGAGGTGACCGGTCAAAGGAAAAGATTACGATATTCGTATTTACTGTTAACTGGTGAAACAGAGCGGCTGCAGCGCGCTTAAACTCTTCACGTCATTCCGCTCGTGCATCTGGAGCTCTGCAATTCTCCCTTCTCGAGTATTAATCCTGCATGCAGTGCTGCAATCCTGCCAGTCTGCAAACGGATTCCATTCCTTATCATCCCGGGTGATGGTTCTCATACGGCTTCTGCTTTTACAGCTGAATCTTAGACTGTGATATCCTTGTTATTCCTGTCCCACGTCTGTCATGTGCGGCTTGAGCTTGATTTGCAACATGCCTTTTGCATCAGCTACTAAACTTCTCTTGAGAAAGAGCAATGGAGGGAAGAAGTAGCTAATTTGGTTTTCTTTTTTTAACATTAAGGCAGCAACATAGTTATAGGCCTTCAATTTTACTGTGCTGGGGGGGCACCTTTATTTTTTCAATACTTTTTCCCTTTTATTGCCATCTATATTGACTTTTAAATTGGTTCTGAGAGTGCAGCGAATGGTGTGCAGTGATGACTACAAGATAATTGAAAATGTAGTAGAAACCACACCTCAAAGTTAGATTTTGAAAACTGGTTAAGCAGTTAAAATTACTCAAAATATCATAAAACTATTTCAATTGATGCTTAGGTTAAACTGCAGTTTGAAAAGGATCTCCCTGGGCTGGACTGTAAATCCTAATTGTGATTCCACTCCTGCCTTAACATCCTTTAGCATGAGGGTCAGCAGTAATTTCCAAGCTCATGAGTGACAGAATCAATCCCTGAAAGTATATATTTAAAATTTTGGGCTTTCTTTTTAATTTCTGGGGGCTCAAAGAATAGCCTACTGGCAGAATGTATTTTACATTTCAGTTTTGTATAGACTGCAGTGAAAAAACACCATCTTTCCATATGAGAGCACCATGTGTACATCTCCTCTAGCAGTCTGCAGCAATCCTTGAAACAAAACCTTATTGTGCTTCCATGTCCAACCAAAGTTCTTCGAAAATAAAAAGGTACAGGTTGGTCTCCCAAGTAACAGGCGATGGGACAAGAGGAAATGGCCTCAAGTTGCGCCAGGGGAGGTGCAGATTGGGTGTTAGGAACAATTTTTACATGGAAAGGGTTATTAAGCCTTGGAATGGGCTGCCCAGGGAAGTGGTTGAGGCACCATCCCTGGGCGTATTTAAAAGATGGGTTGACATAGTGCTTAGAGACATGGGTTAGTGAGAGAGACATGGGCTTTTATTAGAGTTAGGTTGATGGTTGGACTAAATGATCTTAAAGGTCCCTTCCAACCCAGACAATTCTATGATCCTATGTTTCTAATGCTTTTTATTTTCAATTTGTAATCATGTAGTTGAGCCTGTGAACTGGTTAAGGGAACTAGAAAGCAGGATTCATCTTTTTTTTTTTTTATTATAATATGTTTTCTCTTTCTTAGTCCCATGCACTAGTACAGAATTATGGTAACTGAGTTGTAAACCACATCTGAGATGGTACTTTTCTCAGGAGTAAATGAAATAAGCAGGTTTTATTAATGTATTGGAAAGCAAGCAAGAAAAAGAAGTTTTCTTCCTCTTTCTATGCTATTTATTGTGTACTCCACCCCATTCTCTCCCTTTCTGCTTCCTGCGGTGAGAGACATTACGCTGGGGAGCTCTGCTGCCTTCTCCACTTACAGCTCGAGTAGCTCTGTATTTTCTCTGTCCTTGACCAGCAGAAGTTGTTGGTGGTGGTGGGGCAGCATGAGAACAATGAGGGAGAGGAGGGGATGGTGAGGAGCACGGTCATTCCCGCGCGGGCTCTGTGATGGCGAGAGGTAATCATGGCAGGCAGAGCCCCTCGCTTCCTGCCGTGCAGTGCCCTTGGAGTGAAACTTCAGCAGGGGGTGGAGATGGTAGCATGGTAAGTGGGGTAAATTCATGAGGATCACACCCAATATATGGAATTTGAAGAATTTGGTTTTTTTAAATAAAAGCCTTTTTTTCAGTTTTGTTCAGGTTAGGCTTCTATAGGACTCTTTTTTTCTTTTCTTCTCTTAGTGAAAAAGTTTTTATCCTACTTTTTTGAGTGGCCATTTTCAAGGCACTCATTTACAAGGCTTTAATTTTGATCTAAGACAGTTGCTTCTGTGCTAAATACAGCAGCAATTAATTATTAAAGACATACCTTTTGTGGCTGAGCATTCTCCCTTGTAGCTGTTAAACTCTAAGACATGTTTTGCTTTTTAATAATTCATATTTTTTTTATTATTCTGCGAGTGTACAGTAAGTGCTTTGTGGGAAGCTGGGAAAAATGATCTGGCTGCTGTTTAAGACTGCTGTGTGACCCAGGATCCCTTCCCAGCTCTGGTACAAGCCTCCTGAATGGCTGAGCACATACCTAGATGTATCACGTCCGTCTGCATCAATGCCTTCGTAAAAACAGCCATCAGGTTATTTCTGACGAGCTCTAGTACCTCCTCTTACAGGACTGGGATGAACACTGCCCATTGGCCTACTCAGAGATCAGACTGTCCTACAGTGCCAGAATAACTACAGACACAGAAAAAATGAGCCAAATACACTAATATGAAAAATTGCATATTCTGCTCCTCTTTGCCCATTGATAACCTGCGAATCGGAACAGGGCAAACCAGGATTTTTGTATGAACTGAGCCACCGTAGCTTTGCCCTGAGAAAAACTGGTTCGGGATGATGAGAAAAATGGCAAATTTATTTGCTTAAGGTTTAGAAGATATTTATGAGCTTTGGTAAGGAGGAAGTTTCATCTTTGAACAAAGCCCTATGCACTAGATTCTTTGTGAACCGCCTCAAGCCCTTTCCTGTAATTATTCATCTGATCTGTACAGGGTGGATTCAGCACAGCGTACTGCTCTTGACAAACTGAACGTTCCAGCGGTGCTCTTTAAGCGTTTGCCTCTGTGCTGGGAACACCGCAGGAGCCTGCGAAGGGTAGATCTCAACTCAGCTGGTGCCAGTAGTCTGTGCTCTTACAGTCTGGGAGTTACGGTGGCGAAGCAAGAGCGTTAGGAAATGTATAATGGGACCAGATGGGCAGCACTGGGGTGTGAGAGGGTCTTGGGCCGCCGAAAGTGCCATTTTTTTTCTAATGAGATTTAAGACAGTAGCTGTGACCTCCCGTTGCGTATTAGCACTTTCTGCAAGAGATGAGAAGCTTGGTAGCTGGCCAGATTCCAGCCCGCAGTAAGTTCTGTTTTGCCTGCCGAGATTCCCTCTGTAGTTTCAGGTAGACTGACTGCTCTACTCTCATTATCCTGAACAGTTTTGTCTCTGGTAGCAGTGGATGGCAACTTTGTGTGACTACCACTTTCCACTCCAGAAAGGACTGTACTGCAGTGGTGAAGTCCTCTCTGAGTGTCTACGCATGTGAAAACTATGGATGAAATACTGGAGTTGATGAAGAGAGAAAATTTATCTTTCTCCCGCAGTAGCTTTGCCCAGAATCTGAGGAAATGCCTTTTTTTTTGAGGCAAGGATGATAATGGTCCCAAACAAGGAATGATTTTCTCCCAACTGATTGGGTTATTAGGAAGGTGTCATTGTTCCCCTGCTGCCAGCTTTGGGTACCACTCCTGGGGAGGGAGGTTGTCTCCAGGGTTTTGAGGCCAAATCATTTAATACTCCAGACATTACAAGTTAAATTTCAGCCCCCTGTCTATTTAATGCGAAGAGCCAAGCACTTGTGAGGAGATTCAAAAGGTCTGGAGTTTCTGAGTGAATAACTGTCTAAAGATAGCCTAAGGAGCAGTAAGTACAGGCACTTCAGTAAAATGGAGGCTGCGTGAATTTGTTCCTTAGGGCTAGGTATGATAATAGATTTTATTCACTGACTGATTAATATGAACTTGAAGAGTCCTGGAAGTAGGGATCAGAGCCCAGAACTCCTTCTTCCAGGTGTGTGTTGCAATGACTGGGATGCACAAACAGGCTGTCCCTTTCTAGCCAAATAAATCTTGAATTATTTCTGCACAGAGGTAGAGCAGAGTGAGGCTACTGTAGGAAAGGTGAGTGCTACCTGTCAGAACTACCGAGCACTATTACTAAATAAGACTAATCTCAGCTCCATTAAACAATCCAAAAAACATGAGGAGGAGCCTGTCTGGAAGAGCGGCTGCAGGTTACATGTCCTGGAAGGGCCTTTCTTTAGCTCTGAGTCTGAATCTGGGACATGAGCATTAAAAAAGGGGTAGAGTCCGTGTCCTTACTCTTCACTAATCATTGGCTTTCAGAAGCATCTTGTTCTTGGACTGCTGAGGAGGTGGACACTTGGGTAACGTGGATTTTTGGCATCCTCCCTGAGCAATAGCCCTGGGCTCAACCTGCGGCCTGGGGAGATGAGAAAGCAATTCCAGGGGCAGAGTCAATGGATCTAACTTAGGTGGCTTTCTTAGATTCCTGGGTCAGGAAAAATTCATCCCACTCTGGAAAGCTGAGACTTAGGGATTCAGAGTGGCTTTTGACACAGTAAAGAGAAATGGAGGAAAGATTTTTTTATGGTTTTGGAAACCAAGAGTAAATAGGAAAAACCATTTTACAAGAAGATAATAAAGTGCCAAGGAAGGCACTGGAGCAGAGAAAGCAAATATCTTCAGGAAATACCTGCTGTAGCTTTTATTTTTAGAAAACGTATTTGGAAGACAGTATAAAAGTCGGGAAATGGGACTAAGAGCAATCAAACTAAGGAGATCTATGGACAAGGACAGCCAAGTTGTTATCCTGAAATTTCAAACAGGATTTTCCTATGTTGTTAACATTTGAAGTGCTGAGAATGTATTTAATTGGTCAAACATACTTGCTATTATAATGAAGGGGCCTGAACAGTCCAAAACTGAGCCCACTGAGAGAAATCAAAATGTATGTAGTCTCTGTCCAAAGGAACATAGAGTGGATAAGAAATAAAAGGGTTAAAAGCAAAATGGTCAAGAAGGCAATGGGAGCAAAACTTGTGCTTGTTTATGATTTTTTTGGGGTAGAAGATCTCTGGAAGTGAATCAGAGGTAGGAAAGGGCAATTAGCAGGAAAGGAAGACGGGGACAAGAGTGAAATGAGCCCGGGGTCTAAACACTGAAAATCTGGGTGTGAAGAATGACCAAGCCACACAACATGAAGAAATGTCTGTCAGATTTTGGGAAGTACTATCTGTGTCAGTTCATTGCTGTGTAACTTTTCCGGCCGTTTTCCTACAGGTTCCTCTCTGCTGTTTTTCCAAATGGCTGATGTCTTCCTTCTGCGCCAGTAGTAAGATGTGTGCTGTTCATCAGGCAATTTTTTTTGACCATCAGAAATAAGCAAACCTCTCCATTCTCCTGTCCAGTCCAAGAGGGGATCTTTGCTAACACAGCAGCGTTCCTGTGTGCTCACCTCCAGGCGGCTTCCCTTGCACACTCGATCAGCAGAGGCGTGCTAAAAAAAAACCAACAGAAAACAAACAAAACACACACCACAAAAAACACAACACCCCACATCACACCCACCCACAAACCAACGATCTCGGCCACTAGAGCATGCCCTGAAGAGCCATGTCTACACGTTTCTTAAATACCTCCAGGGATGGTGACTCCACCACCTCC
>JAOXNO010000006.1:4809657-4821339 GCA_028565335.1 Limnodromus scolopaceus
CACCTGGGCACACTGCTGGCTCATGTTAAGCCGGCTGTCCACCAACACTCCCAGGTCCTTTTCTGCTGGGCAGCTTTTCAGCCACTCTTCCCCAAGCCTGTAACGTTGCCTGGGGTTGTTGTGACTGAAATGCAGGACCCTTTAATAGGGGACCCCTTAATAAGGCACTTGGCTGTATTAAACCTCATCCCATTGGCCTTGGCCCGTTGATCCAGTCTGTCCAGATCCCTCTGTATAGCCTTCCAACCTTCAAACAGATCAACACTCCCACCTAGTTTGGTGTCATCTGCAAACTTACTGAGGATGCACTCAATCCCCTTATCTAGATCATCAATAAAGATATTAAACAAGACTGGCCCCAAAACATTCATTGCACAAAGGCCTCTTCTTGTGCCAATGTTCAATCAGGCTGGTACATTCTCAGACTTGTTAAAGGACATCCCAATAGAGGCAGAGAAAACATGGGCAGTATGGAGAAAATTCAGGAACTCTTTCATTACCTGATGGCTGATTCAGGGCAGTCCTCAATACAAATAAATAATATTAATGGTAATGACTTTGTGGGTTCCTACAGTAACAAGAGATGGGTAGCATTGGCTTTTGGCGGGCACTGGGGAAGGGTTTACTGTGCAGGTTTCTCTGAGAAGTTATGCCAGTGCATCTCACATGTGACTGGTTACAGCTTCTCTTCCGGATTCTGTTTTCCAGTTCAGGTTTCCAGCTCAGGTCTTCTCTTGAGCAAGATTCTGTCCTTCACCAAGATGGGCTCTTTTCATGATGCACACGAGAGCGCTAGGGTGAGACTGCTGAATCCAATTTTTAGTTCAAATATATGAAATATGTTCTTCGATCTGTTTGTGTTTGTTTTTTTCTAGTGGCAAAAAGCTAAAGAATTAAGTCACAGTGATGTGGCAGCAGTGGCAGTAGTGACATTATTTCTGTGCTTTGTGCTTTCCAAACATCAAAATGGGCAATCAATCTTGAATGATTTGTAATACGAAAAAAAGCAGGCAGGCAGAATAAAGAGGAGGAGGCACAGCGTACAAGTTCAGAAGTCAAACAGATGTCCAGACTCTTGGTAATAACAGGGATATGTAGATCACCCAGGGCTTAGAAACGTTGCAAGGCAAACGTGATGCTGTGGGCATTAGGAGTTTCAAAATGAAGTATCCAGCCCTATGCCATGACTTTTCCTTTTTTATTATTGAACTTCTGGGACAAATTTAGTGACAGTCTTGGGAGGACTACAGGAGGACTCTTTTGATTAGTTAGTTTGCTTTCTCGTTTTCTTAAAAGAAAAAGTCTACCCCTAAGTCTGCTGGGACAGCTATATTGTATTACAACCCTCCCTTCAGGAGGCAGTTAAAGATTAGCATGACTTTGGACAGTGCCAGCTCTAGCTTTGGTGCTGGGTTCCTTCTGTCCAGCTTTGTTCTTCTGGACCTGCTGAAGTTTCTGGTTGGGGCGTAGTTGGTTTTTCCAGCATCCAGTTTGCCAGAGACATGGCCTTCCTGCTGCCAGCAGAGCCTGAAGAGCGCTAGAGCTCCGTGTTGCCAACTCGTCCCACACATCATGTGATGCCAACATTGCAGAACCATCCTGGTTTCCAGATCAGCACAGGGACATGAGGTAACCCGCTTTTTTAGACTAAATGTTTGATATTCCTGTGAGTTCCTCTCAACCCTTTGTTAGAACTGCATCACATGCCTGAATTTCCATACATAGGATCTCCTTGGCATGGGTTCCTTCCATTTCAGTGGTTTTATTTCCCTTCTGTTTGCCTAATTTTTAAGATCTTTCTCCTTGAGACAACAGAAGACTTCCCTTATAGTAATTGGGAAATGCTTTTGAATGTATATTCTGGAAAACAACGTGTACCTCTTAGTGTAAATGATTATGCTACACTACATCCATTCAAAAGCAGTGATATTTCATATTATGGGGGCAAGGGGAGACATTGAGTTTAGCTAAAATAGCGCAGTGAATTTGGCAGGAACATAGAGCGTAACGCTGATCAGACTGCTTATGAGAGCAGCAAGTCTGGAATGGATGCTGTGGAAGCAAGGAATAAGAGAGATTTCAGCTATCTTCTGCCCAAATTAATTAGCATTATGTAAGTGGAGAGAAAAGCAAAAAATCTAAAGGGGAGGGAGACATCTGTTATGTCTCTGAGTTTTCAAGCTTGCCTGCAAATACAGGTCTCCTGGAAAGAGAGAAGTATCTCTGTGCTTTTGAAACAGTGAGGGGAGTAAGTGATGAGGAGTCACTGGCTAAAATCCAGTGGTGTGGTTATTGCTAATCCTGGCTCGTTCTTACAGGGGATCGTTTGCTCTTGCAACTCTTTCTGGTTATTTATTGTTAGGTTATGGTGGGGATTATGTTGCAGCAAAGTGTGAGGACAAACTAAAACCTCCCCAGCCTCTCCCAGCAAATCTAAGCAGAGTGGCAGTGCCTGTCAGGCTGATGGATAAAATTCCCAAACACTCTTATCTACAGAATAAGGAAGTTTTCTGCAATATCAAGAAATTCTTACTCAGGAATGTGTTCCGTTTGCTCTCAGGTGCTGCTGGCAAAGGGCTGGTGGCTCAAGAGCACTCTGAAGTATGTACCAAGCAAAGAAGTGATTACAGTGGCGAGGTGGGAGGTAATGTTCCAGCAATTTGGAAATCACTGCCGAGAGTTATAATGTTTAGTTAAGGAAACACTTCTCTGAAATAAGACGTTAAGGCAGACTGACTCCTTCTCCCCCCACTGCTTTCTTCTAGTGGATTCTTTTAAAGTGTGTTGGGAGGAATAAAAGGAGTGAGGTCGGGTCAGACTGCTTGGCAAGGAAGGTCAGACGGGGTTAAGCAGGTCAGGTCACATTTCTGTGTCTTCTGTGGTTCTCCAAGAATTTGGGGTCACTGGTTAGAAACTGGGCTGTTTGATCAGCTGTTGGTAATTTGAGCATCACACAAGAGCAAGTGGAATCAAAGATAATTCTTGAACGTGAATGATTGGAAAGAAGGAATGAATGGAAGACTGTTACATTAAAAAATTGAATACACCAAACCTTTATTTTATTCCCATTTCAAATAGTCTATCATGGCTGGTTGACCTAGAAACTGTCTGACTAAGCAGCCAGAAATGTGTTTTTCACTGCGCTTAAGAAATAACTGCAGAAAAGGCCATGTGTCTGGGAAAGGAGGACACACAACTTAGAAAGGTGTTGTTCTGCTGAGAAAATTAACTTGTCACTTCAAAAGTGGCTGGGCACCAAGCTTGGACAATAGCTACTTTGAATATCTGGTAAGAGATGGAATCGTGTTGAAGGGCTAAGACTAATCTTTATCCAGTAATTGCCAAGTATTTAATAACTTTTTTAAAAAGTATATTATCATGAAGTAGTTTTCATCGCCATTCATCAGACTGGCAAATTGAGACACGCAGAGGTTAAATAACTTGCCTAAGGTCAGAGCAGACCAATAGCAGTGCTGGAGGGAGTACCTGCTTTAAGCCATGTCTGCTGAAATGACTGTCTCTGAAAGAAAGCAAATTCGGGGTGGATAAATTAACTTTTATTGAATGATGAAAATGCCAGTAGAGTCAAGTAAGAGGAGAAAAAGCGTGATGTCAGCAGCTTGGAGAATGTAACTTCAGGATGGATTTCCTGTTCCCAAGGGAATGGAAGAAGATAAAGGAAAACTATGTTTGTTTGGGTTTTTTAAATGTTTGGGTTTTTTTTTTTTCCCAAATAATGTTGTTTGAGTCCTGGATAAGAATTTGGCTCAGGTGGTCCCAAATCTTTTGCTCTTTGTAGGCCAGCCTCCTTGTAAAGGAATATTTTCAGGCCTAAAAGCAGCAACATACATAGGAAAGGAAATCCACCTGAGACTGTTAGCTTATGAGTGAGTTCTCTAGTAGTTGCTCTGGGTGAAGGGAGATGCACGTGGCTCTCTGTCCCCTGCCATCCTTGCCTTGGATCTCCCTCTCTCGAGTTCCCCAGCCCCGGGAACGGCTCTCCAGCATGCAGGGATAATGCTGAGAATTCAGAAAACACCTTTCTAGTGGGGAGCAGAGGGACTGCCCTGACCCTTTATATTCAATAAGGAAAATCTCGTTGTGGAAGGAAGAGTTTATTTACAGCCCAGTAAAGGAAAGTGAGTTTCAAGGAGACAGATTTTGAGGCTGTTTTACTGAAACTATAAGGACTTGCATGTACCCTCTTGTTATGTCACTCCAGAATTTTGTAATCCAGCTCAGAGTTCCTACTTCCCTGTTTTCCTCTACCCACTCCTGCTTGGCAATTTTTTCCTCTGAGCACTGGGTTTGGACCCGTGACAGATTCCTGAACAAAACAGCAATCTCGCTGCGCTGTGATTTCCAGTGTTCTCTTCTGCTCAGATGCACCTGCACCCCCACAGACTCTGAACATTTCCTACCCCTTCATGCAGCAATGGCTACTTACAGGTTAATTGTACCTACCATTAAATTGAAATACTGCAGTAGTTTTATAGGGAGGGAGTGTTTTAAAATCATTTAAACCCAAACACATTTAATTCATGACAGATTTTCTAGTTTCTGGGTCCTGAGAATTCTCCTGTTGTTGTGGAGAACAAGGAAAGAATCACAAAAATGGCACTACAAGAACTTTTTTGACTTATCATCTGCTTTACAGACAAGGGAGCAGCCTTGTGTGGATATTTGGTGATGGAGGGGCTAAAGCAGCAGGGTTAGAGAGGTAAGACTTTCCAGGAAGGTAATCCACCATCTCATCCTAAGCCATAGAGCTCCAGCAGGCACTTCTCCAGGCTAAGGGGAGCCTCTCCAGTCTCCAGTCCGTTGGTGTCTGTGCTTAGACCACACTGTGCCTCTAGATATTACCTGTGCGAATGCTTTTCCCTTTATGGGGGAAATAATAATAATAAGGGAAAACCCAAGTCTGGCATTTTCTAAAGCAGCCACTGTAGTATTTTCCTTTGGGTTATGAAAAGCCTGAAATGTAGACACTGCAGCTACACCACCTTATTTTCAATGGCTTATTAATACTGCGTACGTTTAGTTTTCCTCCATAACACTATCAAGAGCAGCTCATTTAAAACAACGCACAGGCAAGTGTATCCTTACTTTTTATAGCAGGAGGGAGAAGGATGAGTGTTAGTCAGTCAAGACTAGTTCCAAATATGTCTCCAACCAGGCCTCCTACAGAATAAGTGATGCTGGCTGGGTGCCACCGGTTTACTCAGGGCTACAGCTCTTTAAAGAATGTTTGTTACGGATTTCCACAGTAGAGATATTTACCAGGGAAGAACAAACAGATCCTGCTACTGTGTTTCCTTGTGCTTCATAGAAGTGCTCTAAACTGTTTACACTGTTGCCTGCTACTGTTTAGATTAGTTTCACTTTCTGGGTTTTGTTTCGTCCCACCCTTGTTAGTGTTTGTGGGGATGCAGAGCAGCTGAAACAACTCCTGTAGTCTCCCTTGGCAGCCCAGGTTCTTGCAGAGCCTCACGAGGGACACTTTCCATAGCACCGGGCCGGGGAGTTGGGCAGGGGTTTGCAGAAAGCATCCCAACTGGCTTCAAAACACCGTGGCTGTGGAGACGAGCCAGGCTTGGAAGCTCTTGATCCTGCCCACTCTGCAAACAGGCAAGTCTTTGAGCTTAAACCAGGGTTAATGCTTCAGGGTTATTCACCGATGATTCCGTTAGCTGGTTTGGACAAAGCCTGGGAAATTTATCTTCAGGACACAACCATCCCGAAAGCTTCACACCTCTTCTTTGGAGGAAGTGCGTTAGGATTGCACTAGACCTTCAGAAGGTGGTGTGAATTTCCTGGCCTTCTGCTGGAATGGTACAGAAAGCTCAGTGCCAACTAGGAGATGAATTTCACTTGAGAGTTATTTTTGATTTTATCATAACCCCAAAATGTTTGCTTTACTCAGATGTTTGGCTTGTATAGTTTGTCTTTGCTGCTTTGCTTCCCTTAAGGAATATTCCATACAATTTTTCAAGTTTCATGTAACCCTGTAGTGCTTCAAGCATAGTGCCTCAAGCAATTATTCAACTTAAAACATGAAGGGACAAAAAGTTGCTGCCCATGGACAAAACCAAACATTTTAGTCATTTATAGTGTTATTTTAAATATACATATAATTATTCTTTTGGGCATCTCCACATGACATTTGCCATTTTTAAAGATGCGAGGATGACTTATTTTCATACGAAGAGCAACATCGGGTTTTTTTTGGCTGCGAGGGGACAGAGAGACGGAGAGCAGTTGTGGCAGAGCAGGGATGGGAATTGCAGGGACTGAATGTCAATGGGGTTGCCTGTGGGAACTATGGCAGAAGAAAGCAGAGGGGGAAGAGCGTGGGCTAAAGGAGGGTGGCAGGGCGTTCAGGCTGGGGTGAGAGGGAAGCAGGACCCCAGTCCCTGCAGAGGGGTTGGAAAGTCCAGCAGGAACTGCAGGGACTATGTAGTATTAGAGACTGGAGAAACTTCTAGGGGGAGAAAGAGGCATCACACAAAGCAGGATGAAAACTGTGTGAGGGAATGCTGCACCCAGTGAGAAGTCCCTGCACAGGGAGTCTTCAGCCTGGCCTGGTGCTCACTATTTGTTTTCCTTTTCCCTGCTCGTTAATTGTTGAGGCCAATGACCATTAAGGCAGTGGACCTCCTGCTCTTGGGTTTATCTCTACTTTTACAGTCCTGTCAAGCAGCAGTAATGTAGATAAGCTGCTAGATGGAAGCTGTTCAGACACTAATTAAAACTACACTGAGAATTACGAGGAAAAACTCAGCTATACTCATACCGAAAAGAAACTTAAAGTAGAAGAGCTGTCAGTTCAAACCTGCCGGTCAGATGGCACCGCTTAGCTCTGCTGGGTCAGCTCCTGCCTGCCTTACTTAAAGATTTAGACAGACCTGTTAAAATATATAATAAAGGTCTGGCTATGTCCATTGCATAATGTAATCAAAGCAAGGCCTCTTACAAAGCAGTTCATGCCTGATCTTTTTTTTCATTCTGCCAATGTAATTCCATGAATTTCAGCAGGGATACTATTGGCTGATACAGCAGCACAGATACATGTCCTCTCTGTTTTCTAGCCTGCATCATACGTGGCAGTGGGTTATGTTGTAAAGTGTCCATAGGCTGCTTGAATCAGAAGAGGCTTCTGTAATCTCTCACTGGGAATTTTGACACAATCTATTATTTACAGTCTGGTGTGTGAAAGGAATTCAAGAGCTGAGGCCAGCAGAAGTAGAGCAATCCAGAAGGGTGAAACTACCACCTTTCTTACAGTGTGTCTTGCTGGGAAAGTTCAGGCTTACAAAGAGCAAACACACCAGTTTCATACTTCTGCATTGCCAAAGGCAGGACCACTCAGTAGAGCATTAGAGTGTTTGAGGTATCTGAAACGATGACCTTAAGAGGCCAGGGCAATTTGAGGACAGCTTCAATTTAAAGAGGTGTATCCACAGACAATGGGAAGGATTAGAGTTCATCTCTGAACCAGGTAGGACAGAAGACACCTTGCTGTAGAGGTAGTCATTACCCTGGCAGTTGCATGTGATACAGACAATACCTTGCCGTTCATCAAGGGCAGAACATAGATTTGCCTCTGGAGGAGGGCGTCCACGTACCAATCCCACAGGAACAGCTGCTTAATTAATAAAGCCATGAGGAAAATTCTGTTTGGCTTTGTTCTCTCAGTTCTGACTTCAGGGTTGATGAGTCTGAGGAGCAGGGAACTACACAAAACTGTTTACTGCAGTGTCTTGGGACCTTCCAGCAGCAAAGAACATGCTTCTTGATGGCTGCTTTGTTGGAAATAAGAGTTGTGCATCCGTACAGAGTTCATGAGCACAGTTCCATTACATACAAATTTTAATGTGGTACTTGAACAGTTCGTGCCACATTAAAACTACAGCATCAAGTAGCACTTGGGCCATATCGCTCTGCAGCAGGAAAACGTACTAGAAAGTAGGTCGTGGAAATAATCCTGCTGGTTCCAGTAATCAGAGTATACAAAGGGGTCGAAAGTTCAGAGTGAGCTGGGGAATGCAGTCAGAGAGTTTCTTCTGCCTGAGCGCTGGACACGACGCGTTCTCTCCAAGGGGCTGCTGGAAGGAGGATTTCTCGTAAGTGGGACATAGCCATCAGCTGGGCTCGATAAAAAATGCCAAGTTTACAGAGTCCTTTCTTCCCTGGAACCTGGTCTTCCTTCCTCTCCGAAGAAGGAAGTTCTTCAGAGCAGAGCGTGGGGAGTAAAAAATTGCTAGGTCTCTATATTGAGATGTGTAGGTTCTACGTGTTGGATGTATACCTGAGCTCCTGGACACCTCTGTGGTGGTTTGTGCATTCCCACCCAAAGAGTTTAGACACAGGATGAGAGAGAGAAAAGGAGAAAACTTTTTCTCTCCTTTGACTGGATGTGGGTCAAGTTTAAGATTAATTTGGGGTTAGAAACTGTGAAGAAAATATTATTACTTTTTTGAAAATGGTTAAATTGTCTTGGCATTTCAGATTGATTATTCCTGTGGTATTTTGGCTGCTCCTGTCCCAGGACCAGGACCCAGAATCCAAAGCTGTGGACTTCCTTCAGAATGCAGAGATGCTCCTGAGGTTTTGATGGAGGGGTTTGTGTCCATGGTTATTTCTCTGCTCCTAGTCAAAGCAGAAACTGAAAACTCTTTGAGAATGTCAGGGCTGATCACCTGGCTTCTGTGTACGTATGGCACATGAATAAAGCTGTATATGGGCTATGTGTAGGGTAAGGGCCTAATTTTATCTCCTCCTCGCAAATGGTAGTTTATGGTGTATCCTTACATGAGGGATATGTATAAGCCATCCTGTTTAATAGCTATCAGTGGATCAGTCCTCCATGAAATAGTTTAAGTCCTTCCAAATCCTAGCGCCTCCACAATACCCTGCATCAAATTAATTCCACAGTTTCAATTATGAAGAAAAATCTTTGTTTTGTCTGGTTTTAAACTAATTTATCAGATTTCTTCACCGTGGCTGCTTGATCCTTGTAATGCGAAAAATAGTAAATAACAATATTTCATCCATTTTACCCATAACACTCAGGACTTACATCTTTCTCCTCATTCTCTCTTCTCTGAGCTGGTGATAACTAGTTAATACAACTTTCATCACTGCTCCAGTCCTTGCGTGGCTTTGCTCTTCAATGTCTGGGCGTGTGAAATGAGGACAATACTCCCTACACCGTGAGATAATTGGGGCTTGTAAAGAACGTTAGAACTATTACACAGAAAATGTGTTATCGTAGCCTTCAAAATGCTGCATAGAAATTAATTCACAAGTATGTGTACAGGTGACTGGTAGAAATTTGGTCACTCTCATTCACAAATCGCTTTTCTTCTAAAATACAGATATTAATTACAGGTATCATTTTTTGCAAATGGGGCTATTATTTACTGGAAAACACTCCCAAAATTATCTTGGCTCTACCCTATGAATATTGTGGTGGAAGAAAGGTGCACAGTGAGCCCATTCAAAACATGAATTGGTATTAACTGAAAGAACCCACCCCCCCCCTCCTGATTCATTGCCTCGCTCCTCAATCACAATTCATAGGATGCATCTATCATTCCTGAGCCAAATGAAAGGGTGATACAAAGTCCCGGGTAAGTATTAAGTCATTTTACCATAATTAAAGTTTGATTTGTCTCTTTCAGACCATTTTTTCCTTGCTAAATCTTTGAAAGAGAGATTACTGTGAGTAAAGAGTCTAAATGGCAACCTTTGACGTTCGACCAGGTTCTCTCTGAGGAGTTTGTTTATAGCTGGTGCCTTAATCTTGAAAGCTTATTTTTCCCTTTCAGATTGTCTCTTCAGATCCCTTTGTTTTACTAAATGTAAATATTCCAGCAGATTTCAGAACGAAATAGTGATGAATGTGATTAGAATCAGAGCTTTGTTAAGTAGTATGAGAAGATCCTTTATTTCAGCGAGGGAGATACATCACCTCTGTTGCAAATTATCTCATGCTGACAGAGTGAAATGTACTGTAACCTGATGAAAAAGGAACATGATCTAACTGTATCGATACAGGAGGAGAGAAACGCACACAGTGTTCAAAACAAGTATGTCAGGAAGAGTTTGGTTTTTTTTCTTGTTTTCATTTTCTGAGGCAGATAGTGAGGTAATTGTTTCTCTGGATAGAAAAGTACAGCCCGTGCCTGGTTGATAGGTGGGTCTTATTCATTTGCTCATTAATTGACAGTTTACGGTATATGTAACAGGGACAATCGCAGTCAGAATGACGAAGAGCCATCTCGAACAGAAAACATTACAGGATCCCATCTTGTGAAATTGTACACTGAACACTTCTTAAAAACCTTTTTTCAGGGGAACAGATGGATTGTTTACAGGCAGTAATTAAGACCATGTCCCTTCCCTAAAATGCTTTTGATGTCGGGGCCAAATTTCATTTACTGTTACATCAAATCTCAGATTAAGTCATTATCTACTCCATCCAAGCCAACAGATCCAGTCTGGATTAATAGGGGGGTTGTTGGGAGGAATATCTGCTTAAAATACATATACAGTAACAGGGAGAGGAAAGCCCAGTGGTGAAAAGCAATGCCATTGAGCACTAATACGGAGCAAAGCCCGTAGGGGAGACCTTCTCGCTCTCTACAACTCCCTGAAAGGACAGTGTAGCCAGGGGGGGTTGGTCCCTTCTCTCGAGTCACAGGTGATGGGACAAGAGGAAATGGCCTCAAGTTGCACCAGGGGAGGTGCAGATTGGGTATTAGGAAAAATTTTTACATGAAAAGGGTTATTAAGCCTTGGAATGGGCTGCCCAGGGAAGTGGTTGAGGCACCATCCCTGGAGGTATTTAAAAGACGGGGTGACATAGTGCTTAGAGACATGGGTTAGTGATGGGGTTTTTTATCAGAGTTAGGTTGATGGTTGGACTCAATGATCTTAAAAGTCTCTTCCAACCTAGACAATTCTATTATTCTAAAGTTATTTGGGTCTGGGATCTCTCTTTGCTGGGTCACTGGTTTGCTGAATAGATCCCAGAACAAGTTGCAGTCCACAAATTTGGCCGCCTGTATGAAAATCCGTTGATATTTCTTGAGGCTGGGGGATAAGGGGGCACAGTGTTCATAGATGGTTGCTCACATACAGGATTTTACGAATATATAAATAATATAATTTACCATTGATGCAGATTAAAGGCATCACCATATTCAAACCGATGACAAAAGAGTAGCAGGACCACTCGTCCTGTGTACACAAAACCACGCTGTCTTTGTCACTCTTCTCTTGAAAAGCGTTTGATATTGCAGTTGAGGCTAAAGCTTCCTGTATGGACTCACTATATTCAATTTTAAAAAGTAGTTTATCTGCCAAAGCAAGTTCTTTTTGAGTCCTGCAGTCATTGACACTGCCAAACCCGTCTGGGTCACCGCTCCATCACTGCACTCTTCATTCTGAGCCATTGCTACAAAACGTATTTCTACCGAAGAACCCCGTTTCCAGCTGAAATATAACACAGAGCTTCCGCTACAGTTATTTTGTAAGCGTAAGTACCTGTTTTTCAGATCATCAGGTGTATCAGTAAATGTACCTACTCTTTGTAAGCGTATGTTAAACCTATACTTAAACTGAGCTTTGAAATGGCAGAAAATTGCATGTTGGGTTTATCATTAAGGAGGAGGAGGG
>JAOXNO010000006.1:4833348-4843835 GCA_028565335.1 Limnodromus scolopaceus
CTGGAAGAGGCTGCCCAGAGAGGTGGTGGAGTCTTCTTCTCTGGAGACATTCAAACCCCGCCTGGACACGTTCCTGTAGGACCTGCTCTGGGTGGACCTGCTTTGGCAGAGGGTTGGACTAGATGATCTCCAGAGGTCCCTTCCAACCCTATGTGATTCTGTGATTCTTCCTGAAATGAGCGTCAGAAAAATCCAAAAAAGCAGTATTCACCAGGCTGCAGAAATACAGAAGGACGAACAGATATCTCTGAGCTGTCCTGGCACTCTGGAAGACAGGGACCCTTTAAACAAACATGTCAAGCCATGGCTAATTTCTTGAGTAATGAAGAAAGCAGCTGATTAAATTAAAAGCAGTTGAAATATTTTATTGTATACGAGTATAGTTTCTTATAAGGCTAATATTTTACATTTTTGGTAGTGGGAGTGGTAGTAAAATAAATAGGATTTGCTTCATAATTCCTTTTTTTTTAAATTAGAGCTTGTGAAACCTTAAAATCTCAGAGAAATGAGTTGTTTTATTTAATAGGGCTTGGAAACAGGGATGTCAACAGAGGCCATCTATGGAACCCTTATGTCTCTAATACTTTTATTCCTTCTCCTAATTTCAGCAAAAGCTTTCAGCACATTTATCTGCGGTTGATGGATCACTGGACGCTTACAACTGAAGAAAATGAGCATCAAAGATATCCGGTAAATTATTTTAATGGTTGGATCTTTCACAGAGCAAGCTTCACCTTTCCTTTGCTTTGTTTTCTATAAAAATACAGTTTATGTATGTTTTAAAGGCAGGATTTAGCGATAGCTTACTATTTGCTTTAATTTACATTTCTTCTAAGTGAGCTGTAAGTGGAGTTGACAGCTTTGTGGCCAAAGGGAAGTCCTGATACTGAGGTTCCAGAACAAAAGGACCTTAATGAGGTCAGGCTGGTAACAGAGTGTAAACCTGAGCAGCTCTTATTCCATCTCATTATTGCTGATGAACCTCCAGTGGGTCCTCGCTGGTTGTTGAGATTCCCAGTTTGGAATGGGATGGGGAGGAAGAGACGGAAGAGAGAACAGGCGTAAAACTGTGAATAAAATAGAAAATATTATAAATATTGAAATGTGTGAGCCTACCCACAGTGAAATGCAGGGACATGGAACATTTTTTGTCAGTACACCTGGGACTGACGAGCTTCTTTAGTTTGTAGCTGAGTTATTTTCAGAGACACGAGTCTGAACCTTCATCTCTCTTTAAATGGTAAAGTCCACGACAGTGGCATCGACTGCAAACTGGTTTCTGCTTATCCCAGAGGTGCTCAGTGACCGCTTGTTTTGCTCAGGACACAGCGGGAACAGCTGCACACCCTCGTCAGATCCAAAACTTGTTTAATGTTTTGTTCTCGTATCCACCATAACTTTTTAGCCTCAGAAATCTAGAAGTACAAAGTGTGGGAGTGCTACAGTAAGACACCATTGAGGATAAGACAAATAAATCTTAGAGGAAAGAGGAGAGGAAGAATTGATAATTCAAATTTAATAGTGCCTATAAGGACTTGAACATGAACGAAGGGTATACGTGCAATGAAATATTAAAGATTATTCCTTACTTACGAAGACTCTGGTTACTAAAGGCCTGAAGTTCTAGAGCTGTTGTCAAGAAAGAATTTATGGTACTTTTTAAGATTGTGGTAACTGTTTCCATCTACCCCTAAAGAAATGCTGTAGCCGAGGCTTTGACAGTGTGGGTGCTCTGTGATTCTGTCTTCTAAAGGAACCTGTTTCTTTTTTTCCTTCCACCAGTGTGTGCGAGCATTTACACCAGAGCACAATCAAAAAAGGCAAACAATTATAAGGATGTGTTAAAGTCAACTCTCACAGAGCTTTTATTCGCTTATAACTGCAGGATCAGGCCCCCAGTATAATTCCATGTTACCAGTATAAAAGCAAAATAACCATTAGCTGAGTTACCAGCTCCTTTTTACTAGATCATAATGGTAACAGAACACTTTACATTAAAATCTGCTTGGGTTTTGGGGTATTTTTTTTAGTTTCTTCATAGTGCTTCACTTTGCAGACAGATTGTGGTATCCATTAGATGAACTTAAAACTATAGCTTGGAAATGACACAATTTGCAACAAGAGGAATAGTAACTCTAGAAAAGAAAGAATAAACATTTGAAGGGGGGAGAGTTGGAAGATAGCAGGAGACAAATCGAGAGCTGCATCAGTCTGGGCTCTAATGTGGTCAGTGATCACAGACCATAAGTCATTGTTTTTATTCATCTTTTTTTTTTGTGGCAGAACTTGAGCACGACTTAAAAAACCCCAAAGATTTCTTAGGGCTTACAACAAAAACTTTATCTTATCTTTTCCCACCACAGTAAAGCAAAAGGATTTTTAGAATTTAAAAAAATTTTGGGGAGTGATATACTTAATTTTCCATTTGCCCATACATTTACTACCCTGTGTACATAGTATGACCAGAAAGCTCATACTGGCCCTGGCTGAATTTTTTTCTGTTTTAATTTCAAGCTGCAAAGTAAACCTTGTAAGCTTGGCAGAAGCAGTCCATATATATATTTCAGGGCAATATTTTGCAATTTTTGCTTTTACAGCCCCAAACACCTTCTCATGCCAAAGGGGAAGAGGACTTTAATCCAGATAAAATAAGATTCTTAAACACTGAAAAATGTGCTCAGATTTGTGGGCCAATTTTAATATCTGAGCTGCCATGCCAAAAGCTGCACATTCCACATGTTGTTGCCTGAGTGGCTGCTTCCAGGGTCATCACACGTCGAGCTCCATCACCCACCCAGAGTTACCCTGAAATCTATTCCAATAACTCAACTCGGAGGTTTGTTCTCAGAATGTGTTTGCCAAATGTTATTTCCATATTTGCTTTGCCTTTTAGCCTTAAATCTTTTCATTTTTTTTCTCTTGTAGTATTTTTATCCTGGATCTTACTTAACACCTTTTAATAAGCTGAATTCTTACCAAGCGAGCACAACAACATCTGAAAGATGAAATCTATCTCTTTGATGGTATGAAACCATGACCCAACAGGCCCATCCTCTGCCTAGAGGGCTGGTAGGCGCTTCATGTTAGATTATTAAATCCTTTAGAAACTCAGGTATGTTTATTCATAATGCAAGGTATCTAGCCAACATCACAATTCTTTCCTCTTTTGAGTGCAGAAATAATTTACAATTAAAAAGTACTTGCCGTTTCGCTAAGCCTAAATCCCGCTCCCCTTTTATTCCCAAATAGTTTCAGTTGTCATTTGCTTCTGTCTGTTTTTCCAGATAGGTCGTTTGCTTTGGTTCTATGGAATATTTAAATGAGAGTTTACAGTCGTGGGGCACAGAAACCGACAGGGCATGCTGATGCACAAAGCTGTTCCTTACCTCCAACTAAAAATAAACGCCTTCCTTTGTCTGCCTTTGGCAGTTGCCTTTGCAAGATCTTGCCGGCCAGTACAGCTCTCTCCGTACTGCCACTTCTCCCGCTGACACCTGGAGTTCTCGGAGGCCTGTGTGACACGCAGAGCACTCTCCTTCTTTTAAATAAAAAACACAAACAAGTGAAAACTTGCTACCGCAGCGATAGCGTTTTGACTCTCAAATGGGACATCATACACGGGACTGCCTAAAGCTTTATTTTTTAATCTTATCTAGTGCTATTTTCGACAGCTTTTATTTTTAGCATTGCATTTTCTTGAAAGTAACGGTTTGCATTTTGCTATTTGCCTCATCCCTACCAGTTATACCTGAAATGTCATCTAAATATCACCATCATGTGGGAAAGAAATCAATCTACTTCTCTGCTCCTGAGCTGGTTCTATCTTTCCAGCCAAAGCTACGTTTCCGAGACCTTCCTTCGCTTTTCTCAAGTTAGTTGCTGGCAATTTAAACTTCACGCGGCCAAATTTCGCCATCCTTTTTTCCTGACTCCCTCACACTTCCAGCACTGGTGAGGGCACCACGCTACTAGTACTACTCTTTATAACTAGTCAGCCCCTTTGACGCCCTGCCTTCCTTTCGCTGTGCATTCGTCCGTTCATACCGCTCCTCGCTGCTCTCAGCTCCTGCTGCTACTTCATCCATAGCGGTGAGAGATGACCTTGTCTCTTTCTAGACAGTAGAAGACCTTGTCTAGGCTCCTCTTGCCTGCCACGGCTTCCCCTCCTGCCTCTCTTCTATCTTTTACAATCCGGAGAACAAGGAGCTACTAAGATAATTTGTCTGGTTTTTGATAAAAATATAGGAGCGCTTTCTTTTAACTCCTTGTACAGTTTTACGTCTGCTTCACCAGAGGAAGCTTAAATGCCTCATTCTTGTCCTTACAACTCACCTATTAACTTGAACTTCTTCTCTTTTCACTTTCCTAATGATGTGACCTTCAGCTAATCGTAGTCCTCTACAGCAGTTTGCAGATTTCTTTCGACATTATCTTGTAGGTGTGAAAAACTTCCCAAAATTGGCTTTCCAGGTCATTTATCTTTCCTCAAACTGCTCCTTAGTAGGTACCAGTGTTTATATGAGCAACTAAAATAATTTTCAGGGGATTTTCATGTGTATAACTCTCAAGAGGTGTGTTGTAACACTGACCTCTGCCATGTGTATGATTTTCTGAACCCTCACAATCCTGACCCAACGGTTGTGCCCTGGGAGAAGCTTGTTCACGTCAGTGGTCCCGGTGACATCCACACATTTAGTCGACTGAAGCTATTTATTTGTGAAAGGCAGTGGCAGAATCCCTGCAGCGTAACCGCTGTGGGGTCTAGCACCACACCTGGCAGCAGCCGACATTTGGTCTTTTCTTCATCCTGGGAAAGGAAAAGAAACAGAAGCTCCGTGGAGTCCCAGCAGACTGTCCTTGCTGCCACTGGTTGTCAAGATCCTGGTGAATGGGAGCACTATAAAAATCTCAGATAGCATCAGCTGGGAAGGGTTGGGGTCACATGGCATTTGTTTGACTTGCTTTTGCGCACTATAAAATAATCCGTGTTATTAATTTTGATTAAAAATATACTTCATTTCTATAGCTATTTTTTAAAGTTAAGGACAGTTGTAAAAAGACTCCATGGATCTAACGTGCAGTATTTATTGATAGTGATAGTGAGCAAGGATGGCAAGACTTAAACTACGGGCTTTCTCTGGAGAGAGCCTCCAGAGGGTGGAAGCAAGGACAGGGAGCCTGGGAGGACTACAGAGAAATTGTCCGAGCAGCCAGGGATCAGGTTAGGCAAGCTAATGCCCAGACAGAATTAAGTCTGGCCAGGGACATTAAGGGCAACAAGAAAATCTTCCAGAGGTGACAGTGGAATCTTCCACACAGTGACAAAATGAGGACTAGGGAAAATGTGGGCTCCCTCCGGAAGGAAATGGGAGACCAAGTTACCTGGGATGTGGAGAAGGCTGAGGTACTCAAGGACTTTTTTGGCCTCAGTCAGTGGCTTCAGTCTTCCCCAGCAAAGGCTCTAACCACCACTGCTCAAGTTGCAGAAGGCAAAGGCAGGGACTGGGAAAATGAAGAACTGCCAACTGTAGAATAAGACCAGGTTTGAGATCATCTGAGGAACCTTAAGGTGCGCAAGTCCATGAGACCTGAGGAGATGCATCTGCAGGTACTGAGGGAAGGGGTAGATGAAGTTGCTAAGCTACTATCCATCACAGTTGAGAAGTCGTGGCAGTACGGTGAAGTTCCAACTGACTGAAGAGGGGAAACATAACCCCCGTTTTTAGAAAGGATAAAAAAGAAAGACTCAGGGAACTACAGGCTGGGCAGTCTCACCTCTGTGCTCAGCAAGATCATGGAGCAGATACTCCTAGAATTGCTGCTAAGGCACATGGAAAATAAGGAGGTGGTTAGTGACAGCTAACATGGCCTCACCAAGGGCAAGTCATGCCTGACAAATTTGGTGACCTTCATGGTGGTGTTACAGAGTTGGTGGATAAGGGGAGAGCAGCTACCATCATCTACCCGGACTTGTGCAAAGCGTTTGACACTGTCCCATGTGACATCCTGGTCTCTAAATTGGAGAGACACGGATTTGATGGATGGACCACTCGGTGGATCAGGAACTGGCTGGATGGTCACACTCAAAGGGTTGTGGTCAATGGTTCAATGTCCAAGTGGCGGCCAGTGATGAGTGGGGTCGGTACTGGGGTCGGTACTGGGACCGGTGCTGTTTAACATCTTTGTCGGTGACATGGACAGTGGGATCGAGGGCACCCTCAGCAAGTTTGCCACCACCACCAAGCTGTGTGGGGCGGTGACACGCTGGAAGGAAGGGATGCCATCCAGAGGGACCTGGACAGGCTGGAGAAGTGGATCTGTGCCAACATCATGAATTTCAACCAGGCCAAGTGCAGGGTTCTGCACATGAGTCGGGACAATGTTAATTTACAGGCAATCTGTAGATTATCAGTATGGGTTTCTTTGTTTTGATTTGTTTTAAAGAACTGTTTAGTACGGATTTAATGTATGATTTTTTAAAATTATTTTTTCTGTTAAAATTAGATGCTGTTAATTTGTTTGTGCCAGGGAACTCATTTGGTTGTTTTGGATTTTTTCCTTCTTATGTCTTCAATTTGTGGAAGTAAAAGTTTTTGGGTTTAAACCAAAATCGTTATGAGTTCTTATTTATAAACACTTGAACAAAAAAATGTCGTTACTGGATGAATTAAAAATCCCTTAAGAAATTAATGCAACTGCATAAAATGTAGACTATGAGTCCACTGGAATCACACCTGAAATTGGGCTGTTCATCTGCACTATATTGAAAGAACATTGAATAACAAACTACATAAATCATGAACAAAGAACTTTTAAAATTCTTTGAGTTTTAGTGCTCATCAATGAAATTACTAACACGAGTAGAATTCATTTAAGAGCAACTCAAGAGCAGGAGGGGGGGGAAATTATTTTATTCGTTGCTTTTTGATATGTAGAATAGCTGAAGACCGTTTGCTTGTATTATATTCACAATTTGGGTCTCGCATCGTTCCCCCTCACCCCTGTCCTTTCCATTCCTGGGTATTGTGGGCAACTGGAGAGGACAATGTAGAAAAAAGTAAAAACAACACTTGATCCCATTAGACACAAACCAGTCATTACTTCTAGCGCAAAAGCTGGGATTTGTGCTGGTGAATCACCATAACGTCTAACTCAAATACGTGGAAAAATAGGTTTTACCTAGAAATGGGTTGTCCTTGACGTGAAATGTCACGCACTGCTGCTTTTTGACACTGACGAAACTTGGCTGAACTCCAGTTCTGCTCCCGGTGTAAGAAGGGCCAAACTCTCCGTACCCAGAGCTGGGAGAGCCCTGTCGGGATCTTGTGCCCAAGCCAGTTGTATTCCTCAAGTAAATATTCTTTTAGTAAATGGGAGGTACTTGAAAGTACAGCAAAGTGGTCGTACTTTAAAAGAAAATAAACCCAAGTGACTGCTTGACATCCTGTCTTTGCTTTAGCCTCCTGACATCTTTGTTTCTTCCTCCATGTTTAGTTTGAAGCATAAGCAACACCTGCTGGTGAAAGCAAACTCTATGGAACTGCTGAGCCATCCTCCTGGAAGAACAGGTTTGATCATTGCTGGAAGCTCTGGGTAAGTTGTTGTAGAATAAAATAAGCTTGTCTGTCCCTATTTGGACTGATTTTGTACGGGCAGGTAACTGGCTCCTTCCTCGAGTGCTTATCAGCTCTGTGGGGTGAAGGCTTAGCGTGACCCAGCTGATCTCCGGGAGCTTGGAAACTCCTTTCTGCGTCCGAGTCTTGGAATCACAGCTTGCAAGTTAATACGTTGGCAGAATTAATTAAGAAGTTCCTCTTTCTTGCTACTATGGAAAAAACGGTTATTTCATGAAAGTAGAAAACCCGATGTTACTGTTCGTGTTCACTGCTCAAATTTTAAAAAGAAGTAAAAGAAAACAGGGAATAAAAGTTAAATACCCTGAGTTGGGAAACACGTTCTGCCACATACCGTGTGGGATAATTAGGCATGAGCAAGTGTCACTTGTATATGATATCTGTAAGTGCAACAATTTCTGGTTTAAGTAACACTATTGCCAGAAGACAGCAAGGGAACTTTCCTGGTTTGGTCCTGGTGTGTGAACCGTGAGACTAATCCCTTCTCTCGTCCACGATGGCTGAACATTACATATAAGGTCAAGTAAATGGCAAACTACTAAAAGATGCTATTTTTTTTTTAATTTTAAAAGCAAAACAAACTTTGCAGTGCAGGTATGTGGTCAAAATGTTTGACTGGTAGCCTTTCACAAATGCAAGCAGCAACTCTTGAACTTCGAAACATTGACCCATTACATGTAAATTAATTCTACTCAAAGATTTTTAATTGAAAGAGTAGTCAACGTTCATGTGACTCCTGAAAAATGGCCAGCACAGCCACAGTGTGAGTGTATTAACATTTTTCCCCGTGAAAATGGATCTGAACCATGTGTTAGACCCCACATTTTAATGAGAAAATCAAGCATAATAAGTCATCTCTACTTGGAAGATCCAGCAGAGGAATGCTGACAACTGGAAATACCATTTGGAGGGTAAGCAGCATATGGAAGAAACATGAATTCTGCGGCGTCTCGTTCTGCACAGGACTGTTAGCTTGCTCTGGGATAAGTAATAATGTGAGTTTCCGCTTCAAAATATTTCTATAATAAGATTTTTATTTTTTTTTCCGTGATAAGGAATGTTCTTTTATTCCAGAAATAGAGTGATTGCTTCATAAAAGTGTGTGTTGTACCCTGGGCACCATTCAGCGACAGGATGGATAACGGATGCTGCCGTGTATTTACAGAGAGGTGTTATTTTCGTGCGGAAGGATGTGTTTTTTAGCCTTTGGTGGTTCATGCCTGTTGCTGGACACATTTACAAGTGTCGCATTGTGCTCTCTGTTTGTAAGACTCGTCGCCAGAGGAAAGGGTAGCAGCGTGGTCCGAGGTGCCCTCCCTGTTCCGGATCGCCCGGCTGTAGCGAGCAATTCCTAGACGGTGCAATTCCTCGTCAGTTTGTGACAGTGAAACTTGAGTTTGGCTGCTTTGTCACCTCTGCCCCTTTCCAGTTTGGGGCTTTCACACCACCTTCGGGCTGCTTTGATTCCCCTAAAGGAGCCGAAGGACGCGTGAAAGGCTCTCCTGGGGGTGAGTCTGATTAATCGGTGTGAAACCATAACTACATCACAATTATAACTGAAGGTGAGGAATTCAGGTGTGTGTTTGTGAACATTTTTCCTCTCGCTAATTTAGGGGATTCCCGTTCGGAGGGACAGCGCCGGGAACGGGGCGTGACGGATGGGATTTTGTCGGAGGAAGGACGGACGTGGCGAGAACGCCGCTCTCGGTGGGAATTTTCATGTGGCCTGAATTCTCCCTCTCCCCGTGGACGTCATCCAGGTGAGCGGCTGCCGTGGCTGTTTGCGTCAGGAGATCTGTCACTGGGAGGTGAGGCCCAACAAACTCCACTCGGTCATTAGGATAGATGCTAATCTTAATTTGTCACGGAGAAAAGTAAATTGCAGAAAAGATGCCTAAGTAAGATTAAAGTCACGAGGAGGCAAGCTGCCCCTGAGCGCAGAGGGAGAACTTTTTCCGCTGAATCAGGTGATTGGGAACGTGCGACGTTTCTGTATTAAAGCTCACGCTCGATCGCGAAAGAATCCGCATCTTTTAGCGGCAATATTTGCTTGCTGTCACCCGTGGAACCCTCCTGTCGGCGAGAAAGGCAGAGGTGAGCTGTGATCTTCAGAAGCAGATGGGGCTCCCGCTGGTTAGCATCAAGGGGTCGTTAAAAACAGTGAAAAAAAAGATTGGTTATGAATTACATGTTTATTTTCAACAAAATATCCAAATATTTAATGGTTATTGTTTTGTGCCTATCCTTTCTTCTTCTCCAGACCACGACTATTAGAGGAATAAATTCCATTTCTTTATTTTCAGGTGGTTTTTAGCTCCTTTTATAAAAAAATCACTCTAGACGGTGTCTTAAAAGCTGCTGGAGGTGACCGGGCCGCGCTGGGTGCCCTCGGGGTGCTGTGCCACCGGCCGTGCCCAACTTGGGGCCGAACTTGGCTTTGACCGGGAAGCCCCCGGGGGTGCCCAGGGTTACCGAGCCCAAAGTCCCCGTTTTCGAGCCAGTTTTGCAATTCTTTCAAAATCCGCAGGTGCTGCCCGGCGTTCTCCGGTGGGAGCGGCCGCGGGGCGGTGCGGGGGCAGCCACCGCCGGGCACGGCCGGTTGTCCCGGGCGACTCCTCCGAAATACCGCTTTCTCGGTCGGCGAGTGCCCCTCGCACCCCGGGGGCGCCGCACCGGCAGCGCCAAAGTTTGCCCTGTCCCGAGCGGCGGAGGGCGGGACACCCCTCCGGGAGCGGGTCACCCCCTGCCGCGGGCCCTCCCGGGGAGCGAGACAACCCCCGGCAGCGGGGACCCCCACCCCACCGGGTCCCCCCCTCGCTCCGCCCGGCCCGGCCCGGCCGCGGCCTCCCCCCC
>JAOXNO010000006.1:4850056-4867132 GCA_028565335.1 Limnodromus scolopaceus
CCTGCTCGGATTGAGAGCGCTGCTCCAGGTTTGCTCGTGTCCTCGACTGGGACCACGTGTCACCTTTCTGCGTTCTTTCGTTGTCTTCTCTTGTGGTAACATCTCAGAGTTACTGTGCGCTCACTCCCAAAGCCTTCAGCACTATTCTCTGCCTTTTGTTTTCATTCAGTACTGACTGGCTCCAGTGTGCACCAGGATCAGCAATTTATGAATTGGTACCTTTTGGGTTTTTTTTCCCAGTTGTTCCTTTATGTTTGTGGAAGGTTACCAGTTGATGTCCTACAAACCCTTTTCCTGAGCTCGTTTGTGGGATCCTACAGACAGCCTAGTAACACTGAATAGGTGATTGGTCTTTTTCTGACTGTTGTTGAGGCTGACAAGTACAGTTTTGTGTTCTTTCACGTCTGTGTGTATTCCTTTCCTGTTCTGTGGGTGAGCAGTACACTCTTGTGTAGAGTCTAGCACAGTGGGATTTGCAACTTGTTGGTGCCATAGTAACACAAATAATATGAAAAAAAAAAATACTGCTCTGCCTAGAAGCATGCTCATTTCAGTATTATCTTGCCAGTTTTGAAAGCGCACAAGTGTTTTCAACAGCAGATCCCAAATCAAATCCAGAAGATTGGTTTCTATGGAGTATGTATTTACATGGGGGCATCCGTCTTCCTCAGAGCAAGCTTTGGTGCTGCTTTCATTTTAAGCTCTTAAGCATTGCTTTAAAAATAGATTATCTTTCCCCGAGTTCCCCCACGTCAGCTGGAAGTTTCAAAGAGAAACCAGCTAATAAAAATACTCTGTTCTAACAGACCTCAAAATATTACTGAACCAGTGTGTTAGGTTCCCTCTGCGCACAGCTGGGACGTCTGTACCGCGGGGATGACAGGCCTGTGATAGCAAGAGTGACAGCTCGCATCGCTTCCTGCTGTGGCTTCAGCTACTACGGAGCCTCGCATTAGTGTGATCGCTACACTGGAAAGCGATAACGACGTCTCAACATAAACCACTTTGATACCATATAGTAAGTTTAACTCCTCGCGTCAGGAGCGTTCTTAGCATTTTACATAGTAAGGTGATGCCTGCTTTCTGGCATCTCACACATGTGAAGGGTTTAAGCCGTCTTCCCTTTGGCTTGTGCTGTGAATTTTGATTAATTTTGATAAATCCAGACTCTCGTGTGCTACCTCTGTTAAAAAATGTTATTTCTCATGGAGTCATGTGTGGCTTCATTCACCTTCCTGAGCAGAACTGTGATAATGCACATGGAAATGTGACTCCAGCTGTTAGTGGCGTTCTCCCGCTTGTTTCTGTGAGACAGGAGATTTTATTGTGTGTTGCTCTTGTATAATGTGCCCCCAGGCAATATTTACATTTATGTGACTAACACAGATGAGCTCAAACACACACAAAGACCTTGTCCCTATGCAAAGGAATGTATTTAATCAGCTTACGTAAATGGAGAAAAACAGACAGTGGTTTAAAATTAATTTTTAGTATAAGATATGGCACATGTGTTTCTGTATCACTTCTCATTGGGCATTTACCTCCCTGATCTTCAGTTGGCCAATGTTGCACTGTAGTGTGCTATTTTTGTTTATTAAAATAATATTAATTACAGAGGGGAAAGGTAGGGGTGTTTTTCCTCTCTTTTTTTTTTTTTTTCCACTCTTCTTCCATGCCTCGATGACCCCAAAAGGACTCATAAGCTCACATTCAAGCCTGGATCATGGAACCGACCTAGTGAAAAACTTTTTCCCTCTTATTTTCCTACTCACTCTCTTGCCAGCTCTGTGTACCCATTATTCCTCTCTCTCCACCAAGTTTTGGCAGCGGCATGGATTGAAGTGAGATCAAAGTGCCTGTGTAACCACAATCCATGTCTTAGAGAAGGATATTTAGAGCTTGTTCACTAAAAATTTATTCAATTCATCTTTTAGTTTTAAAAGAGCTATGCTGTGGTCAGTGCCTTTTTGTTGCCTGCCATTATAGCTCCATATTTGCCCAGAACGGGATTGAAAACAAAATTTAGAGGAAAACTGTTCTGTACCTATTGAGCAGGCATTGGCAGCCTTTGTTTTTTGGTAACGAGGCATTCATAGCTGACAGCTAGGAGACATACATTTTAAAGTGTGTGATAGTTTGTTACAATATAAAACCATGATTTACTTTTTTTTTTTAATTTTTCTTACTGGAGTCTCTGGTTCACTAGGAGGCTTTCAGATCTGCTGTAGTCTATCTGCAGTCCCTTAGTGTCAGGTTTTTATGAGTCTCACTTCATGAATGTTCACAACATTACTCAATTTCTGAGTGACTTATAAAATTCATTCCAGGAACATCCTGGAGTGACCATTTTGAGTATTTTTATAAAAAATAATTTCTTTGGTGATAGAATAGGTTAATTGGTTAAATTGCTTTATTCTGAATTTGCTGGTTTCACTTTTCGCCCAGTGTTTCTGGTTATTCAATTTTGTGCGTATACTCTAATAAAATTTTGACTGGAGTTCTCTGTGAATTTCCATAATTCCCTTCTGGCAGGAGTTGCTGGATTCCTGTCTTTGCAGGAATGACAGTAAGAAAGCTGGCGAAAAGAATCTACATGACCAGTCATGTAGTGGATTTATTTACTGCTTTCTATATTGAGGAAGATTCATATGAAAGAATTCCGCAGGTGGTGATATTTATTTTTTTTTGAAGGGCTAAGGGATTTTGGCAGAGTGCCCGACCATTTGAGCTGTATTTGATGTCACTGGTGAAGATGCTGTTGATGTTGAAGACCCAGGGCCGTGCGATTGTATTTCTGTGCCGTTCCTGCCTTCCAGCCCCAAGGCCAGGGCCCGTTTGGGTGTAGTTTGCTTTGCAGGTCAGTGATGGGCTCACACGTAAAACAGCTGTGTGAGCTCTTGCCATTCACTAAGCAATTCTTAGATGTGGTGTACAAAAATGTTCCAGTCCTGAGCTCTTAAATGCAGGGGTTTTATTTGTATAAGGGAAGAAAAGGAACTGCATTCTTTAACTCGGTGTGCCAAAGTTTACTCTACTGGGGTTGTTACTTCCTCCAGCCTGCCCCCCCCCCCCCCTTTTTTTTTTTTCCCATATGTCAGATTACTTGGTTTGGGAAACATCTGATAGTCCATTGTATGACTCTGATGTTTGACATTTCCTTCCTCCTTCAGTTAAAAAAAAAAAAAAAAAATTAAAGCTGGGGGAAGAGAGGATATTCCTTTGTTTACTTGCAGATTTGCTTTTGTCATCTTTTTCATGTGTTGGATTAGTTTTCTGTAAGAGGGGTTTTTTTTAATTTGGAAAATGGGCAGTTACTTAGTTTTGTTTCTGTCTTTTTGAAGGGAGGGGATTTGCAAACCTCATCATTCACCTTGTCTTAAAGTGAGGGAGGGATTCTTTGGCTGGCGAGTTGCCTGTTTGTTTGCTTCCTTTTGTGTGCTATCTGAAGTGTGCAGTGGTAGTTTCTGGTTTATTATCTGTTCTCAACCATCTACTCAGAAGCTAAAATATCATTGATGCCCTTTTGTAAAGAAACTGGCTGAAGTGTTATGGAACTCAGAGGTACCTTCTAGCGTGCTCTGTAAAATAGTGTCTGTAACCTGACCTGCAGGGTTCACTACCCAAGCCTAGGGTTTGTTAAAATGAAAAGAATGTATTCAGTTCCTTCTGTCTTTTGTCTTGGAGATGGCGTTTTGCTTCCAGGCATTGGGTGCTTCCAGTGCACTGGGATACATTCAGGTCTGAGGTGGCCAAACTTCATTCCACTTCTTCCCCTCTTCCCCATAAAACCACCCCAAACAAATCAAAACCCACCATGTCTTGATTTTAAATACTTCTGTCTGTCTTGGCGTTATTGGGTAGGTCTGTCTCCAAGTACCTGGATAGGTGTTGCGTAGTAGCATCCTCTGAAACCTGGATTCCCACCTATTCAGTGTCTGGTTTGATGTTCAGATTGGCTTTTCCCTTGCCATTTCTCATTCTGGGCGGTGAGACTCCGGCACAACAACTTCCCACTTCATGTGTCTGTACTGGTGCGAGAGCCAGTAAGTACTGGTGTGTGGAAGTGCGTGCCTGACCTGAGAAGATGATGCTGCCATCTTCCAGTTTCCTTATATTTTTGTATCTTGAACATTTTTGCCTCAAAAGCATCTTTTCAAGTAGTGGCTCAAACTCAGCCCTTTGGCTTTCAGCCGTGCTTACCGCATTATGCTCTTACATCTCTGGGTGAGGAACTCAGTTACAGCCTTTACTGTGGAAGAGAGCTGAGGAGCTGGGCTCCAGTTTGGAACCGTGTACTGGGATGTGCTGAATCACTTAAGGAACTGGAGATTTGCTAACCAAGGCCAGTCGCTGAAGGTGACAGATGTGGATGTAACTCAAAGGTCTTCTCTCAAAATTCCTTCTTTTCTTCTTTTTTGTTGTTCTTGTGTTATGATGAATTTTTTTTAAGAGATCTTGGAGTTGGTCCTGAATGACTGTTACCCTCAAAATAGCTCTCAGACCTGCCATCCTCGAGTCAGTACCAGTTGGCCACCAGTAAAACAGTCAATCTGCAAGGAAAGTGCACTCCCCCCTGGAGCCATTAGCAGTTACCTGGAGAAAGAGAAAGAGTAGGTCAAGGGCGTAGTAATACTTCCCTTGAATAATCTCCCAGGCACTATGTATATTTGGTTGAGAGATTTCTTGAACCAGTTTAATAGACAATTTTTCAACTAATCCCTAAGTTTTTATGCTGACACACAAGTCCAGCCATCTCGTTTTGGTTTGAATCTGGATTCTGCTAATTTAATTTGATACCTGGAAGACACAGCCAGCTGCTCTTCTCTAGAGACCCTCATGGCTTCCCTCTTTTAGACCAGTCTTGTTTCTGAATGCTTTTTTATTGTATGGAATATGTATTTTTGACCATTCCTGCAGTTCTTCTGTTTTCTCCGCTTTTTGATGTGGCGAAACAAGAAGACAGTCAGGGATGAAGGTGCAGAGCTACACGTGAGTCGCGATGGCCTGATAATTTCTGTGTCACCTTCTGTTTCTTTCATAAGAATTTCTCACCTTAGGTTTTGTTTTGCCAACCTGTTTTCGCAGTGGACTCTCTCAGAAACAGATCCTCTTTCTCTTTCAGTATGTCGGTGTGTGCTCACTTTCCTTCCTTCTGCTCTGTTTTATTTTATTTTAGTCTTTTACTGTAGCATTTAACCTTGAAATTCCGTGACGGCTGGGATCCGTATCAGCAATTTGGGCCCTTCTTTCTTTTATGCTTGCCACTCAAAACTTCTTTGGTGGTGGCTTCTGCATCTGCCCCAACTGCTGAAATTTGAGGGTTAATATTGGAGTCATTTTATATTTTCCACTGGGAAGGATGGTACTTAGTTGCCACTTCAAATTCCTTTTGAGACTAGGTTGACTTTTTGTTTCTTTGAAACATAATCTTCCTGGCTGCCTCCTCTCCCATGTAGGCAGAATCACACTGATACCTGGGAGAGAGAAGAAAAAACACTTCACTACTTTTTGGGCATCGCAGCTCATGTTATTAGTTTGTGGCTTTTAATAATGGTATACGTGGACTCTATTATTTTAGAAGGATCTTGATTTTTCTGGTCCTCGATACTACGATACGGTATCTCAGATGTCCCCAGGTACAGAAGGCCGTTGGGAAGATATCTGATAATAGGATTTTGGTTACAGCTAAATCCTTCACTGAGACTTGGCAAAGATAAAAGATGACATACAAGTGCCCTGCCGCTGCTGCTTCTCCCAAGCAGCTCTGAAGCAGCAGCGTTTGGATAATCTGTTCCAGGGGGTGTGGGGGGAAGAGATTTAGCCACCAGAAAATCCTTTTGGGCACATGTGCCGCATGCAGCGCTGTGCTCCAGTCTGGCTTTAAGAGCAAATGAACAACAACAACAAAAAGGTAATTTTTTTTAAATCTTTTTTTTTTTAGCAGGTTGTTAGTGGCTGTCCTTTATCCTATTTTTTCCAGCCATTTGACTGTGTCCTTATACAGGGAAAGGATTAAAGCCACACGTGTCATTCTGCTCTTGATCAGTTGCATATTAACAAGAATGATGCTCAACTTGGCTTTTTGAAGCGTGGCACAGTTTTTCTGTTGGCCGTGTGAGGCCCATTGCAGAAGTGGATATTTTTTTTAAATGTCTTTTTCAGTTCAAAGTATGAAAAAGTTTGAAGACCACTGTTCCTGCAGTTATTGCCGTGCTTTTCTGCCAGTCGTCTTGGCCCACAAATGTCGCTTTGCAGCTGAGCCGGGGCTCGTTGGGTGCAGGATGAGCCCCTCGTCGTGGCCACGTGGTTCCTCCCCTCCTAAGGGCCAGAAGGGATAACCCTGGAGGGAAGGGAACACAAACCATTCCTCCCCCTTTTTTTTAAAATGGATAAGATAAGGAGGGGAATGCTAATAGCTAGTTTGGTAAATGCCTTGATTTCAGGAGGCTACACAGGGTTGAGTTGGTTGGTTCGTGTTGGTTTTTTAAACCAAGAGAGTTACAAACCCAGGAGTAAAAGGTAAGAGAGAGTCTCTGTGTTCAGGTGCTTGCTGCTGCTTCAGTCTCGCTCTACAAAGTTGTGCTATCCAAATTGGAATCTTTCTCAGTGTAAAAATAATATCTAGCAATGAAGAAAATTATTTTTTTTTTTTTAGTTAAGCAGTCTCCTCTCTCTCTTGATGTCTCTTTTTTTTTTTTTTCCTTTTTCTTGCCTCTGTTCCTTCAAATCACTTGACAGTGACTTAGGCAGATGTTACTAAATATTTTATTTCAGTGGGAGTGGGGGACAAGAGTTCTCGTCAGCCTGTGTTTGCCTCCCCCATAAGCACACGTTGTTACAGAGTATTTTTCAGTCCTCCTGTCTCTGTCCCTTTGTCCTTCCTTCCCAGTGAGGTGTATCCAGGTGACATAATTTTTATCTGGTATTTAAATGGCTTGAGTAGAGTGTGAAATGGTATTTTGTTGCTGTGTGAGGATGATGTAGTGAAATGAAACACTGCGAGCAAAACAGATGGTGCTAATCTTGAATCTGTCCGCAAGATCTTATAGCATTTAATTAAAATGGTGGTGTAATTCCCATGACACCTTTAACTACAGTTTAAATTCCTGGACTATGAACTAAGGGCTTTCTTAGGCAGATTTTTACTCATGTGAGTGCTCCTTAATATGAGTCTCCAGTGGCTTCAGAATAGCTACTTACTTGAATGAAGCTCTCTAAGATGAGGTGCTTAATAAAAATGGCATATATATATATAGTATTTAGTCTACAATTTGTGCTTCAAATTAGAACATAAAAAAATATAAAAGCACAAGGTACCCTGGGCAGCTTAACATCCCTCCCTTGGTTAGAAGGGCGGATGATGAAAGCTTTTTCATTTTGATATTCCCTTCGGTTAACTGAACCTTGTTTGTAGAAGCACCTGACTTAAGTGATGTGGTGTGGTTTGGTTTTTTACATTATTTGCCTCTTCTCTGAAGAGAATTAGAGAAACACCTTTGAAGCACTGTGCAGACCTGCATTTGTCTGAGTAGCACCTTTTGGAGAGGCAGTTGGGAAGTTTTACAGCTGGCTTTTGTTTTGTTTCAGGCAGGAGAACTGAGAAAGGTAAAATGACCTGAATCATGCCATGATTAGCGCTACAAAGATGATGAGGGGCCAGAACATCTCTCTGATGAGGAAAGGCTGAGGGACTTGGGTCTTCCTAGTCTGGAGAAGACTGAGGGGGGATCTGGTCAATGCCTATAAATACTTAAAGGGTGGGTGTCAGGAGGATGGGAACCATCTTTTTTCAGTGGTACCCAGGGACAGGACAAGAGGAAATGGGCACAAACTTGAACACAGGAAGTTCCATCAAAACATGAGGAGGAACTTCTTTCCTGTGAGGGTGGCAGAGCCCTGGAAGAGGCTGCCCAGAGAGGTGGTGGAGTTTCCTTCTCTGGAGATGGTCAAAACCCACCTGGACGTATTCCTGTGGGACCTGCTCTAGGAGGCCCTGCTTTGGCAGAGGGTTGGACTAGATGATCGCCAGAGGTCCCTTCCAACCCCATATCATTCTGTGATTCTGTCAATCTATGGTGGAAGGCTTTGAGAAGGTCAGGGTTGGAGCTGAGGGCCGGGGTGATGGAGATCTAGTTCTTAAGACCCTTCAAGCCTTTACTGTAGATCTTTGCTTCCTTTTTAAGTATATCCTTCCTATTTTAGAAGTACTGGGGTACTGATTTTCTACGCTTTGAAGCTTGAATCTATGCTAGTTTTTCTCACCTTTCTGTATTATATGGAGCAGGAAAAATATTGTGATTGTGTATTTTTAGCCATTGTTTTTAATGTAGAGAAATATAGTAATACAGAAATAACTCTGCTTTAAACTTGGTGTGGCCAAATACAAGAATTTCTCAATTTTTTTGTGCTCTGCCTTTTCCTGATTCTCTTGGTTCTATATTCTTGCGTAATATCTCCAAGGGAGAAATGTATTAAAACGGGTGGAACTACTCAACTCTTGTGGAGAAGTTCATTTAGAATTGGTCTGTCCATTTCCCGTGCAACATACACAGTCCAAAAAGCATTTGGTGGAGATGGGGGAGGAGAGGAGGAGGAGGTGGGAGATGTGTTTTGTTTGTGTTCCATCTGTGAGGACTGCAGAAGAGGAAAATAGTCACCGTGGCTACACAGTGCTAATTAAATCTTCAGGGTTGCTGGTAGCATGCCAGAGTCAGGTTGTGCGGTGTGAAATGTTACTGGGGAATTGTGATTTTTTTTTTTTTTTTTTTTTTTTTTTTTTTAGCGGCCTAAACTCTGCCAATCTGAATGGAGCACTGTGAGATCAGCAGAAGACCCTTCCTGCCTGTCTGATGTTCTGATTTAAGCCTGAGGGAGCGGGGAAAGAGAATCAGGGTTTAGATTTTATCTCTGCTAGGAATTCCCAGGCCTGGATGCTGTGCTGGAGTTAAAATGGTCCAGCCCTCGGCTGTCACAGATGGATGCGAAGGTGTCTGTTTTTCGGGCAGCAGAACAATGGCTGTAAGAAAAATGGCTAATTTCCTTTCTCTCTTCTATTTCCTTATGTGTATAGGGGATGCTGGAGGTTTGAACGTTCTGCGTTCGCTTTTCGAAGCCATTTCACTCTGAGTGTAAGGGTTAAGGTAGTCCCCATGGAAGGAAACGTGTGGTTGTGCTCCTGTCCAAAGGACTACGTATGACATTCCTTCTGTGGCCGTGTGTCTGAATGCAAGCGTTGCTGTGGCTGTGTTTTCATTAACGCCTGTTTCTTGGGTATGTTTTGGGTGTGTTTGAGTGCCTACATGGAATTTTGAGTTTGAATGCACTCTTCTATGATTGTATGCGCTGCTCTATGATTCTACCCTGATGGCTGCTTTGGATACGTCAGAAAGAGATCTTTTTGTGCCTTGGGGATTTTACTGTAAAAAGTTAAATGTCAATAAAGATTTTTGGATATTACTGTTAGCCATAGAGATCTGATTTCTCTGTTTCCTTCCAGGCTTGGCCCAGTGCAGTTAGAAGAGGTGACTTACAAAACACTGTGCTGTGTCCAATTGCGGTTAACTGCATTTAGAAAAAAATAATAAAAAAAAAATAAGAGCCCCTCTTAGCTGGGAAGTTGAACCCTTCGCAGCACAGTCCTCCAAAACACATGTTCCTATATGAACCAAAGCAAAAAGTCTCTTGTTTAATGCAAGATTTACTAACATTGTTGGTTAATAGTAAATACTTGTAAGTTCCTTTTTTGTCAGGCTTTTTAGTGTTACGAGCATTGTAGCAGCCACAGTAAGCCAAGAGCATGAGCACAGGAAAAGATGCGAGGAGCACAATAGATTACATCCCCTGGCAGGACTCGTGCTTTGTTCTGCGTTCATCTCTGAGCAGTTGGGAGTAGAGCAGCGTGTTCGCTGTGCTGTCCTCAGGTTGGCAATCTGGGGTTCTGCCTCGGTGAGTACTTTAAAATCCACAGCCTTGCTAAAAGGAGCAGCTCATTTTTTTTTTTTTTAATGTGGTTGGACTCAATCTCAGAGGTCCCTTCCAACCACTAAGATTCTGTGTGTGATTCTGTGTGTGAAAGGGACACTGGTCACCTTAAAGGCATTCTGCCCAGCACTTCACAAAAGAATAAATAGTAAGAAAAGGAGGAAAAGCAAAATGAATGTTATTCAGTGTTTATTTTTGCATGTGACTATGTACATCATTAACAAAGTAAATTCCAGACTAACAAAGTGAAGCAAAACCTTCACATTTCAACCCTTTTGTGCAAAACCAAAGACAGGCTTGAAAAGACTTTGAGAGGTTACCTAGATTTGTCCCCCTCTACCTTCACAGAATCAATTACAAATCCAGGAGCAAAAAAAAAACACCACCAAGAACCATGCCCACACAACACTTAAAGTCTCTCAAAACCGAGGAAATAAAGCAGCGCATCTCCCAGGGGTGCAAAGTCTCTGCTTAAAGTGCCTTGTCTCAGTTGCTGAACACATTCAAGTGTCACAAATGATCCAAGCAGTCAAAATGCTCTCCTCAGGATATTCCGTGATCCCAAGACTCAAATTATGGAGAACTTTATAGACCAAAACCTACACAGTGAATTACACTCAGAAATTGACTGGAAACTATGGAATGAGGTAGATAATGTGTTCACCTTGAGTCAGGCTGAAATCCTATTTTATTTATTCTGAAGGTTCTTTTCTGGGGTGCAGACTCAGGAAGCAGAGAGATGTGAGAAGACAGACACTCTTGGAGCAGTACAAAAAGTTGCTGGTATTTGCGAGGTAGGAGTAAAATAACTGACTACAGCTTCCTTGACAGTGAAGTTAGTGACTCCATCACATGCTGTCTGAGCTCCCAGAAACAATCAGATTACATTAGCTTGTGCTAGATAAAAAAAAAAAGTGTTCTCACTTCCAGCAGGGAGACCACATTCTCACCTTCACTCCTTATGTTATTTGATTCACCATTGTTCCATCATTTTTAACTAAATCTCACCCCGCCAGCAGCCACATAAGTCTAACACTGAGAATGGTGGCAAAAAAACGAAAAACACAGTGATATCAGTATACAGCTAAGTCGTGAAATAACATCAACCTTCAAAAGTTTTGCCTTGTAGCTCCAAATACATAGTGAATAGGAAAGATAAGATCTCTTAAGGGCACTATACAAGAAGACGTCACTGAATCAACCAGCTCTGGGTTGTCCTTAGGAGATGAAGACATTCAAAACATCACATCTATACTAGATACCCTAGATTTTTTGGAGGCAGCTGAGAAAAAAATTCACTTAAAAATCTTTATTTATTCTTATTTTAAGACAATTTTACTACTTTATCAACATTCATTTAACTTAAAGCTACTCTTATGATTAAAATGACTTTATTTCAACCTTCATATTATGCTCTCCAGCAGAATGTAGTCAACAATTATTTTTTTGTCCAAAAAGCTGTGAATTGACATCATTCCATTTTTGAAAGATGCTGAAAGTTACTACTTATGTAAAAGACCAGGAAAATACCATCTCTATCTGACATCCTGAAGTGATGTAAAAGCCTTCATGGCAATGTGTCATATGTCAAAAATCTTCCTACAGCAAAGACCCACACATTTTTCTAACTGAGATAGCTAGAGCTCAGGGAGTATTTCATGAAGTGAGAATAGGCTTCCATCACCCCAGTGAAGTGAAAGGAGCACTAGTATCCTGCCAACTTCACTCAGTGCCCCATCATACCTCACCTTCACCTACTTACAGGTGACCAGCTCCACAGTCACAAGCTGTAACAAGAAAACAGAAGTTTTCTGTTCATTAGCCAAATAGGGTTCACGGCCATCAAAATGCACCGTTTTGCCCTGCCTCACCCCTGACCAGTTATTTAAGGCAGCTTGACAGAAGTTTTGGATATAGCTCATTATTAGTGGTCATATTAGTGAATGCCACATAGAAACATAAGGCAAAATCAACATAGCAGAATGGAAGAAATAAGACTGAAGTCTCCATTTGTACTATTTGCGTGAAGCTGATGAAGTCTTCATGCTGAACAGAAACACATTATACTACAAGTCTAGCACAGTTATTGACAGAGATACAATGTAACATTAACCACATCATAGTCTTTGTCTTTTTGTTATTGAACTAAACAAAGCTCATTTACAGTAAAGTTAGCTGGCAGTCAAAAAAAAAAAAAGCAATTACAGCATGAAGATAAAGATGTCTTGGCTATCTTTCAAGAGAGTTGCTAGCAAGACTAGTCTGGTTGCGACTCACAACAGCAGGGCACAAGCCAATTGATTTGGTTTTTGTATATGTGCAAGTCAATACTGCTCCTGTGATCAACTAACACACCCCTGTCTTTTTCCTCCTCTAAACCTCAGCTTACAGCACACAGTCATTTGATCCTTCCGTTTCACCATCTATAAAATAGGAGATGGCCACACTTCATACCCCCTTGGGAAGGCAGATTTATGGCTTAACCACACTAAATATACCAAGCAGTATTTAAACTTGTCTGAGTTAAATTAGTATATTGTGCTGTACAAAATGTCTTTAGGATGTGGAATATCATCCTGCTTATAAATTAGATGATGCATTCAGCAACAGTTTCTAATTATTCTCCGTAATTAATCTATTCCTCCTAGTCCAAAAACTGCTTTCCCAAGGAACTGTGAGAAGCTTTGTGCTCAGCAGAAAAAGGTCAGTCATCTACATTCCAGAAAACATAACTGCATCCTTACAAATTCAGGTAAATTCAAGAAATCAGATAAGACAGTATGCAAATCTGGTGAGACAAAAAGAAAAGCTGATCCTCTATATTCAGGCTAACAGAACTTGTATCTTTACTCCAAACAGTAACTACAAAATAATGATGTAGTCCTGTGACTTATTTATTACAGCTAAAAGTTTCCAGTTTGCACCAACCGGTAAGAGTCACCTTTGAAAGCTACACTTATTGGTTTGCTGCCGGCAGAGCATCCACAGCTATGCAGTCTTAAATGACTCTTTTCAACAAAGGGTTTGGTTATTGTTCTAAACAATATTGTTCTGTTAGGTTCTAAACTCACTCAGAATAGCACACAGCATTTATGTAAACCAACTCCATTTGTCATCTACTAGATTTAGATACTATTAACAGCAAAAAAAAAAATCTTACCTCTCCTACCCTTACATCAGCATACTTTGTGCTAAATACACCACATAACTGACCACTGGATCCTTTGTGTGACACCATCACTAGTTTGACACAACAGCTGAAGGTGATATTCAAAACATAGTGAATTTCAAAGTGAAATACCGAAGTTCAACTGTCTGTTCTGAAAATAAAGATATCTAAACCCAGACAAAACAAACTCTCAGAACCAGAAATATTTCCATGCTTATTTCACCTTTAGCATCCTGATGATACATAACTGACAAAATCTATAGCCTTAGAAATAAAAACACACAACCGTAGTACAAAGAGCATCACATGTAAGTGAAAGGACATTATTCATTATGGCAGTAGGTCTATCTACTAGGAAATGAACTGGGCAGTGGGGCTGCCTACTAGTAATTTAACTCTGAGTAAAGCATCCTGCTCAGTAAAAAGCAATTAGATATTATCAGTGGCTAGCAGGCAGAAATTTAAAAATTTGAAGACAACTGTTACTTGTATTAACTACCCCTTAAAGTGGGAATCAGTCAGGCTGTGCAAGTGAGCAACAGCACCTGGTTACCAGCAGCCCTTCAGTGCAACCAGGTGGCCATTGGCTGGTTATTCATCCATTTTGGCATGTCACAGTAGAAGTGTGCAGCACACAGCATGTGCTGCAAAATTCAGATTGAAAATGCAGATGAGGTCTGATGTGGATGCAAGCCCTGAGCTCTTTATACAAAGGATACATATGCTTGGTACAACTAATCGGGATTCTCAAGGGGGTTTTATAATGCACCCATTTTAACAGGGCAGATAAATACATGAGTATTAAAAAAAACCCACCATGTGTGGAAGCATAGTAATCCCATCACTAAAAAAAGAAAATACTTAAGCAGGTTTGTGATGTAAAACTCAAGTTAGATCTACAAAATTCACTTTACATGAAGTTTAAAGAATTATACAGCAAAATCCAACTCTTTCTCCTGCCTCCCCCACCACAGCTATCGAGCACAATAGCTTATATGATAATTGGGTATGAAGATTTTGCAGACAGCACTCCTCACGCAGGTGAATCAGGACACAGCATAAAATGCAGTCCAAGAGAAAAATTAAATTACTTTAGGTTAGTATTTCAACATTTTGCAATGGTCATACATACTATGATATCACCCCCATCCTAGGGGTACAGAGGACCCAAATCAAACAGTGGCCTTTTTGTTACTATCTTGAATAGCCTTTGGAAGGCAAATCACAGAAAAGCATGGAATAAATTTAAATAAGAATAAGCATCTTTTTGTGACTATGTTATATTCACACAAATAAAGAGGATCTTTGTAGTGAACTACATTTTCTAGTTGATCAAAAGGAAGCCCGCTATTGAGAAACAGCAACTGTATCTCTTCAGCAGGCATAAAATTTCAGTGACACCAGCTCTGAGAAATAAGGAAGAGCTGGACAGTGATTCCTGTGTAAGTACCTGAAAAGGTTTAAGGGATATCACTTAATTGTTTAGTAACCAGGAGATAGTTATTCAAATAAAGGGAAGTGTTTGGCTGCTTGTTTCCAGTGTTAGAAAAGATGCTCCATAGCGATTTTTAGCTCATAAATGAGGAAACAGAATGCTTCAGTTGTGAAATAGCGTACTATGCTCAAAAATAAAGATAAATTTAAAAACCCACAACAAATAGGCCGAGAGGAGGGCTGCAGCTTGAAATACTTGACTGCTAATATCCAGCATGCCATTCCAGGGAGTCCCAGAGTGGTTTTTAAGCCTCTGCCCATCCTCGTAAAGAAAGGAGGGTGGCAGGAGTAATCAATACCTTGCAACCCAGCTGTGACCCGGCAGATAAAGAAGTCACGAAAATAAATCCCATCGGTGATCTCTATAATTTAACGTCCGGAGGACGTCGGCAACATCTGGGCTCAACTCCAAATGGGATGGAGCGGTACCGCACGGGGCTACCTCCCGCGCTAATTGCTCGCCGGAGCGCTGCTACACGCACACACACCCAGAGACACACACAAAAACAAAGGAGGGCTCCGCGCTCCTCCTGCTCTTCCCGTAACGGGCACAACTCCGCGCCCAAGCGCGACGTAAACAGACGGAAAGCCGCTTACTACGGTAGTAGATCTGTATAACAGTTCGGCCGCATCCGTGTCGGAGGGGGCCATTGTCCGGGACCCGCCACCAGAGTGGTGACGGTCTTAATAGGTGGTGTCATTAAAAAAAAAAAAAAAAAAAAAAAAAAATCAAAAAAATCACAGCGAACCTCCCCAACCACTTCGGAAGTCAAATCAACGGGCTTCAGAGCCCCGCACCGGGCAGAGCCGAATAAACGGGCAGGGAAGCGCGGCTCCCACAAGCGACACTTTGTCTGGTTTACCCTGAATTCGCGACAAAACCCCCGACGCGCGAACAATGCCCGCGGCCCCGCTCCGCCCCGGGAGGAGCGCTGCCGACACCGACGGGGACTCTCTCCTGCCGCCGGGTCGCCGCTCCCAGCGGTCTATATATATATATATATCTATGTATTTAAGGCTGCTTTGTTCGGGAAGAAGCCGAAGCGCCCGCCTCGGAGGCGGGGGACCAGCCCCATCCCCGGGCAGCGGCGGGAGGCGCCGGAGCCGCGGCTCGGGCATCGGCCGCCCTTTGTTGCGCCCCCGGGGAAGGGAGCGCTCTTCCCCATCCCCTCACCGCCCCGGCGGGACCTCCGACCCCCGCGGCCGCTGGGACGGGCGGGGAGCCACCTCCGCTCCCGCGGGAGCCGGCAGCAGCCCACGCCGGTCCCGCGGGGGGCGAGCCCGTTCCGCCGCGGGATGCGCTCCCCTAGCGCTCCCACTCTCCACTCACCCACGCCGTACTTCTCGTGCTCCGTGGGTATCCACATACTGCCGGCGTGCGTCCCCCCCCCCCGCGGGCACCAGCCCCTCCGCCGGGAGAGGTGGCCGGCGAGCGCGCCCGCTGCCCCTCAGCCGCGGCTGCCCGGCGCCGGCGGCATTGTACGGACGGACGGACGAACAGACTGACTGACGAGCGCTCGCTGCCAGCCGCTTATATCCCCCGTCCCGCTGCACGCCGGGGAACGCAGTGCCTCGGCGCGGCCGCGCCCCTCCTCGCCCGCGGCCGGGGGAGAGACTACGCGCCCCGGCCGGCCCCGCGCTGGCTGCGGTTGAGCTTAATGATATCGTCCAGGGACATGTCCATCTTGTCGGCCATGATGGCGGCTCCGCTCCGGGGCCTGCACTTCCGGCCGCGCTGCGCCGCCGCCGGAAGCGGAAAAGGCGGGGTCGGGCGGGGAAGGCGCGGGGGGCCGCGCGCTCTTGGTTGCGGGGGGGCGGGACTTCCGGCGGGGCGGGATGCGGGTGCGCGTGCGGAGCTGGCATGGCGTCGCCTCCTGGCTGTGGGTGGCCAACGACGAAAACTGCGGGATCTGCCGGATGGCCTTCAATGGCTGCTGCCCCGACTGTGAGCGCCGCGGCGGGGCGGGGGGGGGGGGACACGGACGGACGGGGCGGCGACGTCCGTGGCCCCGGGCCGGGCCTGACGGCGTGTCCGTGCCGCAGGCAAGGTTCCCGGTGACGACTGCCCGCTGGTGTGGGGTCAGTGCTCGCACTGCTTCCACATGCACTGCATCCTCAAGTGGCTGAACTCGCAGCAGGTCCAGCAGCACTGCCCCATGTGCCGCCAGGAGTGGAAGTTTAAGGAGTGACGCCCGGTACCGGGGCACCGAGGGGCCGGGGGAGGAGGGGGTTGGACGGCGGTGCCGGTACCCGCCGCCCGCTCTGCTCCGCTCCGCGCTCCCGGCCGGGCCGCCCTCAATAAACCTGTGTCCCGCCGCCCGCCCCTCCGGTCTCCGGTGTCGTTCTGCGCTCGGGATGGCGGTGGGATGGGAGGGCGGCGGCGGAACCCGGCCCCTCGGCGACGCGGGGGAGGCTGCGGGGCTGCCGACGAG
>JAOXNO010000006.1:4874088-4889660 GCA_028565335.1 Limnodromus scolopaceus
ACAGTGGGGTCAGTAACGTACAGCTCGGTGACGGGAGCTTTGGGTTTGTCCCAGAAATGTGACACTGCAGATCCAAGTGGAAGAGCAGAGGCCATCCAAAACACTTCCACCTCTTGAGATCCATGAACTTTATGAAATAATGGCTGTTAATAAGATGGTGAGTTCTTACTGAGTGTGAAGTTGCTCACAATGTTTTGGATTTCTCTTTTCCTGCCTGGGACTTGTGCTTTAAAAGTGACATTTTCATTAGGGCAATACAAATTTAGTGGTGACTTCAAATTAAGTCTTCATCTTTTATTCACTCAAGTCTAAATTAGACTTAGTGATTATTTTCATAAATAAATAACAGAATCACTCAAATAGTATATGACATGTAGTATTCTGGTTAAACTAATGAGAAGTCCAGAGACTTCCATGAGAACTTTCTTTCAGCAATTCTTTTTAAAGTTTTGCACATGAGCTCTGTGCGTTGCCTTGTCTTTATAACATTCACGTCGGTGATTTTGGAAGCAACAATCTGTGTTTAATAAAAAAAAAATAATCAAATAGTGGTAGGGAAAACAGCTTAGTAGTTACAAACAGGAGGTCCTAGGAACAGTTGTTTATGCATTAGCTTTCCAAAACTGTGTTGATAATTAAATGCTGTCAGGGGAGATTAAATAAAAACAATTATTTGCAGAACAGCTAGAGGTGGGTTAAGTCTCTGGACGAGCCGGACAGCTCTGCCTTCCACAGGTGTGGCTCCTGCACATGCTCCTACATTTTCCTTTCTCCTCCTTTCCCCTGCCAGCCCCGGCTGGTGTCTCCTGGGCGTTGTTATGATTGGATTTTAAATTTGAAAAAAGACGGAAGAACTTTATTCTGTCCCAAGTGAAAAAAGCTAATTGGTGTGGGGTCACTGCGTGGGAGGGGAAAAAGTGAGTGATTTCACAAGTTTGAAAAACTTGGGAGTGTTCTGGTTGTGGAAGTTTTGTTTTCTCAAGGCTGAGTGCTATTTAATGCTATTGCTGCCGGAGGAGGGTTTGACAAGTGTTACAGCTGCTCTACCTTTTCCCATTAAAAATATATTTTTTGTAAATTCTGCAGTGGAAATGGAATGGCGAGGAGGTAGCATCTTACTGTTGGCAGGATTTTTGACAGGGCAGTTGTAGATTAGCGAGTTGCAGTGATCTCATTTGCATTTGGTGGCCAAATACCATCTGGAGCACCACAGAGAATTTATACTTGACTTTTTAGGGCTTTCTCTTCTCTCCCACCCCACACTTGTACCCTGTGCATCCCACGCAGATTACAAGCAGGTGATAATCTCTTCCTTAGTTGCCACCTTTGCTTTTGCAGAGGGTACTTGTGTCTGACGCTTCAAACAACCTTTTTGTCTGACAGTTTTGTCTACAAACTTGCGATCTGTATGTTGAGTTTGTGGGTATATTCAGCTTTGTCTGTTGCATCTATGGTACAGAATAGTTGAATTATCAGGAGTAATGTGGGGATTACGGTGTGTGTCAGTACTGAGAATATAGTTTTGGTGACTGGAAAGGTGACCCTGGAGGTGGGCGCTGGAAGGCTGAGAGAATGTTAGGCAACATCTTGAAAATGGTGGAGATTCTGGCCATTGAATAGAAGGATGCAGTTTTGTTTAAAGAACTATCTATTTAATAGCTTGTTTGCCCAAAATCACTGATTCTGGTAGGTATTTGGGGTTGCCATCACCCGTGAAGCAATGAAGACAAGACAAATGAGTAAGAGGAACTTGGGCCATGAGTGAGAAGCCGCAGACACCCATCTGTGCCCTCCAGCCGTTACCGTTGGCCTCAGCAACGCACGGCACAGAATTGAAAACCCCAGATTGCTTCAAAATAGAAGTTTAACAGTACAAAGCTCCTTGAGAGAAAATAAATACAATCTTAGTGGTTTTCTACTCTTGGGACAATCATCCTTGAAGTGTTGGTAAGGTTGCAGTTAACTCCTGACTCGCTGTCACCTCAAATTGACTTTAAAGGTGTTTTTCTCCTTAAATAGATCAGATTAACAGTTCTTCCCGTGCAGCCTCCCCGCTGTAGGGGGAATAATGGCTTGTGCAGGAGAGGTGGTACAGATAAGCTTACTCTTTTCCTGTGGGCTGAATTCTTTTGAGCCAAACCCTTTGCATTTTTAGGTATTGTCTGGTTTATGGCCCTTGGTTGTGATCCCCACAGGCTGAGAAATGATGAGAAGAAAAAATGTCATCTGTAGGAGGGACTTTTTGCAAGGCATCCCCTCTAGATCATATAGTTGTGGCCCAGACTTAATTTCTGCTCTGTTTCTCTACCTGCACATTGCTGATGGGTAGACTTTCACCCACAGGAAACCAGAAAGTGCCAGCTGCATTTTCAAGCTCGTTTCCTGAGAAGAATAATGTGCCAGAGCTCAAGTTAGGTGTTTTTATTCTGGCTAGGTAGGGTCCTTGATGCTCACTTCGTAACTTCCAGATTTTGAAGTTTATTTTATCAGCTAAGTCTTCTAAATTAAGTAAATGTTTAACCTATGAATGTTAGGTAGATGATGTTTTTCAATATTTATTAGGGGTTTAAAAAAAAAAAAGGAAAACTTGAATTTTGGATAAAAAAGATATTGTTCTAATATAAAAGAGAATCAAGAAGGACTGAAAAAATCTCCTTTGCTTTGTGTTTCAATTTAAAATAGTCCATTTAAGGTCCTTTCTGTGTTTGACTTACTGTAGCTCCAAGGAATTGGGAACTCTTCCTGGAGAGATAAAATATGTTCTTAGCTGCTGTGTGGTGAGATATGTTAATTATTGGATGAGGCGATTTTCCTGTCTGCTCAAACATATTTCAAGTGTGAAGCAATGCGTAAAATCAAGAATAAGCACCTCTTCCTGTGACACGGGTATACAAATTAATAGTCTTGCTTTTAATGGAAGCGCTCTTAAATCTTTCATTCTATAGTAGGAATGTGAAATTGGGGAAGAAGGGAGTGTCTTGCTGCTGAAACGGCGTTATGGTTGGCTTTGATACTGTCTTGAAATTACCAAGAGGTTGTCTCCTTATTTCCCTTCTTTGGTGGGTTTAGCTGAGGGGTGTGCAAGCGTGGGATGTGTATTAAAACATTTGATGTGCTCTAGAATATATAACCCCCGTAACTAGTGTCATGCTCAGTATTATTTAGAATGAAACCAGCTAATATATGGAAAAGCCATTTACGAACAAGGAATAGGCGGAATCTCACAGGAGCTGAAATGGAAGTATTTTTGAAGGCTTTCTATTTAAAAAGAAGCTATGAGTATCAGGCAGCTGAGTACCACTTATTAGTAATTTGAAGTAAAATCTGAAAATGGTTAATTGCTGGCTCTTGAGTTAAGAGTGGAATTCGCAAGTAGGTTCATATGACAGAAGACTTTATTGGCATATTAAGTTACTGAAAAGTCTGCTTCTGGGTTGATTACTTTCAATGAGATAAGTCATTTGCATTTTCTTAATTGCCTAGCATAGATTATTTCCAAAGACATGAAAACAAAGTTAAACTTTATACACTTTTTTGGATAGAAGATGGGATTTAAAAGTGAATTCATACGTTCTCAGCTTGCAGAATTGTTCTGTGACCCTTATATTTGACACTGTTAATTGGTGTCCGGTGATTGCCAGTTGAAGTTTAGCTTAGACAAAATAAACTTTTTCTTTTAAGGAGGCATATTAAATGAGGTTATTATGCCATCATTTGGGATTAAGGAATTGCTTCATGGGAAAATGCCAACTCCTTTTATACACATGAAGTTGACAAGAGCCTTATTGTGTCTGGGCAAGATGTCTTCATTTTAGTTTGTTTTCTTTTTCAAATAAATATTCTTCCCACCACCCCCAGCTTCTTCCCTCATTTTACTTTAAAATTGGTTTATGGCTCTAGACAATGAGGGTATGAGTTGTTTAAAAGTAAAATAAATAAACGGAATCTGGGTTTCCCGTTTAGAAGTCAGATTGTGCTTACCTTTTCCTTAATTATTCTTCCCTTCAGTGGTTTTTCTCTCAGCGTTAACAGTGAATCTCAGTGTTCAGAGTAGTATTGCATGAATCCATACAGCGTTGGTGAATTCGTTACCAATTCTAGCCAAGGATGTACCGTTCTAACGTGCTGCCGTTGCCCCTTTTTACAGTCTGCAATATCGAAGTCTAAAAGGTAACCAAAAAATATGAGTCCTTCCCAAGGGTCATATATAAGAGAGCCTGACACTTTCTAATTTTTCTTTAATGTCCCAAGAATTAACATATGAAAAAAATTAATATTTGGGGTTTTGGAGGTTTTACTATTAATTGCAACAAATTACCTTCTGTAAATAGTTTGAAGGAAAGACACTAACGGAAGGGAAAGCCAAGAAATTCTGTACTCAATATCATTTCATCTTCCTGCACTCAAGATATAGGCTTAGTTCAGTTGAAATAGTTGAAATGTTGAATAATTAATCTTTAAGTTTTATTGGCCACACAATAGTTATTGTTTTTCTGCTGTGTTTCTGTGGAACAATGACTGGGCATGTGTTGGGAAACATTAATGGTTGCATTCTGTAGTGGGTTGTTAATGCTGCTCGGGCTGAAGGGTTCCAGTAAGACTGGACTTTATAGAAAACCCACAACGTTTAAGGGTGTGATGGAATTGGTGCCACAAACGTGGTGCTGCCCAGAAAGTGCTGGAAATCCCAAACAAGACTGTAACATCTCAGAATCCTTTTCAAATAAAAGCTGGAGCGAGGTATTACTGATGAATTGGAGAGAGCTATTGTGCAAAATGTGCTTGGAATTAAGCAGAGTGTGGAGACCAAACTGGAGTCCAACTTTTGAATGTAAATAAAATTGATGTGTTACCACAGGCAACTCAGTGAACCACGTAATTAGGTTTTTTCCATGAAAAATGAGACATTATGCTGCAGCTGCAGCAAAGCAGTGTGTAAAGGATTTATATTCTAGTTATATGAAAATTAAACAATCATTAAAAGATTGTATTTTTAAAAGTGCTGCTTGAGGGGGGGAAATGAAAAAAAAAATCCAATCAGTAGAATTTATTTTTCAGCAGTGTGTTGGGCAATATCAGCCGCAGTAGTTGATGTTTTTTGCTTCAGGGAATGTGTTGTTTTGGTTTTTGTTTTTTCCCAGCAAAATGAACTCACTTAACTGTGTGTAGTGAATCTAGGTTTGCTTGAAGTGAAATCTGCATTAATAGAGCTCGTTACTGATGTTTGTATTTCCCTGTACTGACTAATCCTAGGAACACAGGGTAAGCTCCACTGGTAAATTCTATTTTTAAAAATAGATGAAATGCTCCCTTAAAAAAGAATTGCACATAATTGCATGTTTGTAATGCCATTTTTAGAATAATTAATGAACTTTTAGTGACATGCTACTGCATTGCAAATAGTGAACATAGAAACACGGATCTTCTGAAGTTAACCCAGAGTTTCTATTCAGAGGCATGTTTTCCATTACATAAAAGTTATTTTCTTTATTTTAACGTCCCTATTAAAAGTTATAGATCTTGATATAAAATTCTTACGCCCCAGTTCTGAGACTAGTTTCATTTTAAGTGGACTTAATTATACACGTGCCCTTAGTTATCCAAGGATTGACAGTCGTGTCCGTTACACGCAGAGTGGATGCCTAGAAACACGGACCCGGGGTTCAGCGTGTCAACGATCGGCCCTGAAATCTGAGAAACAGCACCGTTCGCTCAGAATGAGGGTTTTGAAACACAAACTCTGTTTCCTAATGTTTATTTGAAACTACAGGGCGGGCTGAGGTTGTGCTGTGTCGTTTCCAAACCAGCAGGCCATAAATACACAAACAACAAAATATCCCGTGTGGAATTAAGAGGAGGAGCAAGCGCAAAGGGATTGAGCTGCAGGACACGGAACGGCTTCCGAGTGGGGCTGGATTCTTACCTTTGCTCTTTGCCCATGGGAACTGTGGGTTTTACTAGGAAAAGGGTGGAGTTCTGCTGTGAGTTAAATATTAGAACCTTGTTTAAATACCCAAACAGCTGCGTGTTGCAGTCACTCGTGTAACGACAACTAGAATTTGAACTTAGAGCGGAACGGTGTCAAATTGACTTTTCAATGCTTAACATTGAAGTAGTTTGAAGGGAAAGTATCCACCAGGGGAAGGGCACGCTACTGGGCTGGGTTTGTGTTCTTGGTGAGCTAAACCACACTAAGTTATTTTTCGTTTGCGGCTGAGCGGTGTGAGCATAACGTGTATCAAAAGTATCTGTGCTCAACGTGTCTGACGTCAGAAAATTGACAGTTGTGTTGCCTGTGGTCATACAAATTCGTCATACGTTTCAATTCTCTTTGTGTTCTCTCAATTCCAGTACAGGCTGGTGTGGGACCAGTCACTGTTTCAGTTTCTGTTCCAGCTGAAGGTTTGGAGCACGGCAGCCCCCGGGTCGCTTTGTTGGCTGCTGCCTTTTGCTGTCCCTAATTTTGAGTCGGAATGAGCCCAGGGCTGCCCCTGTGGGCACAGTCAAACTCAGGAGGTCCCCTTGGTGGCCCAGGGCTACAGTTTGGTAGCCTCTGCACAAAAAAGCTCTGGCTCCTGAAAACAGCCCTTCTTGCTAAGTCGCCTTTCCCTTTATTTCTGTTTTCTTACTGGTGCAGTATTTGCCAGTCTTCTCACAAAATCTTGGGGCATTTTTTGCTTTGGAACAGTCAGCGAGCCAAAGGAATCAAACTGAAACGGTAGGGATTCATATACTAAATTGCTGGGTGGAGAGTAAGAAATAACCGGGCGGAATTAGCACCCCCAATTTCTGGAGAAGTTTAAGAGCGAAGCTCCTGTATTAAGGAGTGTATATGGATAAACTTGATCTCACAAGTAAGACTAGAAGGTGGCAGATATAGCAGTTTCTAAGCAGGGCTCCAGGAAATAAATACCTTTTTTTTTTTCAAGAAAACACTATTTTTTTTTATTTTTTTTTTTTTATAGATCAACTTGTTCCATGACATTGCAGTTGCTCTGTCTTCTCTGAACATAAGTAATACCTTGTTTACAGCCCAGGGAAACTTCAGGTCACAGGTGGTGAAAGTAGTGTTGCACAGTGGTTTGTTTTTCTTTTTACTTGAATGGCTTTATGAATTTGATACGTGTTCTTTAATGCTCTCTAAAGAGATGGGAAGTATGAAAATTATTATTATTGGAGGGGGAACAGGAGGGCTTGACTGTCTTACATGTTTCTGGTTCTGGAGCATTGGTTAACCGACTGGGGTGTGGAAGTTAAACCTCTTGGCCCCTTGTGAGTTCAATAAAATTTACTCTACGCAATATTTTGCAGCGTATGCCAACAAAATTCGCTGGAATCTCTTCTCTGGGGCAAATGAGGGTGAAATGTGTGGGTTTTGTCTCCCCTGTCATTGTTTTGGTCTCTCCTGTATGAAAAGGCTGCTGTTTCTGATTATGTCATGGTAATAAGCAGTGTGATTATAAAGCAAGCGTGGTTTCTGGATTATTTGCTGGATGTTCCCCGCTCTGGGTAAGCGATGGATGTGATGTGGGACTATGTCAGGTTGGGACAGAGCGACAAAAGGTTTAACTGAAAATCCTGCTCTTTCCAGTGGTGTTCCTGAGTGTGCCTGGGAATTCTGCCGCTTCGAAAGGCTGCTTATCAAGAGGAGTGTGTGTTTCTGTCAAAAGTTTTATAGGTTTGCTTTAATGTGCAATTGGATTTATTGAAAACAACAATTTATTTTTAGTTTGTACTAGTGTTATATTTTTAATAACTTAAAGATTCTGTTCCTGTTCTTAGCAGCCCTCAACTGCTAGTTCTGTTCTGATTTTCTTTAAAAAGTAAATTAAGATTTTCATTGCTGCAGCATAATGAGAGCAATTATGAAAGCTAGATATATTTTTTTTTCATTGTTGCAAAAGAAATAGAAGCAGCTAATTCAGCACCTGGAAAGTAACGGTGGTTCCTCTTCCCTTGTTTCAAGTAATAAGTGGAAAGAATATTTATGCTGCAACTTTTTAACTGCTTGTGTGGACTGTTACCTCCTTTTCATGGTAAAAATCAATTCAGAACAAATTAAAATAACGGAAGGAACTGAAACATTTCTGGGAAAAGGAGTGTAGTTCAATTTTCCACGGCTTGTCAGGCTTAAACCTCTGTGCTGTGTGTGGCGCTGGGCATCACCGAGAGCTTCACGTGGGGAACCGTGTCTCTATGTAGATTGCAGTATAGTGAAGTATTATGATGTATTTGCAGAAACTATGTACTTGGGGTGAATTGTTAGAATTCGGCAATGTGAGAAAGGGTGGACAGAAGTATTAGGATGGACTGAAAATGTGCAGTGCTACCCTCAGGTGATGGCAACATCCTTATTGCTGCTTTTCTGCTGCCTTGTTGGTGCTTCTGATCCTCTCCTGGCTCCGAGGAGTTTTACAGCGCAAATGGGGGAGTTCCCACTCCTCTGCTCCCTTTCCCGTTCTTTGGGAAATAACTTGTTCAGGAGCTAATAAGCAGATGGGATAAAGCAAGGAGTAATGAACAGCAGTGTGTTTTGGAGATCTCTCCAGAGAGACACTGTACCTGGAGAAGCCACCCATTGAAATGTAGAACTTCTAGACAGATACCTGCCGTCCCAGGTGGATGTAGAGTTATTGCTCAGTTCGCCCTCCTTCCCCAACCTTTTTCTTAAACTCAACCAGATTGTAGTAAGCATTATTTTTTAAAAATGTTTATTTCTTTTACTGTAAACCATAGTTAAGGTATGGAAGGCGAGAAGAAAAATGTTTTGCCTGTGAATCTGTTACTGCTGTGCTTCAAATGAAATGCACCGTGGTACTCAAATTCTGAACACCTCCCTTCTGGGTGGATGGGTTTCTGCCTGGCCTTGTCCTCAGAGTTCCTCAGTAAGGGCACAAAATGTGTATAACTGGTAGCAAACATTATACATCGGTGCTCTTTCTTGTTCTCTTGTGTGTCCTGTCCTGGGCAGCTGCTAAACCTTGAGCCATGGAGAGATGCTGAGCTTTTGGTACAGCTGAGCCTGTGCTTTAGCAACTTTATCAACTTCTCAAATTACAGTGTCCAGATTACTGTGTGTTAGTGATCTAACCACAAGATCATGATACTTACATATATTAATATATATATTATAAACCCCTCATTACTATCTTTAAGGAAGTAACTTTTGAATAGAATGGGACTCTACGTGAGTTCGATCTTCAGTTCTCTCTGTGGTTTTACAATTCTTTTACATTTTTATTTATTTATTCCCCAGTCGTAAACTTAACAGCGAACCTGTGTTGTATATCCACTAGGAACGATGTTTGTTTGCTTTATCTTTCCCTCCTCAGTAACTATTTACGCTTTGTCTGTTAACGTAATGCACTGAAACGGAGTTTAAAATAAGCTTGTGATTTCACAACTGGCCAAAATACGAAATCTGCAGGAGGGCCATGGTAGGTACAGTAAAAAAAAAAAAAAACCACCACAAAAGAAAAACCAAAACCAACCAACCAACTGAAAAAAAACCTTTGGCAAAACCACACTGCTTTTACCAAGCAGAGTCTAGAACTTTACCGCTTGCTGTCTCTTTAGGGCTCCTGCTCATGCAGCCCCCACCCTCCCCAGGTACTGGAAGACGCGACTGACTTTTAGTATTTTCATTGGAATTTAATTGCTTGGTTTAATTGACGTGCAGTCGCTTCACTGAAATGTAGGGCCCTTGGATTACTCATCCACTGGAGGATCTATGGTAGCTATTCATTATTAAAGATAGCGTTTTCTGTAGCTGAATGGTCCGTATGAGGGCCGTGGTGCTGATGGAGCTGAAATGCAGGGGCTGGGGGGAGCCGCACACCGATAAGGCTGGTGATTCATTACTCTCTTAGTTCCGAATCTTTCACTGCTCAAACTGCTGAGCTCTGGAGTTTTGTACTGTCATTTGTCTTTGTTTTAATGGGATTAAGTAATTATGTGTGCATTTTCTTTCAACTAACTAGCCTGATAAAAGCATGCAAAACTGAATAGCCTATAAATTGTCGGCTCTTCTGTTCTAGAAAAAGTGCTTTGATTGCAACTGCAGTTTTTAAGTCTTGGTGCATATATTTAGCTGACCTACTGAGGTGAGTAAGACTAGAGGAGTCGTTTATGTAACTAATGGGCTGAGAGCCCCCCTTGGGAGCGTGGGTTGGGGAAAGCAGATCCCAGGCTACGGTACAGAAATTTTTAAGAGGACAATCTGTGGTGTTTTAAAGCAGAAATAATGGATACGTAACCGAAGGCAGTGACTCTTCAGCCGTTCTCCCAAACCGTGGAGGAACTCTTCATTGGAACTCATCATGTTTAGTACTGACCTTTGTACTTTGCCTCTATCAGTAGCAGTTTCAAATAGAAATGTTGCTGCTTCTTTCCAAAATCTCTTCCTCTGTTAGGACTTTGATTAGTTTTCTGCTACCTTGATATTCATCTGATTTTTTCAAGCATGAACTGCTGCTCGTGTATCGTGTTGTATGGAAAGTGTTTAATCAAATCGTCAGGTGTTTGGTATGTGATATCATCAACCCACTTAAGTTTTTATAACTTTATAATTTCTGTGTGGTATGTTTATACATTCACTTTTATCGTTACCATGAATTCAAATTAAGTCTTGCATCTAATAAAGTGGTTGTGTTTTGCTGCTTCCTGTTTATTTTCAATATTGGTCTGGGGAAGTCAAGGTTTTCATGTGTTCCAAACGATCACTAGTAGGAACTATGCAATCTTTTTTATCCAATTTTTAAGTGATGCACATGTAAGATTTTTGTACTATAGTGCTGTCTCATAATTTCATGCTACAAACTGCTGTTAATTGGCATTAGTGCTAGTCCATATGCATCAGAGCTATAGTTTTTATCCCTCTCTGGCTTGAAGTTGCGATGTCAGTGGATTGATTTCTTCTTTTTGGAGTTTATAGCTTACTCTGAGTTACATGAAATTGTGACTACTTGATCCAAGGTAGCCTTTTCACTTAACCTCTTGCGATGAATAATGAATGACTGTATCCTAAACATGATTTTTTTGTATGTTATGTGTACAGTTTGTGCAAAGGCTGTGATTATCTCAGCACTGCACACATTAAGTGGTTTTGGTGTAAGAGCAGTAACTTGTAGGACCCATGCTGAACTGGAGAGCTTTCCCAACATCTGTCTTTTAGAGACCTATGGAGGAAAATAAACCCGTTTGCTTGTGTTCCAAATGGAGTTAGTTTGTGTCCTGCTTTCCTAATGAAATTGATAAGGTCTACCTGATCGTTAAATCAGTTGTATCTTTATCCTGGATCCCACCTGGCTATTTACAGTGCTTTTTAAACTCTTCTGTAGGTTGCTGTAAGGCCAGATGATACCAGTGGTTATTCCTGCTTTGGGAATTCCAGCTGCTGAGTTGATTTAACCAGGCACCCTACGGTACCTCAGCCAAGCCAGGGTGCCTGGGCTTTTGGTTACCATTTCCCTCCAGCCTCCCTATCTGTTTCCCCAGCACTTCTGAGGTTCTCCAGGATGGGAGAGTGAGGAGGGGACAGTTCTGGTCCAGGATGGCTTTTCTGCGCTGTGATAACCAAGGGGGCAGTGGAAGTGATAAACCAGAGTCAGGGCTTGCTCGGTGATCGCTTCAGCTTGGCTTTGTGTCTTCTGGTAGCAGGGGCAAACTGGGCAAAGGAGAGATCTCGTGGAATTGTTTCAAAATAGCAAATATTCACAGTCCCTTTTTGTAGCTCACCCCACTCCCAGCTAAGGCTTGGTGCTAATCCTCATGTGATTAAGAACGTTTGATGATGACACAAAGACCTCTACAAAGTAACACTTTAGGAAGATACCCTGCTGTGTGCTTTTGATGCCACATCTGAATGAGATTATCAATTTAAAAAAAAAGGGGAAAAAAAAAAAACCAACCCTGAAATCCCATGAACTGTAACTTTTTAAAAGCCTTAGAATATATAGAGCTTGAAGAAAACTGAAGGGGTTAAGATATGTTGTATAAATCTATTAGAAAAGAATACGGAGTGCATTCCGAGTACAAAGACTGCAGTTTTAGTTGCCGTGGTTGTTGTCAATACAGAGAGGAACACTTAGTAAGTGTTGTCCCAGGCTGTCACTGCAACACGTTGAGCATTCACAGTTGTAAATCCCTATCATATGTCAGAAATACGAAATTTTGCAACCAAATAAAAGCACGTGGAAACTTTGGATCCACAAAACTTTCTGCCATAACTCAGGTTGTAGCTTCTGTGCAGTGTTGCAGCTGACCAAGGTATAACAGGAGTCTTCTAAAATGTGTGTGCTGTGAAAATGTAGCTGTGTTTATGTAAAGGCAGTTTATTTAATGGAAGCCCTGCACAGAATTTGACTGCCCTGCGCAGTGTTCCCATTGAGAGGGTGAGATGCAGGAGAAGTGCAGGGGCACCGTCGTCGGCAGCAGAAACTACATTATCAGCTTTTTGTGAGAGTAGATTAAGGTTTTCAGAGGTGGTATCTATGTTAGTAATTAATCCAGTGAAATAAAGGCAGTTCAGTAGTTCAGAGCAATTGGTTTGGAGGTCTTGTATATGAAATGCGGAGGTTTGTTTCAGCTGGACCTTCTAGAAGCCCTCACCGTACACGGCTTTGAATGAACTTAAACAATGACCCTTCAGTTCAGACCCTTTTGTCCCCTTTGGGGTTGGGGTGTATTTCACATGTGTGTGGAACGGAGATTCTGGCTCCGTTGCTGCCAAAAGGAACCTGGTTTGTGTATAGCAGAGCTGGGGAGTGATAAGATAATTGGTGATCAGAGTTGCCCGGTATTTATGCTTCTTAAATACTACTGGGTTAATTGGGTTCATTATTTATCTGCGGTGGGTGCACTGCAGGGGTGGCATTAGTTCCTGGGGACATTTTACCTCGAAACCCCGTTTATGGTGGCGACATGTACTTGCGTTGCACGCGGTGGTTGGGGTGTGTAAGAGACTCACTGCATCTCGGATCTTGTGTGCGAGTGAAGAAAGTCCAGAGAAGTTGCCCAGAGAAGCTGTGGCTGCCCCATCCCTGGAGGGGTTCAAGGCCAGGTTGGATGAGGCTTGGAGCAACCTGGTGTGGTGGGAAGTGTCCCTGCCCAGGGCAGGGGGTGGCACTGGGAGGGCTTTAAGGTCCTTTCCCACCCAGATCATTTTATGACTCTATGAAAGTCTGTTCAACACGTGCACGATGAACCTGAGGAACGTGGGTGGCGCTGGGTTGAGTGTACGTGTCTTACACTGCAGTGATGCTCGTTGACCTGCCGAATGTCTGGAAATGGCACACAAATATCGAAGGCCCTCATGTTTCAGGCACAATCTCTGGGTCTGAGGAGAGAGGGCAGGCAGTGATGGGGTGTAGGTCCCTTACTGTGGACGCGTGTTTCCATCGTGATGCTTTTCAGCTCTGCACATCACCCTTGTGCCTGGGTGTGAGGGGGAGCCTCTGCTCCTGGCCCCTCCATTAAACTGTACCATCAACTGCCCGTCTCTTACAAAACTACTAAACGTTTAAACACTTCTTTAATATTTATTAAATGTAAAAAAAATAAATTGGCGCCACTATTGAATTAACATCCAAAAGCCCCTTTACATTTTATCTGGCCAATTGAAATAGCGTTGGGAAAAGACAAGAAGCCTCTCCTACTGCCTCTTGGATTTCCCTGGAGTTTATTCCCGTAAGCGATGTGTAATGGTTGGCTCCGTGTTGGTCCAGCTTAAAACTAAAACATCAGATTGTGTGATTTATGGGCTTTAAATTCTTTTTGTTATTATTATATTTATATTAGTCTTCCCGTGTATTTTTGCTAAGCAAAATAATTTCTTGTTCAATATTTGTAAAGAGAATTTCAAAACACTGCGATTAGTTCTTTTTATTTTGAAAGAAATAGTTAACAAATAGGAAAGCGTTTTGGGAGCACGGAGTTTCTGGCAAGTGCTGTCGGTACAGAGTGTACTGAACTGGAAATGTTGCAGAGTTAGCACAAACTGGCTGATATAAAAAGCACGTTTTTGTTATAAACACTGCCTGGTGAACAGAGTTGTTGCTCTTACGGAACAGCTTTAAACAGTGACTGTTGCTTTTGAGTAATATTAAATATTTGTCTTTTGGTGAATGTTGTCTTAGGAAAAAAATCACTGTAGATAATAAATAAGCCAATCCTTTTCTTATGCAATATAAAGTGCATTTGAATGCCCTTGTTTTTATCTAGGCTGTTTCAGTTTAATTTGTGTGTGTTTGGGAGCTTATTCTTCACTTGAAAAAGTTTTGGGTTTGCTTTTTTTTTTTTCCTCTTCAAAAAAGTTATTTGTGCAGGTGTTCTCTGAGTGCAGACCGAGCTGTGCTCCTCCTGGGCTTTGTCTTGTTTTCTCTCTGGCTTTGGACTGACTTCACCCTGTCTGTTATTGTGGGGTTTCCAGTGACGGGAGTTGCAACAGGAATGGAAAATAGCAGCTTCAGTCAACATTTGGGGGAAGTGGAAGGCAGGGGGATGTGTAAACCTCTCCCGACTTAAACTCTGTAAAAATGCTCTCTAGAGTTCTACACTGGGAATGACGGGCTCATAGATTTATTTTCCATGGCTCTTTTTTCACTATTGAATGCTGTGAGCGTACAGCATGCCGAGTGTCTCAGGGCGCTGTATTCTGTGAGTGATCTGGGCTGTATTAACCGATAACCAGGCTCAACTGGCCTTTTTACTGCAGCGTGATTTGTATATTCTAAATTCTAGGCTTTATGTCACCATTTCTTACTTCATCCTGTAGTGTATATCTTCCTTTTTTCCAGTTGTTTCTGGGAACTCAGCTGGGGGAGGTTTTTTATTTGGTTTGGTGGTTTGGATTTTATGGGTGTGTATTAGTACATATTAAGAACAGAATAGAAAAACTACCATTTTGGAGATCAGTTGCGTTTTGTTAATCACGATAGCCAGGCTGTGGTCAGGGGTGACAATTTCTGAGCTCTCTGTGTGCAGATTTGTAACGGTATTGGAAGAGGAGGACAGAATGTTAATTTAACTTATGTCTTTGAAGCAAGAAGACCCATCTTTAATTTGGTTTGTCACTTTAAGTGCATCCTTATTATTTTACAAATTTTTTTTTGGTAGGCCTCTAGATAACCCAACTTAATCTGACTTGTGTTTGCTAGACCTTATGTACTGGATATGTTCTGGGGTCTTAGGGAGAAATAAAACAAAGCCAAAAACCTCTTACCATTCTGTGTAAAGCATGGATATACCTTTGTTAGTATAGCAATAATTTTTGATTTATAGTCATCTTATCTTCAATAGATGCTAGATGTCTAGCTCTTCAGAGCCCTGCTAGATGCTTGCTTGTATCTTAAAGCCTCTCATTACCTTTTAAAATTGGCTCTTTATGCAGCAGCCCATCTTCTCAGCCTTAACACAATACTGCAGGTTTGGCTTGGAGCTCATGGAGCTGTGCACTGAATGGCATTTAAAATACCTGCGGTGTTATGGGTTCAAAACTCCCACCCTGAGACTTGGAGAGTCAATAATTAAAACAGGGCTCTGAGGAGGAGCGAAAAAGCTTATTATCATAGAAT
>JAOXNO010000006.1:4909772-4938652 GCA_028565335.1 Limnodromus scolopaceus
TTGTAGAGTATGGCACACTTCGCTGTCCCTGTTCTGTAGGTAATTATTGGCTTGGATATTTCTTCCTCGAAAGCTTAAAACACCATGTTAAGTAATGTGACATCTGTGAAATTCAGTTGGTTGACAGCACGGTCCTAATGATACTTGTGAAGCGATGGGCTTTCCCATTTTGAGGTGTCCTTTCTCAATTCCATCAGCTTCTGCAGATCCTGAGCTTGACTGATGAGGTTTTAATACGTCCATCAAACTCATTTGCCTCAACTGCCATGTAGGACTGATGAAAATAATTTCTAATGTTTTAACTGTCGTGCTGTGCTGCTCTTCAGGGTAAGGCTGTAGTTTTTCAGTGTAAGAGTAATTCCTTCCAGTGAACTGCTCTTCTGTAACCTCACTTCCACCTTTTTTTGTTTGTGTCCTTATAGAGGATGACAAAGGCGATGCTTGGGGTGCTGTAAAACAGTATCACCCCCCGAGGCATTCCTTTATTCATTCATCTTTTATAGGCTTGGAAACAAAGGTCTTATCTTTCTCCAGAAGTAAAAGAAAACAGAATGAGCAGAAGTGCCAGGAAATAAACAGTAGCATATTTCTGGTTTTAAATCAAGTTGCAAATGAAGGAAACCAAACATTTAACACTAAACTATAGAATGGAGTTTCAGCCGTTCTTGGATTCCTCATTTATTATGTTTCTCTTGTTATTATTTTGCTCTTATTATTCCTCATTTATTATGCTCTGTAAAACAGCTGAAAAAGTGGATTTTTTTAATGTGGATTTTGTGATTAAGCTCTTTAAACCTATTTTTCCTTTTGCTTCCAAAACATTACAATTACTCTTTATAAGAAAGAGACTTTTTTAGCTGATGGTGGTTGGGTTGTGTTTTAGCTTATTTTGGGATATAAACACGCCAGCCTTTCCAGCCCTCTTTGTACTTACTTTTCTTTAGGCAATGCTTAAAAAGTAAAAATGTTATTGTTTGAAGTGTTGGAGCTCGCCAGAGTTATTTCTGGCAGAGAAGGTGCCCTGTCTCAGCCAGCCCGTGTCTGCTGGGTGGTGACCGGTCCCTGTCGGGAGCCCTGATCCATGAGCTCGTTCCTCCCCGAGCGGGTCAGGAATTAGGGGGAGTGGGAATTATTGCCAGGTGACATGGAGTAAGTGAATAGCTTCTTGGGTTTATTTATAAAAGTATTATTTCCACCTCGCATTAAACAAACTTGAGCTTGAGCCCTAGGACAGCCGGGTGACCTCGACACTGGGAAAAAGGAGACAAACTGGGCTTTCCTGGGTCTGTTTGCTCCGCAAACTGAGAGAACCTGCTTGCTACACTATTGTAGTACTGATATGTGTCCAATTTAGGTATCAGAAGTTTTAATAGGCTTTGGTGATGCGGCACGGTGCGCGGGGGTGTGTGTTGGGGTTGGGGAGCTCCGGCGGCAGCTCTGAGCCCGTCTCTGCCTTCGCTCGCCTCTCGCTGGGAGAAGCCACCGCGGACGGTGACCTGGCACCGCTGCCTGGAGGTACAGCCGCAGCCTGCCATAGGAGGGGGTTTGGGTTTGTTTAAGCAGCTAGAATAGAGAAAATAACTTTGATATGAAATAATCCTATTATCGAAGCACTTGAAGAACTTTCAGATGGCTTGGTACCTTCAGGACTGAACACCACTTTGATACCTACAGGTTTTTAATGGATCTTGCAGATTTTTTTTCTTTTCCAAGTTAGGCTTTCCTTTCTGCGGCGGTAACATGTGTTTTTGATATAATGGGGAATAAAGTTGAACACTTCTTCAGAGTTCTACTCTGTTACAAATACCTTTAGAAATTGTGTACTGTTCTGTAAGAAAAAGTTAGTTTTGTTTCATAGAAGAAATCCTCTGCAAGTTTCATTGAATCAAATCCCGAAAGCTTTCTCTGACAGTCAGGGTTTTCAGTCATTTTCTACTTGAGCTGTTTTGATTGGTTATTCTTTCAGGAATTAGGCAATGGTTATTACTCAGTAGGGGAGGGTTTTTTTCCATAACCTACAAAAAAAGGATAGTATGTACTTTTACTGCAATTCAGAGAAAATAAAGCTCTTACCCAATGTGAGGGTTCTGTGTGTGGGGAAGGCGCTGGGGACGGCGGTGTTGGACCTCGCCGGAGGCGTGAAAGCGCCATTAAATCCACGGCAGGACTGAGGAACTCGGTGCTGTTGTTGGCACTCTCCTGTGCTGCAGGCTTGCGGGTAGGCAGGGCAGACTCTTTTCTTGCTGTTTTCAAGAGGCCATTTGCTGGTTTTTGTCAAAAAGAAAAGCCTCCCTCCCTCCTCTTCCCCCCCCAGCCTTTTTTTTTTTCTTTTTTTTTTTTTCCAAGTAAAAGCTCTCCAGGCCCTGTGAATTATTAAGATCTGTTAGCACAGTTGCTCTTTCTGTGGGAAATTGGCTGTCAGAAGTAGCAAGAGAGCTCTTAGGAGTCTCTTTGCTTTTGATTAAGTGGAACAGTTGGATCAGTAACAGATTCCAGATTTTATATGACAGTTACTCATTTCTGCGCAACCTGTGCCATGAGAACAAACTCTCTGAAATGTGCATGTGTAGCTACATGCACTCGCATATGTAATTCCAAGATTTTGCCCTAATCACAGGCATTATGTGTCTGTACGCACACCGACACAAAGCCTGACATACTTGAGATCACCACAGCATGCCCTCTGTGTTTCTTTGACCGCAAAATGTTCAAAACCTGTATAGGGAGGTGGGTTTCATACTGGTGGTTGTTTACCTAAGTAGAAACTACAGTGAAAGGGTAAATATCATGTCACTCGGTGTAACATAATTTGGATTTGCCACCTATTAATAAAGTTACAGCGTAAAGTCTTTAATATTCTGAAGTGTTGGTTTTGAGAATAATCTTTGGAAGAATAAAAACCGCTCAGCTTCCCTCCTTTCTGGAAGCAGGAAGACTGGCAGCATTTAATGCTTGTGGTAGAGTCCATCTGTTTTCTTTCTCTCCCCTAAGGAGAAGCGGATTTCTCCTTAACAAGTCCATCTTGTCCATCAGTTCTGGACAAATGGATGCACTTGATTTGGTTTCTGCGGAGCCCGGTTGCCATGTACTCTGCTGTGCTACATCCGTGTCTGGGAAGGTCATGAATATGTATTTCAATGGGAAGCTTTTTTTTTGATGAATGTTTTGAAGTTTACCTCTTCTTGAAACAGGTTTTCAGCTCTGAGGATTAGCTTACTGAACTGTTAGCATATATTAGCATATTTAACTTTCTGTATGGTTGATGGAAATTCGTTTGTTGCAGTAGCATCATATGAAATATGTTTGCATCTTTTAAAGGGAATATTTTGTTCTTACCAGACAATTCTAGCCTGGGCCGGTTTAAAAAGCTGGAAAGACCACGGAGTAAGCCTTCTAAACAGGATTTAGAGAAATCTGAGTTTTCTGATTTCGATGCCATCTTCTGGACTCTACTTGGACAAACTCCTGCCTGCTATTTGAGGGGTTTTGATTTCTGTAGCGGAGAACTGGCTGAGCTGCTGGGCTCCAAGAGAAATGGGTTCAAAGTCCAGTTGGGAGTCTAGCTTAGCAATGCTGGTTTTTTGATAGTTAATACTAGATTTGATGCAAAATGTTTCACTTGGGATGGAGTAATGTAATGCAGTGACCATTCCAGCGTGGGGCCAGGAACGCAGCTCTGTAGAAGAGGATCTGGGGTCCTGGTGAGCAGTAAGTTGAATACGACTCAGGAGCAATGCCCCTACGGATAATTGCCTACTGCACTGGGAACTGATTAGTCCTTCCCATTAGGCACTGGTGAGTACTGGCTTCAGGTTTGGGCTCCTCAACTGGGCAGGCTGGGGTCAGCCTGGCAGAAGGAGACCAGAGCACGTGCTGGAGTTGGAGGTTGCAGGGGCTGAGCTCTCTCTAGCTGGAAGAGGAGAAGGGGAAGGAGGAGCTGGTCCTTCTTTCTGGGGGGCTCTGCAGGAGGAAGACACAGACTTGCTCTATATATGCCCAGGAAAAACAGAGTACAACAAAAACAAGTTACCACAAATGGGTGGAAACTTCAATTTTTATTTTTATTTTTCCCCAACAAGGCTGTTCAAACACCTGAACAAGTTGTCCAGAGATGGTGGAACCATCATTGGAGACAGTCCAAACTTCTCTGGGAGCAGTGTTACTTAACCTGGGATTTGGTGCTGATATGACCAGGGAGGTTACAGGGGTTGGCCTTGAGGGTTTTCAGTCTGAATTATTCTGCGATTCCTTTGCTTCAAGTATTTTTGGAAGCCAAAAACTCTCTTGAGGACTTAGGTAGCCCAGAACAGATGCAGGCACAGGCCTTGTCTGCAGGAAGAAGCTGCCTCTCTTCTACTTCAATACAAGGTTGATCTTAAGAGATTGGATGTAACGAGCGAGTGAATATTATGAACAGAATTTCTCTACTTGGTGCTCTCTGTGCGGCACAGCTGCAGCTTTGTGAAGGTTTCCCCATTTGATTTCAGCTGCTTTTCTGAGGGAGAAACATTTTTCCTGTAGTATTTCAGTCTTAAAGAAATTAAAGTTCTCTGAACTGAAACATCCAGTTTGTTATTTAGAGCAGTTGGAACCCTCATCGGTGGAGATGCATTGTGCTCTGACCCCTTTTTAGATCCTGAAAATCATTTAGTTACCATTCTGTAATACAGCCTTAAAAGAAGAAAACAGCATTTGCCATCTCTCTCTGTACTTTCACACTTGTCGTCTTCCTTTTCAATGGGCCAGAGTTGCTTTCTGTTTGAGTTTAGAATTGTGATTTCCTGATATGTAGCAGTCAAGACTCAAGGTGATGTAAGTTGAACAAAAAGAGTATTTTGTTGTACAAAAGACATCAAAATTAAAAGTTCTGGGGCGCTGAAAGACTCTGTAAGTAAAGGCATGGGCCAATCTAGGCTGCTTTATGGATTTTACTTGGCCATTTGCTGGCGGGGGTGTGGGTTTTGTTACACCTTTCCCTCTGGGAGAATTGTGCTCCACCTGCTGTTATCTACCCGCTGCCTTCCTCTGCTGGGTGCTCGTTTGAACATCAGAATATCCTGTGACTTTCTAATGCAACTCTTATAAAAGGAAGGTATTTTGACGGTCCTTACCCTTGCTGAAGATGTGGTGTTTCGGAGGTGGCGAGGAGTTTGCCCGGGTGAGATCCTGGGGGCCTGACATGCCGAGTGACCCATTCTTCCCTAGAAATCTAGAGAAATCTAGAAATTGGATTTGAGAAAATTAGAGGAAGTTGGTAAGAGGGAGTGAATAATTTAGGAGATATAATCAAGCTATATTTTTTAGCATGTTATCTGCTTCCTCTTTTAGGAAAATATTTCCTCCAAATTATCACCATATAAATGTCCAGCGTGCGACGTGTCCAGCGTTTTATACTCTGAAACCAAAGCCTGCTGCTGGGGAAGTTGCTAATTAGGCAGAAATGGGATTTAACCTGTCTTATCTTCAGAGGCCAGTTCATCCTGTCGTATCTACACTCAGTCATGAAAGCACAAGCATTGTAGCTTTTGAATACGAAAAGTCAAGTCCTGGCTTTGTGTTGAACATTTTCACCAATTTGTATGGGCCAGAACTTGTTGTTTCTTGTTTGCAGAGAGATTTTGGGGAAGCTGAGAAAGGTGACTTGCTGGCTACAGCGTGATGGCTCGGCACACATCCTTGCATTGAAAAGTTAAAGAAATTGGTAAGGAGTGGGGCTGGGGCTGTGTACTAGCAGCCCTGTAGTTGAAGTGAAGGCAAGATGAAATAAAACTGTATTTATGTATTAATAAAACTGGATGTAGAGCTACCAAACCGCAAATATTTTGGAAGGCTGAGACAAGCTGGACCAGGCAAGGCGAAAGGCTTCCCGGGCAGACCGTGGCCGTTGCAGAAGCAAGAGCGCTGGTTGCTGCCTTGGGTTTTTATTCCAGGGAAGCGGGAGAGACTCTCGGAGACGCTGGGTCGGGAGAACTGGAGCCGTGAGCAGAATAAACTTTGGAATGGAGCCGTAAGAAAACCTCAAAACCTGTTTAGATCATTTGTTGTGCAGAAGGAAACCTGGAGCGGTGACCAGAATTGCTATTTTTTGCTGTTTCATTTCAGCGCTGTCCAGGGAACTGGAAATAATCTGAGGATGAAGCCTTAATCTCTTTCTGGGTGATTAAAATCTCCTGAAGGTGGTGTGCCCGGGATTGATTCTAGGGGCAAAACGTGCAAGTAAAGCTGGATTCAAGTTTGGATCCATATTGCTATGATAAATAGATAAAATAGCTTAGGAAGGCTTTTGTTAAAATCCATGGTTACTTGTATATCCTTTTGTGCCTCGGAGGAGGTTGGAACGGTTTGTTGGGTAAAGCAGAAGATTTAAAACTGCAGAAACGTTGGATTTCATTCTTAGCTGTCTTCCAGTAGGAGTGGTGGCGTGTCCCCTTCTTCCTTTTGTTTATGGTCTTCCTCACAATTAAATAAATTAAAAAAGACAAGTTTTCCTTCCCTTACAGGAGGGCTGTGTTTTAAATCTTCTCTGTCCTTCTAAAGCTGTTTGAAGGACTGTGTGTATGAAAATATTATCAACAACGTGCATATACACTACTAAAAAAATCATTAGACTTTATATAGGTATAATGCATTTCACTTCAAATTAGATTACTTTACAATTAAGGGTAACAAAATTTAAAAAAGCAGATATTTGACTTTGTTGGTGTGACCCACAGAACAGCTCCAAACAGTTCTGAAACCTTCATAATTATTTTGTGCTGATTTTAAAACAAAGATTTTAAAATATCCCTTTACTTAATGTGTTGATTGTCATCCAAAAAAACACGTACAGGAGGTACCGTGAATAGTGGTTTAAAGTGGAGTTTCCACCCCAAAAGCACAGACTGCATCTTCTATCTTAATTTTCCTTAAGATAGGACAAAGTTGAGAATTTTAAGTTTTGGCAACGATGCCTAACAGTCTCGTGCTTCCAGGGCTTTTGGACGTTCACAGCAGCAGGAGATAGTGGTGATTGATGATTTACTGTTGGGTTCTTTATCTCTTGTCTGTAGGTACACTTTCGATGAGATATGTAGGGAATGTTTCTCCTATAGATTGAGACACTTGTTGTGCTTGTTTTATGACCCATGGGTGGTGTCTGCAGTATGTCCTCTTTTGATTACAGAAAAGGCTGTAAAGAATTTCATGAGTTAAGATAAGGAGTAGAAAACACAAAGTAAACATGATGGCAAAACCTCAAAATAATACATGAATAACCTATAAATTTAAACTAGTTTGAATAGTATGTGCCTACATAAATGAGAGGTTTGAATTGCGGCACTAGTGAAAGGGTAAAGATATAAACACTTGAGCTGTTATTTTCTTGCTCTAATTTAACATCACCTGAAACTTGCCTCAAACTGTTTGATTAATGGCGCCTGGTTGTACAACCATCTGCCAGGGGTGAGCAGTCTTTTTCTGGGATTGTAGATGGAATTGTTGCACACTTGCCTGACAACCACCAAAATTAATTTAATAATTTATTGTTTAGGTGGAAGGATAAGATACTTGGAAGTCTCCTTACAGATTTCAAGAGTTGAGTTTATCTGGAATTTACGAATGTCTTCTGAGCCTATAGATATTCCACTTTTTTAGTGGTGCAGATGTAGATTAAATGACAACTTAAGCCATGTTTCAGATCTTACTAATAATGCAGTTGTTTCTGTAGCAAAATGCAAGGAAGCCACAATAAAAAAAATGTTCTTTTTGCTCTTGGGAAAGAGAGTGTCCACCAGCTAACGGCCCTCGACTCTTTCAGGCCTTTGGGTGTGTGGTGTGGTTCTGGATGATCTCTAATATTAAAATCAGGTTAGCCCTTGGGATGGTAGACTGTTACAGAAGGAGAAAAAATAATTAGAAATCATGTTTTGTTTTTCAGCAAATAAACATGCATAAGAAAAAAACATAAACACATAATAAAACACTTAAGATCTTTTTCCTTATTAGGTGGAATAAATTTGGACAGCTGCAAAAATTAAGCATTTCCTACCAAGTTGATATGGTGTTCAGTAAAAAATTATAAAGACAAATCTGTAAATTTCATAAATTGTTATGTTTACGTGGATGTTGAAAAGGTGCGCTCTGCTCCTTCATTTGAAGCAATTATTATTCTCTTAAGATTCAGGAAACAAAGAGCATGGTTAAAGAGGCGAACTCAAGATACGGACTGTAGGTAGGTTTTTAAGATCTCCCTGGCAGTACCCGGAATGCTGACAGGTCTCAGGTGGAATATGAGGATTACAGAGTCTACAACCTTGTGTTTTTATCAATTTAGCTTTTGATGCGCACACAGTTGGGCGGTTACATCTCTGTTCCTGGCTGCTGCCTTCTACGTGTGTGTCTCCATTTTCATATTTTTAGTAGTGAGAGGAACAATATTTTATTAATGTCTTCTTTCTTTAAACTCCAAATGAGTGTAAATTAATCACAGTCAGTGGTTGCTTCTGAAGGAAGCACTTGGAGGATGGATGGCTTTTGTGTGTGTTTAATATGTTGATACTTCTTGTCGAATAGACTGTCTCGTCCCGAGTGTTCTCTGAGTAATGGAAGATGAGAGGGTAAGGGAATTAAATCCCCATTTATTCAGAGCCTTATTGTTTCTCTATTTCATCCCTGAAAACCTCTGAAAGATTAATTAATGGATGACAAACATTTCAGCTTCAGATATCCATCTGAAGTACATGATGTATCTTACAGCTCATAATAAATTCATTATCACGTTAGCAACAAAAAGATAGGAAATAATGCAAAATTGACAGAAACCCCAAAATCTCCAGCCTAATATTGAGAAAGGGACAATGGATTGTTCCAATTTGTAATATTCCTTTACCAGTCCAGAGTGTTTAGCTCTTGATCACTGCCATGGAAGGACCCTCTGCACAGTGTGCTGTGTTTTCGGGAGGAGAGGAGAGCGAACAGGCGAGGGGGGGACACTGGCTGGTTATTTCATTTATTCCTCCTTCTAACAGTAGAAATATGAAATTGGTTCTTCCAAAGCACTACAAAAGATCATCACATAAACCGTCCTTTTTAGGCCTCCGTAGATGCAGTGAAGAAAAGTTACTTATGCATTGTAGCTTTTGGCCACCGAACCAAGATTACAGTATTTTAGATACTCAGGTAGTTGTTTTGAAGTCCTTCAGGCTATACAGAATCACAACCTTGTATTTCTAATTACAATGTGTGTAACAAGTGTAGCTTGTTTAGATGTTTTAGACAGGGACATGTTGTTTACAGCATGTGGACCCTAATGTACAGTCATGTATATTGCAGAAATTCTATTTAAACAATAATTAATTGTGCGAGTTATTTCCTGTTTCCAGAAGATTATTTCCCCTTAAGCCTATACTCTGAGTGAGACTGGAAAGCTTAGGTGCTCTTGCCTCTGGAAGGAGATGCTTCCAGCTGTGTTTTCAGCATCATCTTCATTTGAATCTGATCTGTTTCCAAAAGCAAGAGCTAATTCCTTCCCTGTTGTATCCCGATGTGCTTTCCTGTCCCCATCTTTGTCGCTGTTAGTGGCTGTAGGGCACAAGAGGTCTGTGTGCTCGCAAATTCTGATAGAAAGTGAAAAATAGTTTGAGGGAAAAGTGGGGATGATGGAGTGGAAGAGAAGTAAGAGGAGGAAAAAATGATCGAGTGTGGGGTCAGGCTGCAGAAGGCAGGAGCAAATGTCACGGGCAGTGATGGGACACACATTCAGCCTGGGCTGGGACATGGGGATCAAGCTGTGAAGTTGTAGACCTTGAAATACCCCGAAGGCCTTCAGCGTGGCAGCCCCTGAGCGAAGAAGAATGGAGCTCAAGTGCTTATACAGAGTTCAGACAAAGACTCTTCAGGTGGTTGTTTTCCTAATGCTGGGCCTGAGATGTGTCTGGGTCCTGGTCCCTTCGTCGCTGCTCCACCAGAGCTTTCCGTGCTCTCCGAGGAAACGGTCCTAGATAATATATTAACAATTCCTATGGGAAATTCTGGGACGGCCTGAAAGAAATACCTGGGTTCAAGTGTGAGTCTGAAGCTGTTGTGTGTGACACTCAGGATAAATCTGGGCGGCCATCTCTAGGTGCCAGGCCAGGAGCAATACCTGGGTGCGTGGCTGAGCACAGAGAACACAAAGCTGTGTTTTCTGCATTTTGATTATTTCCTTTAACAAATACGCTAAATAATGAACATTCCATTGCTTTAGTAAAAAAACAAAAAAACCCAAAAAAACCCAAAAAAACCCCAAAAAAACCAAAAAACCCCCCCAAAACCAAAAAAACCCCCAACAAAACCCACCAAAAACCCATCTAAAAAAACCCTCCAAAACCAAACCCACAAATGCAAGGCCAACCCAAGCAAACACTGGTTTTATTTGATGCATTAATTTCTATTTCCTTGTGGCTCGAACTTAGTTATAGATAGATCAGGCTAAGCAGTGCGGTTTTGGGAGAACTGATAGAATAAAATCTCCTAGTATTTTCCTTGAAACTGTATTTTCTGTTCATAAATGTTACAATACTTAAAAAATATTTTTACTTAATTTACTCTCCCTCCTTTCAGGTATGGATAATTCGCTGCATGGTAAATGCAGCTATGTATTAAAAAAAATATTTTGAATTCTACAAAGTTAAAAAGGTCTTGTTTTTCAAAAATTAAACCATTCCAGATCAGTTTTAACCTAGATATTTCAAATGTGATTTGGTTTGAGAGAAACAGTTCTGTGAATGCTAACTAGAAAATACATCATCCCTCTGGGCAGATGCCATTAAATAAACATGTGTTCACTACTACATAAGAATATTATTTTTTCTAATGTGGCATATGCATGACAAGCACAGAAGGCTTAACTGTCAAACTTGAAAAAATATCTGTATAGCTAATTCTGTGCTTGCTCTTAAACTAGCTTTTGCATATGCTCCTAAGTGTTGTTTTTCTGCATAAAATTCTTTACTTTTGCTTTTAAATATCCATTATGATAGCGGGGCTACACTAAGCTACCGAGTAGTAGGACATTCCTGAACCCCTTTCCAGGAAATGATTTAAAGGAGAAAGTGTGCTGATATAAATTAGATGGTGTTAAAACACCTGACATATGTCAATATAATTTGTGGTTAATTGGATTTTATTCAATAATTTTGGAGAACTTTCTCCTCCTTAGACAGTTTGAATGGGCTGAACAGAGTGAAAGAAACAAAAAAAGCCACCCTTTTCCGAAAATGAGATCAGTTGAACTGCATTCTGGAAAATGGAAATTCTGTTCCTTGTAACCCGTCTTCAAAAGGAAGTTCTGCAAGTAGTTAGCACAAAATCCATTTTACTGGACATCATACTCATTAAATTTAAAAAAAAAAGTATTAATATCTGTCTGTTAAAATGTAACCTTCAGATTTCTTACTTTTATTGATTGTCTGGCCTGAATAAACAAGACTGAAGAGGTGCAAGGTTTGCTAGATACAAAGGCATTATATTCTAATACCTAATAAAAACATCTTTACTCTAAACCCAAGATTTTAAATTATCCTCTATTAATATTATCAACAGCCTGCCAGAGTGAGAACAGTGCAGAAATCCTCCGTGGCTAAATAATCAGGTTCTCTTGTTTCAACTTTGAAGTTGGGCTCTTCCTAAATCAAAGTTACTGGGTGATGCTGGTGCGCCGTGCATGCTGATTAGTGTGTGTAGTGCCATTCTGTTGGGATGTTATAATGTTAATTTTTCAAAAGTGTTGTAATTAACGTTGAAATTAATGAGATCAAGAAAAACATTTATTTCAACTACTACTATACGGGCAATTATAGATGGTGTTTTTCCTGTGTTAGATGTTGTCCTGTTCTGGGGTTTGCTTTATTTCTGGTTCTTCAGAAAGTGTGAGGTTTTTTTTTCTCTCTCCTGCTCCGACTCCCCTGAGTTGAAATGCGGGTGGCTGTAGAAGGTGGGAAGGTCTGAGCATGGCAAACAACGTATTAGAGTTGAGTGTGTGATATTAAAGGATAGGGAATAGCATGACTGGAGTGTTCTGTAAACCATTAGAAGCTGGTAGGTGTGTTTGTACTTGAGATGAGCTAAGGGGGCAGAAGTGGTTCTAGAAAAAGAGAAATTATGGATAAGAAGCCAGAAATTTAGGTGAAATGGTCTTTAGCACTTCCAGATCCAGTGGTGGAACTGGATGGTCTTTAAGGTCCTTTCCACCCCAAACCATTCCATGATTCTAAAGAAACAATCCTGCAGTGGTGTGTGTCTGTAGGGAGGAGAAGAAGAGGGTGTTTCTTGTCTGCACTTGTCTCGCTGGTCTCGCTGGTGGGGTGGTACTGGGATAGACTTGGGGGCTCTTCACAGCTGCAGGAGTGGAATCATCGGGCAGTTTCTTGTAAGGCTCCAGATGAAACTTTTTTGGTCACAGTTCATCTGTGACTTAACACTCGTCCATGTTAGAGCCTAAAAGTGATCTGGGGAAACCGGGTTGTTTGAGAGGTTAGACAGAAAGCATACAACACAAGTAATGAAGTTTCCAGAAGCTCATGGTTAAGGTGACCTATCAGGGATGTGTCTATCAACTATCAACCGTGTATTTTGGCCCTATAAAAGATTGCTGCTTTCTGACTTCCAAGTATTACGTTTCCCTAAACCTACTAAAAATGATGTGCAAAAGTAAATAGAGCACATCACACCTCTGTTCAGTTACTCGAGTCCTGCCTATTATAATCAGTTGCACCTTTTAACAAGGTTTGAAAAAACAGGGCTTTTTGACATTCTAGATGTGGTCTGTTACTTTTCCAGGTTTAAAAATTGCCAGTGCAATAATCGTAATGGTGAGGATTGTCTGAGAATCTGCACGCTGTAGATTTTTCTAAGTAGTAATCACGGGGCCTGTTTAACTAACTCCATATGGCCAAAGGCATGGAGTCAGCCTCTAAGTGGGACAAAGAGTGTTGGAGTCTTAATGAAATATGCAGTAATCATCAGGGCTGTGTTAGCTCTGTACATTATTTCACACTGCTGCTTTGAAACAAAGAACAGGATGTGGCACATTTAATGCTTTCCCCTCGAGAATCAGTTGGAGTAAAGTTCAATTTTTAATTCAAAAGGCAAGGGAAGCTGTTACGGAATTAAAGATGTGGATGCTGCCCAGATGAGCTATAAATAACTGATCCACCAACAGCAAACCCTCTCTAATACTCAGGAAAGAATAAATGTACACCCCTACAAGAGCATACTCATCCTAAACCTTTTCTCTCAGATTTGGGTTGGGTGTTGGTTTTTCTGCTGAGTAATTAAGCTACTAAAAAAAACCCCAGCAACCAGTTAAACTGAATTAAACTGGGAGTTGCAAATAAGAATTGTACCTTGCAAAAATAGTTGCAGGTGCCTTTTGTTTCATTGTTACATGGATCTCTTCTCCCCAGGGTATTTTGCTATTCACACTGTGTGATATTGTGCGACACAACACTTAATGCTTGTGCTTGTTGGGGTCTGCATACAGTCTGTGCTGCTTGTTCTTCTGGAGCACGAGGAGCAGAGGCGCAGCATCTTGAGTCATTCAGCTGCCATCGTTATTTTTTGGATTGACGGTCTCTGTCCAATTTACTCTTGAGCTTCTGGTGCCAAGTTTGTGTAGCCGATGGTTTGGGGAGACTTTAGGGAGTATCAGAGCGGAGTTGAAATTTCTTCTGTCTCTAGCTGAGGAGCACACCAACTGTTACACGCATGGAGACTACCCAACTTAGTGTCCAAATTTACTCAGCTTTTCTCAGGAATCTAGAAGTCTGCAATAGGTGAGCTAGCAAGTAGCTCTGTAAGTCTTGGGCTGTATGCCAAGGTCAGAAGAGTGTTCCAGTACCGTTTTGACTGGGAATCTGCAGTTCTTTACCAGTAACATCATGTAGAGATGCTTCTTGTCAGCAAGTGGCAGTGGGATCCTCCTGACATATGTCTGGGGTTCTCACAGGCGTCGGATCCCCTGTGCTGCCTTGGATTTCTGGCTGTTGGAGAGACACGGCGTAGGTGAGGTAGGTGTGCTCCCACAGGGGCTTCTCCGTTAAAAGCAACATCGCAAAGAGCAGTAGTTACTGTAGGGTAACTATTCTTTTTTGGCAGAACTCCCAAAGTGAAAATGTTGCTATTGTATTGAGGTAATATTTCAATCTTGATAGATTTGAAATTGCTTTTGAGCTTCCTCCCTCCCATTCTGTTGTTTGGATTAAAATGTATTCTGGTATCCACTGGGCAGCCAGCCAGTACTAAATTAACAGCTTCCACTGAAAGGCCTTTATGTGTTCCAAGGTTTTAGTGTGCGCTTGTTTGACATGAGCATCTCAGGGTTTGGAAGGTATCATTCCTACGCATTATGAGTACATAATACATTATGTACTCTTCTAAATTTTGTGTTTAAGAGTGCCTGTGGAGCTTTTGGTAATATTTTCTTGAATGATGAATTTATTTTAAAATTAATTTAATGTTTTTAAATGGTGATGAAGAGTATAAGACCGCCTGTTTTATATATATGTACACATACATGCACATCTTACAAAAGTAAGAGTTATTAAACAGCTACAGGACCTGTTGCTTCTACTTCTCTTTCTTAATTTGTATTTTGAACATGAGCCAATAAAAAGTTAACTCATTTTTTTCCTCTCAGTTAAGCTTGTGTTTTTGTGATCCTGTAACTTTTACCAAAACTAGCTCATTTACAAATATTTGTTTGCACACTGTAGCATCTCCTGTATTTCTGTAACCTCCGCTTTCCAAGTATTCTCCGAGGACATTCAGTAAAGTATTTAAGGAATCCTGTTTGTTGGCCTATCACTTATGGACGTACAGTAAACGAGAAAAGGATTGAAGTATCATTTTGTACTGGTTTTTAAGGGGTCGCACATCTCAACAACACTCCAGCTGCCCTGTAACAGCGTTGGGCTCCTGCCGCAGGGAGATGGGGTGAAGGGGGGTGTCTGCCTGCTCTGAAACACCAAAATGGGGATTTCATGTCTTTCATGAACATCTGCCTCTAGTATAGTCATTTTAATATTATTATTCATATATGTATGGTTTTTTCTCTAACCCTCCCTGATGTAAAATGACATTTGCATGTTGCTGTTGATGGTTTCAGGTGTCCTCAGCTGAGGATAAGGACAGGGAGAAGGCGTAGGTGGCCTGATGGCTCCATGCTCCTCTGACGGTTGGAGTACGGAGAAGCCGTCAGTTAATACTGTAATGAGGATCTCAGCATTTCCAACGTAATGAAGTCTGGGCATGGGGACAGTTTACAAGGTTGCTGTGTATGTGTAAGTGCTAAATATTGTCCTTAACCTTGCCTTGGGCGCCGCGGTTGGCACTGCTGGGAGCACCCGTGCTGAGGCTGGGACAGACACTCTGTACCAGTGCTGGCAGCGAGCAGGAGGAAATGATGCAGGAACTTTGAAGTCTTTTGGACTAATTTGTGTCTGATGTCATGTTAAAAGGCATTTTAAAATATATAGACACCAAGAGGAAGTACAGTGGAGTAGATTTTTTTTTTTAAATACAGAATAAATATAGCGTTCCAATGGTGACACCCTCTCAAAAGAGAAGACATCCAAACCAGTTTTTGTGAGATGCCAAAAATGAGAGTAGAGAGAACATCGACTACATATTGCCTTACACGTTTGCTGACAATTCATTGGGAATTTGTTGGGAATGAGAATTATTTGAGATATAAAACACCACTTTATCAAACTTGTTTTCCCATTGCTGTGTGAATCTCTTGCTTTATGCTGAAAGATATCCTAGTGGAAATGGAGCACTTGTGAAATAATTCGTCTGTCTCTTACGATTCTATCTTAATAAAGATTCTCATTGGTGTTGAAATTATTTTTCATACTTAAAGGTAGGAAATCTATTCATTTTCTACCAAGGCTCTGGTAGCTCTTCGTAACTTGATTGACTTAAATCTTGCATAAATGAAAAATACCAATAATTGTCCAGAATTACCACCGCTGACCTAATTTTTATTCCTTTGTGAAGTCACAGGGAAAACCCACCACTTTTATGGCTGAAAGTAAGTTTTGGAGGTAGAGGTTAAATGCTACCAATAGTAACCTTTATTCTTTATTTTTGACTAAAATAGAGGGATTTAATTACTTTAGACATTAAATCCTTTCTAATAATTATTATTAGAAAGAAGCTGCATATTGACAACTTGAATGTGCGCTAATGATTGACTGTAATAAAAAGAAGAGCCACATAAGATAGATGTTCATTATTATTTGTGAAATCAAGGTGTATTTTGGTCCTCGTGTCATAATTTCTGCAAAATATCAGGGCAGTCACCACGTGGCTGTAGAATTAACCTTGTGGGAAGCAAGCGTTGCTGTGATTGTGTTGAAGGGTAAATCAAAGAGGTGCATGGCCAGTGTGGTGCTGATGGTGGTGGCCCGGGTGGTCATGTAGGGTGGGGTGAGGAGGCCCAGCTGCGTGGAACGCTGCCATCAGCCGGGAAGGAGCATAAAGATTGATACAGGGGATGAATTTTCGGTAAGACCAGCTTAAGATGGGAGCTCAGAGCAATTACATCTAGAGTTATTAACCCAGGATTATCTCCCTATTTGCTGCCCTCTTTAAACAACCTAGATATGTTTTGTAGAAATTCAAATGTATTAGAGCTGGATTTTTTTTTTATGCCAGCAAAATAATATCTGGAGTAATTGTAATGTTTTGAGCTTCACGGCAAAGGCCTCTTATGGGCTGTATGGGTGCCACATAAACAAGGAGAAGAGAACAAAAGAAACTAAATGAAATTGTAGCATCAATCACTGGTCTGTTAGTTATATTTGATAATTGCTTTTTATCAGCATAAAGACTATATGATTTAGTAAATTTCCAACAGGGTTTGTTTCCGGTTGTTTTATATTCTATTTAGGGGGGGAAAGTAAGCAAAACCCAGCCTTTGAGTAATTTTCAGTTGGAAGCTTCACTTGCTGTCAGATTATGTTTAAATATTACGAGCTAGAGAAATTCTTTGGCCAAGAGAGATCAAGCTGCGCGGGGCTGCCAACTTGATGTGATATTTCAGATGGGGATTTTTCACTGTTAATTTGCAGTTTAAACTGGAGCGCTGTGACTTTTATTTAGCGACGTAGGAGTGTGTATGTGGTGTGCAGTAGTTAAGAGTTGCTTTTTCCATCCGTAGCTTGACAAAGTCAATTAAGTATGGCTTTTCTGCTTCTCTTGTAAGTAGGTGAGAATTTGTGTGTGGTTGTAAGCGTTCTGAAGGGAAAGATTTATCATAGATGTGAAATCAGCTTATTTTTGATTACATGAAGGACAGCCACGGTTCTTGCAGGCAGTCTTTTGGGTATGTAGGTATATGTGTGCTTACTTTTTGACAATAAAATTGTTGACATAAAGGGAAAACTGTGATGCCCATTACAATATCTAAAATAGCCTGACAACAGATTTATTTTTTTTTTCCTTTTTTTCCCCCCCTGTATTTCATAATGATCCTGCTGATTCCCTGTCATATCCAGTCAGTATCCTGAATTTGCCTGTTAAATTTCTGGAGTGTCCAGTGGTGTTGGTTTTGATGTACGTGAGGGGAGGCCGTGGCCCGAGGCAAGCACAAAAGGACGAAACCTTTCAGTGCTGTGGGAGCGTTCCGTGAAGCTAATGCGGGGTGACGGGGGCTGCATGGTCAGCCAGAACGGAGCTGCGGCTTAGGGCGTGCGGAGATTGCTGGGATCACGGTGTCAGCTCTGATTTCAATTAAGTCTCTGCAAAGAGTCCTCTGCGTAGGTCCTTCTGCTTGACAGCTAAGGTCTTTCTTTTAGGATGCCTAAATACACGGTTGTTATTTACTGAAATATTAGGGGAAAAATTAAGTAGACTGAATTATAATCTTCTTACAGCTGTGTTTTTGAACAGGATTACATTTTTTAAAGAATATAAAACGTCAAATTTTAATTATATTATTTTTTTTTTTTAGAAATGGCATTTTGCGTTCTCATGTGCAGCAAACCCCTAGGCTAGATGCACAGAAACATTTTGAGTCGAGACAGAAGCTGCACGGCTGCGTGTGCCTAGCAGTGTCCTCCAGCGCTTTGTCTGCGAGATGCCAGCCCCCGGGGGGTGCGGGACTGCTCCAGAGGGAATCTCTGCCGGCGTGGGGACGGCTGCACTTGGTACTGCATCCCGCAGACATTCCTCACACTCCTGTGCTCCTCTTCGGTTCCATTTGCTGGGTTTGATATCTCAGCACGTGCTATAGTGTGTGTTCTCTTAGGTTTTTGGAGGCTGTCTTGCCGGCTTGTCTGCTTTTTATTGCCCTTTGACCCTGGACTATCTTAAGTATGTAGAATTACAGGAGGAATAGTCTTATCCTTCAAGGAAGATAAATTCTTAATACTGTTTCTCAGACAGTAGCTGATGCTTAACTGTTTGGAGCTTGTCTGCATGGCTGAGTTCCTGCGGTGGTGACCCCCTCAGTGGAGATGACTAGTTCTGTGGTGGGTACCTACAGGGCTGGGAATTGAATTAAACAAGCCCAATCAAGAAGTGTTTTTCAAAAGTGAGCAATCAATTAAGAACCCTGATTTCTCTAAATGGGAATGTGTAACAAGTAAAATCCCAGTACAAAGAAGAGAAAGCCAGGGCAGATTAATGGTTGGTACCCTCTGTGTTTACTTCTGGTTACGCTTCAGAAATAAATACATGTGTGTGGCAGAATTGTCCGTATTTTGAGTTGCCGTAGGTGTTACGCTAACCCCACTTCATGTGTAAAGCTGATGGCTGGCAGGTGGGGGATAAGACACCACGGCCTGCCCCCTTTTTCCCACTTCTCTTTTTGCATATGACACTTCTCCAGTGCCTTCTTTCCAGCATCCAGAAGACATCATCAACCAGGGTGATGGTGGTTTGTGGCTGTTTTGCCTTTTAAGCTACTGAATTGAAAATAGGAGCAGGAACACAGTGTATAGGTGATGCCTCCTGAACACAGTTGATCAGATTATTCCAAAACACCTGAGGCATGTGTGCAGCTGCTGTAGCGTTGATGCGGATGGTAACATTGCAGAGAAATAGAGCTTGCTGGGAGGGACTCTGCTTTCGGTTCAGCTGGGAGGGTTACTGCTCCCTGTGTATTTAATTACCAGTAGCAGGTCTCATAAGCAGGTGAATTAAACAGGTTAAGACAAGGAGTTAGAACATCTTCCAAAGACGAGCTGTGGTTACAGAATATCTCACTTTTAAAAATATATCAAAAAAACTATTTTTATTTTCTATTTTATTTGTTCAGCTATTCAGTAGCCGTTTGAGTTTCAGAGAGATTGGAATGACAAGCACTTCTTCTATATATATATATACATTTCTGCTCTTTCTGCATGCTGTTTCCCCCCCAGATGAGTTGTGGTGTACGAACAAAATGATATTTAACAAATTACAATGAAGAGCTAAGTAGCAAGAGACTTTGAGGAAAAGGTTAAGACTCCTCATTAGATCGAATGGAGAAGTGGAAGCAACAGATGAGACCAGGGAAAATGACCTTAGATTGTGCAAGATGGGATCTGTTGTGTTGTCTGAACTTGTGTAAATGTTGGATGGCTGATTTGAATGGCAGGGCTTGGATTTTTTCCACTTCATATGCAATTCAAGTAAGTTTGAGAAGAGGAAGAACACTTTACGTACCGTTGTAAATAGATGAGTTATCAATGAACTAGTAGCCTTGGATAAAAGTGCCACAAGACCTCAGAAACACAGGCCAATTTTGAAGTTTCTTTTTTTCCTATTTCAGCTGAGAAAGGAAATACTCAGAAGTTGAGGAGGAGTGACTTGGTTTCCAAGGAGGTCGGAGAGCGTCGCAGTGGTGGAGTTGGTTAGACAGTGCAAGGGTTCTCCTTAAAAAATGCTGCCTCCACCTTTGAGTGTAATCTTTGGTGTTTTGGTGACTGCGATGGCAGGAAACGGGCATATGTCGATGCCTGGATCATGCGAATGCTCTAATTCATCTGTAGTTTATTGCATGGCAGGTCTGAGCAGGCAGAAATGCCCATTGATCCCCCAGTAGCTGTGTGTCTTTCGACTTAATTAAATCCACTTTCAGAAAAGCTAAACTGTTTGGGAAAAAGATTAAACAAGACCGTTTAACTAATTGAAAATGAGAGAAATCCTGGATTCTCTTCATTCTAAAAGATGTAAATTGACTGTGAAGGTTGGGTGTGCTTTATACTGTTATACTTTTCTCTGAGCTAAATTATTCTTTCCTTCTCTCTTAGTGTATATCTACAGATAAAATAGATTAACGTGCCATAATCTTAACTACTGGTTTAATAAGGCAAAGGCAAATTTTGTTACTGTTTGTTCCTGGAGTCCTCAGAGAACAAAGCTTTTTAAATATATTGATTTTTAGGGGCAATCTGCAACCCTGCTTTTTCATAAATCAAGTACTTGCAATTGCCACGCTTCTGACATGGCCCATATGCAATAAATGTAGTTGGTGAGTGAAACGGGCTGGAATGAAAGGGAAGGGAGGAGAGAGTCATGTAGGCATTGCTGGGAAGCTTAGCCACTGCCTGATGCAGAAGGGGAGTTTCAACCATGGTGAAAAGATAAATTACAGCAGACCTGTTTTATTTGTTGCTGAGGAGGTCCTGCTGTGCAGGTAACAGTCCAATGAAATTAAGGAGTAAAATGAAATAAGTAATTTATAACCTTTTAGGTAGTTCTTATGTAGAGGAACATTCAACAATGCTAAATTAAAATATAAATTTGTGTATCTCTCCTGTTTGTGATTGTACAACAGTTGCTTATTCTTAAATATGCTTTCTTAGATGAGTTCTTATTCTTCTCCTGCTTACAAGCCCTTTCATTTTGTTTCTTCAATGAAGATGTAACAATTTATGACATCACATTAATATCCATGGCAACAGCCTGTAAAGTGAACAACATATTACATTTGCATTGCAGAATCAGCAGCCAGGGAGATGGCTCCTGTTGAAATAACTCCAGCGAATACAGAAGATGCCTGTGAAGGGGAATCTTTTTTGTAGATGTGTTTTCTCAAATTTTATAAAACTGATCTTTAGAAGGAATTCCCAGTATAAAGGATTCAGAAGTTGCATTACTTTTTTGGTTGTATAGAAAGTCGTCATTTCTTCCCGGGCAGGTGCTCTCGGTGCCCACTTACCGTCAGGGGAATGGTTCTCAATTCTGCCTTCTGTTTGCAGTAACTCTGGTAGAAGAAGTCTTTATAGAACAGGACTGGCTTTAAATAATTGCTTTTTATGTTCAGACTTAATGATTATGAGAGAGGTGCGTATTTGATGGCCTCGGGTAGTCTGTAAAATCTTGATGCTTAGTTGGTTATTGTGCACAACTCCAAGGATTTGTGTGTTTCCAGGATGGCTCTCCAGTCTTCAGTAATTATTTTGTTTTTCTGTCCTCAATGCTGTACACCATGTTGTGTCATATTCATAACTATTTTTTTCTCTAATATCTTCTGATTATAAATAAGAATAAATGTATTCTTAAAAATAAGAAAATGCTGATTAAGAAATTGTCTTTCTGGCCCCATGTGAAAGAGCATCTGTAGCATTCCCTGCGTGACAGCTTGGGATAGCTGGGGAATAGGGAGGGAGAGGGGTTGCTTTCCAGGAGTGAGTTTTTAGTCCTTGTGCTTTGCGTTTGTCCCTCTCGCCTTGCCTGGCCAGGCTTTTGAACAGCCCTGCGTCGTGCTTGTCTGATTGCCGTTCTGCTGATTCTGTGAGGGGGGAGGAAGAATCCAAGCACATCTGACCTTTCCCGTGTCGAAAGGTGCTGCCAGCATAGCAATTGTAGTAATAGGTAGCGTTCGTGAAGCTCAGTGTTATAAAAAAAGCTACCTCAGTGTAGCGCCATTGCAGGAGCCTCGTTAAGTGGGAAACTTTCCAGGAAAGACCAAATGTGTGAAACAATATTAGTTAAAAATCACAGACGCTTGAAAACATACAAGTGTCCGTTCAAGCAGCGGAAGTAATGGACATATGGATTTTCACAGATCTTATTTAGCCTTTCTCAAGGGATCGTTATACAGATTTGATACAGGGCACTTTGACTAGATTATTTTCCAAGGAAATTATTCTGCTCTTAAAGCCGTTTCATACAGAGGGATTTATTTTAAAAGTAGCAATTAAACTATTCCTACTTAAAAGTGGCCCACTCCTACTACGTTTATTATTGAATGTGGTCTTTTTTTTTTTTCCAGAGGTTTTATTTTTAGCATGTATGATCTCGTATCCTTTTCTTAATCTGAAAAACAGATCCTACGGGAAGAGTCCGGGACCTGGTTACGCGCAGCTCCCTCTGCCGGCTCTGTCAGAAGATGACAAAACTAGATTTAAAAAGCTGTTTGATGTTCAGCTGCCTAAACATCAGACCACTTTGTTGCTAGAACTCAATATATGGTGGTGTTGCACAAAAGCTGTTATTTCGCTTCAGTTGAAACAGTGGCAAGCTACAGTAAACCTTTGCTTACAGAAGAGCACAAAGTATTTTGGCGTGTTTCTTGGGGAGCACTAAATCCAGTAAAGAGCAAGCAAAACAACAAAAATACGGTTGTCTTGTCTCTGAAGTCTTTTCTAGCCTTTCATCCTGTGCCTGTGGTTTTGAAAGTCTGCTGTTCTCTCAAAAAACACCTGTGTATGAGGGAGACGGTTTGTACGGTCACGTTTTAAAAAAGAGACTTCATTTCAACCACTTCTGCTGTTCTTAATACCTAAACATAAATGCATTTTTCTGTTTGGTGTTTTTGTTTGGTTTTTTTGTTTTGTTTTTTGGTTGGTTGTTTGGTTTTTTCCCCCCAAAAATAGTAGCAAACCCGGGAGTCTGGAAACTTACCTTTTTTTGAAAACACAGTACTTCATTTAGCAGCGTCGAGTTTCACCATAGACCTTTTTGCAGTGATATTAGGTTATTGCTGTAGCCTGACCCTCTGGTCCTAAAGTATGTATAAACATTGTATGCTGAAATTTATTGCTTAACTTTGCTCCTCAAAAAAATCTGCCAGCAATATTAAATATGGCTTTACCTATTGCTAACTATTGCTTTCTGTTTGTATATCTGGTGATTGATGGGTGGGGTTTGGGGTTTTTGAAATGGCTTCAACTTTTGCTTCAGCAAATTTTTAAGTAAACAAATTGCAAAGTCAATTTTGGAGTTCACTCCTGTGTAAAATACTGTAATGAATTCCAGGAGGGAGGTAGGAAAACAAGTAGTAAAAGAAGCTTTAAATCATTATTTTCAAATTATGTATAAACTAAATGCAAATGTGTTTGCTCAACTCCTTTTCCACTTTTCAAATAGTAATATGAAGAATATCTACTGTGTTCCACATACAATGGAGTTAGTGCTGTAGTTCACACTTAAAACTTTTAACTCTTCTGTGTTTGTGATACCTGATATATGGTTAAATGGGAGGCTGCTATAAAAATATTTCCTATATTCCTTAGTTAAATCAAAGACTTGTAATGCTACACTGTGAGAAAACAAGAAAGTTAAGGAAAAGAAGACTTTCTAATGAAAATTGTTAATTCTATAGCCATTAGGTTAAAAAAAAATAAAAGAAGAAAACAATAGGCTGGGGGCTGTAAATAATGACATGGTACCAAAAGGAAGTGTGAAGTGAGAAAAAATAAGCACAATTCTTAATTTTTAGGCAGGAGAGTAAACTCAAATTTTAGCTAATGGAAACACAAATATTTACCTGATTAAATAAGCATACAACTAAGATGGAAATGTTATAGTGTTTTGTTCTACAATGTACAGCCTAGCTCAGGGAAGATAGCTGTGATCACGGAGAGACAGGGCAGCGTCACAGCCTTGAATTCCCTATAAATGCCTGTTTGGGTGGGTTGCAGATCTTGTCTTTCTTACATCTGGAGCCTTAACATATCAATTAAAAACTGTGGCAGCCTGCAAGCATATTGCAAAGTAGCAAATAATCATGAAAAAAATGTGGCTTCCTTAAAGATGATTATATTTTTTTCCTGTCTGTAAATGTGCTCGTTGTGTAACGCGACTGCATTAGCCTCCACGAAATGTAAGAAATGAAAGGCAGGAAGAAGCGGTTCCATTGTTGTCACTCCAGGCATGTCTAATGAATCGTGTTTCCACGTTCTCTCGGTCACGCCGCAGAGTGCCCTAGGCCAGCGCTGAGCCTCCTGTAGCACGCTCTCTAGGATGAGGGTGGCCAGCGCAGTGCCGCGGGGGGATGCCGTTGTGTGCCCTGTGCTCCCCGCAGCTGCGGGCATTGCTCACCAGGGCTGGGGCGGGAGGGCCACTGGAAGCGTTGGGTGGCAAGTGGAAGCTTTACAGGGACCCAGTTCCTCAGAATTGCAGTTTAAAATGGAATCGTCTGTCTTGAGCTGGGCAATTGTTAAGGCAAACCTGTGTTCGGGGGGAAGCAAGCATCCCAGTGCTGCTTTTTAAAAGGATCTGTCTGTATTTCAAGAGTGACGTCTTGCATACTTTATAAATGAGAAAAGACTTCTGGTTCCTTTCGCTTTCCAAGTATGGATTAATACAAATTGTATTTTTTCCTAAGAACAAGCCTGGTGTTACTCCGGTGATGGCTGAACTTGCTCTAATTTCTCTTCAGAGACTCGCTGCCCTGGTACATTGTGTTACCTCCAACAGAGCTCCTCGCCTGTAGGGGAGGGGGAAACGTGCTCTGCGTGCTCTCGGTGAGAAACAACAGTCATGTTTAGAGAAGAAAAATAAAAGTCCGTGTTCTCATTACATTATCAGTGCAGAGAGGAAGACCTTACTGGTACAGATATAATTCAGTAGTTTTATTTTCTTTGAACCTGGAAAGATCAAAAGGCGGAAGTGGGGGGGGTTGCAGCCGATGTGTGGAATGAGGGTTGCATTGGCTGTAAGTGCAAGGTGGTCAGTGGAAATGGGGGGAATTGAAGACTTGGAGATTTGGAAGGGGAATGAAGAGAGCAAAGCAAGTTTGGAAAGTAGGGATTGTTTCCTGGGGTTAGGAAAGCATGGTAATACTTTAAAAAAAAATATCTATTTTCCTTCAATTTTTTGGGGTTACTTTTATGTTCTTCTGAGAAACTACTTCTAATGCCCTTATACCAGAGAACTGCAGAGGGAAATAAAATGTAACAGAAAATAAAAAGTTCAGAAATGTGGGAGGAAATGCTGGAAACTCCCAGAAGTAAACTTGAAGTACTTTCTTAGTGGCGTCCTTAACCCTTAGCACTTCAGAGGAAGATGATGAGAATCTCTCAAATTTTAGTCCCATTTTCACTATGGTCAGCTTAATGCTTTTCATGTACAGGAAATACCTGTATGAGATGAAGTAGCTTGAAAAATAAAACTACTTAACACAGGCAGGACAAATCAAACAGCATAAATCGGGGATTTGGGGGGGATTTTCTGGCTCACGAGAGCAGGTTCCAGGCTGCAAACAGCGTCCTGCGTTACTTCAGGAAGCAGTGTAAACCGCCTGCAAACTGTGCCGCATTTTTATGTTCCTTTTACTCTTTCTTGGGATGGAGCTGGTGATTGTAAAAAACATTCAAAGCAAAAACCTCACAGCAAACCGAACTGTTTTATTTGGAATCTCTTCCATCTCTGAAGCGATCTGCTCAGCTTCTGGTGTAGCTAATTTTGCATTCCTACATAGAAAGCAGGCTTGAGCTATAATTACACAGAAATGTTTATGCTGATTTCATAGATGATAATTCTGGTTTTGGAGAAGTTAGATATTACTCCTGGATTTTTGGAATATTTTGAAGTGAACTTCTAAAGAACCAGAAGTGATTACATACTTTGTGTGGCCAGTCTGTCCCTAGTGCCCTTTGAAATGTTGCCCAGTTAAGTGTGGTACCAAGAAAATGTCACTGTGAAGGGCTGCGGTGGGGTGTGTGACAATAGACAGGCAGAAGAGACCGTGGAGGAATGTGAGAGTGTGGGATGGGAAGAGGGAGAGAATGGAACATTTAAATGTATATTTTCATAAAAAACAATTTTGTACCTACTAGGAGCGAGGAGGCAATAAAAGTAATACTTTTAAGTAGTGCTAACGTGACCTAAGCGCAGATGGTTACCTACCATCTGTTTTTCAATAAATAGCTATTATGCTGATTTCTGTTTCAATGCGCAACAATTAAAGCCTTGTAGTATTCCTGTGATATTCAACAGCTGGTGCCTTTGAAGGTTTTATTTATTTATTATTTAAGTGCAACAATTTTAGTTTCATAGTCGACTCTACTTGAAAGTGTTAGTTTTTGTATAGAAAATTGTGGTCTATTGAAATGCAAACTTGGGTCGTGTCTGAACAGGGGTCTTCAGCCATAGTCGTCCTTAATGTTCTGATTTCCCTGGGAGTGTGGTAGGGAGCTGGTGCTGTTGAGGACACCTGGATTGTGGGACACTGATTGGGAAAGCTGCTGGGCATGTGCAGCACCTTCACATAAGCTCTGTTTGCAAATAGATTGCTGCAGATGGATTGTTCTGGTGAGCCCTTCTTCTGGACTGGTTGTGTTTTGGCTGGGAGACAGAGAGCCAAGATGAATTCTCAGTACTGTGCGAGTAAGCAGTACAATTTCCCTACAATCATAACGAGTGCAAGGAAATTAGATCTCTAAGTGGGTTGAATCTGATTTAGTAATAAGTCAATTTAATCACTAATGACTTCAAACGCAGATTTTACAAGGTGATCAATGGCAGTATAACAATGATCGATCAATAGCATTGTGTTTAATTGGATTTTTATGGGTATAATATAGTTTTTCAGAATTAATGTACCATTGCATTGCTTTGTTACTCTTAACTCAATTTTTTAGAAGAAATGATGCTTCAAAATGTTAGTTGGTCTTTGAAATATTGTTTTAAGGGCACGTTAATAAAAATTAAAATGAAAAATTAAATGCTTGTTTTTAGTAAAAAAAACTGTGTCTACACAGGGAAAAAAAAAACCACACCACATTCTTCATAGTAACAAGGAGACAGAATATCAAAGGGTAAGAGGGAACATGCACTGCTCTGAATATGAATCCCGAGTAGCTGAGTGACTCCCCGTCCTCAGCAGTTTGACATAGTAATCTCCCCTCCAAGTAATCTCCTTGTCCCATGTGTCTTGCTTTAATCTATCAGTATTTCTGCAGTGTGCAGCAAGAAATTGATTTTCAGTAATTTTAATGGCTGAATAACTGGTCCTGTCCCAGAGTGTTTTTTCGTATTTGCAGTGGCCAATGTGGTAACTGAAGTCAGTGTTCTGGATAATGGGTTTCATTAGTTTTGATGCCTGAGGCAAAAAAGCAGTAGGTGGGAATAAAGACTGTTTTTGATGTCTAGACGTTCATTTCAGCTGTTGCTGCAATATGATACATTAAAAGGAAATATGTAACATAGCTCTGAGGAAATATGTATTCTTTGAAACTAATTCTACTTTTAAACTGCATAAGGCAGTGTGACCTGAATTATTAAAATGTGGGTGGCTGAATTTCTTAAAGGTATAACTATCTCTGCGATGCCGACGCAGTCTCAACTTGCTTCTCTCCTTCCTTCCTATATTTCTTTTAAGTAAAATATGTCAGTTTGGTCACTGAAGCAGAACAGAGATCTTATTATCTTTCCCGTATCTCTGCTGGGAGACCTAAAATTATTGAAGTATTTGCTTTGATATTTTGCTGTGACTTCTCTCCTTGAAATTTTTATAATGGTTCTTTTTTTTTTTTGAGAACATGGCTGTCTTCATAAAAATCATTGGACACTTTGAAGACCTTAATATCTCTGACTTGAAAATAAAAAAGACCCCAAGCCAACTAAGCTGCTCATTAATGTATGTTTAAATTATAAATTTCCAGTGTAAGTCTAAATTATTGTAGTTGGCTTTAATTCTTCTAACATCTGATCTGCAAGGATAAGCTTAAAAATCAGCACAAATGTTTGGTTAATTTTATGAACCTATGGAAAAAAAATGCTAATAAACATTTTAAAACTTTGGATGTGAAGGTTATCAATTAATTCCCATTCTGTATGGAGAGTAGCAGGGAGATTTAGCCCCACAGTCATAGTGGGTTATCATATGAGTGAAATACTTTTTTTTTTTTCTTTTTGTGTTTTCGCTAATAATATCTTGGCAATGAGAAAATAAATCTTCACAGAGAAAATACTTTTTGTTTGCAATTGAAAAACATTGAATAGTATTCTTTTTCAGGTGTTCTAACCAAAAGGTGTTTTACTTCATTCCTGTACACACGTGTATATTGGATAATGGTGATAGGCAGGTACTCGGCTGTAACTAACTTTCATTTGTACTACACAGTGCCCTGTCAGCTTACGCAGAATTCTTTCTTGCCATTGCATCTGTGAAAACATTGCTTTGGTGTGTTCGTAACTTTCCATGAAAATGTTAATGACTATTTATATAGTCATTGTATTTATTTATATATTCACTTTCTTAACTCACAGATTGAAACAATGATGCCTCTTCAGATGCACAAATAAGAGTATTTTTGTACAAGACTGGGTATCTCAAGTCTTCCCCCCTTTTTGAAAGATACTGACAATTTCACACTTCTTTGGATCCATATGCTTCTTCAGTGCTCTCTCCACTGGATTTAAAGAATGTGTACCAAGAATGATATAGTAAGGGCAGTTAGACTGGTTATATTGACTAAACATTTTATAGAATTAGAGTTAATGGCAGAGATACTGTGACCTTATCCTCTTGATTTTTTCCAAGAATCCACATGTTGAGAGATGGAGTATTATTCGACTTAGTCGTTTATTTTGAGAGGTGATTTCATTTTTTAAAAAGCAACAAAATACACATAGCAGTTGCTTATTTTGGTGAGAAATGTAGTGGTAAAGTTATCCCTCTATTGCAGGACAAACAGCGAGAA